>OZ022264.1:28013177-28613177 GCA_963978885.1 Nemotelus pantherinus | reverse complement strand
CATAGTCTCTATTCGACTAACTTCTACACTCAAACCTCTAAATACTACAGATTCCATTTTAAATCAATGATTACCTTGAATACCAAAAATTGCTCGAGGCTCATTTTTGTCGTCGTATTAAATTTCGACAAGAATCGTTTTGACTCATCGTATTACTCACACAACTTGCACGTCATGCATGTGAAGGAAAATTGGTATAACGTCTCCCTTAAATCAGGAATGATCCTTGGCAATTCCGTGCTGGCAGCAGTCTAGTCTGATTCGTTTGATGTATTACATTTTCCAAACATACTTCACTGCCAAATCCAAAATCTTTGATATGTTTTCCAATAAATTCGAGCTAGATGAATAAATCGGTATCCATGTGCTCCACTCAGCAACTGTTTATGGCTTACCGTAACTAGACAGTCTTCGCGTTTTTCGCCTGAAGGATTTGTTACTTCTATTACCAGGCACGAATATCTAAATCAAATCATAAGCAGATACGTATCCATACATATTTTCAATAGATGTGAGAATGTGCCTGACTGTTCGCCGGATACAGTTTCAAAGCACATACAAACATACATTGAAGGTGTAGATTTCGTTGATGGGTTTCATTGTAGTAGTGGGTGGCTTGGCTCGCGGAAAAATTTATGCCTCGAATTGAATGTATGAGGATCCTTCATTTACGCGTTATATCTTGAAATATATTTTGTTGACATTGAAAAACACAAAACTCAAATTTCAAACCTACGCGGTTTTTCTTAAGTTTTGTTTGAAAAAAGTTCACCTTTCGATTCAACTTTAACTGAAATATTTTCGACGCAAAAGAGAATCGAGCTAAGCTACAAACAATAAATTACATCCGAAATTGTTTCCCAGGAAGCCCACCAAGCAAGCAGGTCATCTTCACTAACATAATTCACGTAAATGCTTTAAATATTTTATTGAGACTTTGACGAAAGTAAATCAGCGCGTGCCTTTATTTTCAAAAAAAAAAAAAACAGGACAAATAATTCCTAACCTGTCTTTTTGCTCACCGAGCAAATTCATACTATCAAAACGAACAAGCTATGCACCGTAAACTTTTCGTTACTTTCACGCTTGTTTGAGCAGAAATCATAAATTTTCGATACCGTTTTGCTTTCATGGAAGTGGAATCATCCAGGCTAAGCAGAACCTTTTAGCAGCAGCAACTAGATGTTTTCGGTTTGGGGTTACGAGCAAAAATTGTATTTTCGTCTGAACGGTGAAACGGAATGTGCTGAACACATTGTTTGTTTCGGCCAAGACACGTCCGTAAGTGAGAAATGAAAATAATTGAGTGAGAAAAATACCGACAAAATTTAATCAATATCTTCGCAAGGCTGTCTTTGAGATTTCAGAAATAAAATTCTGACCTTGAATTCGTTTTTTTGCCATCAGGAAAGTTTTCAAAGATCAAATGAACCGCATTGAAGTCAACAAACAAATTTTTTATGAGAATCTTTCATTTAATTTTCATTCTACCGTACTGCCTTCAATAATATGATTGATATCTCAAAGCAGCATCAAACTTTGAAATATTTATTTTTGATGTGGGTGTAAAAAAAAAATTATGATGCCGTTATTTTGTGTGCATATGTATGAGTAAATGTAACTTCTGACGTTGCTCATGAAGAAACAATGAAGTTTTATTCATCGAAATATACTGACCGAAAAAAGTCTTGGCACAGACAATATTTTCAGAAACAATTACGGGTGCAGCTACAGCCCCAAGAAATTCATTTTGAGTTTTCGCAGCAGCTGCGACAGTAGCATCTAAAAACTTAATCAGAGCCTGATATTCCTATACCTAATCTAGAGGAAGATTTTCCTGAGGTCCAGGTCTTGCCTGTGCCAAGTATTACAGCCACATTGACTCTGCAACCATTTAATCCAGCTCACGAAAATGACTTTAATTCGGATGGTCTAAAAAGAGCTACTGCGCCTCCTCTGCTGCTATTCTTATCTCGAGACTCTGCTGTTACAGTAGAAGATGCTATAGTAAAGTACATACTTCGGAGGCTGTGAAACTCTATGAATGTGTTTTGCAAAAAAAAAAATTACATCAAACAATCGTTTTTGGGCTCATTTAAACTGACTCTCCCAGACACTCATAATGTTATTGGTCACCTTGACCTCTGGCGCATTGTTGTTCGAGTCAAGACCTATGAACACCGTCAACATCCTGCAAATTTTCTGGCACATCGGATTTGAGCTCCCGTCAACCAAGTAATTTAAATCTCACTGACAATAATTTACATATAACCTATAACTTATATTATCAAAATGTTCCCGGTCTTTGAGCCAAACTAAAGTCTTTGCAGCTTTCTGCCTAATCTTCCTCCGATGATGTTATTTTTGCAACGGAAACTTGGTTCTCTGCTGAAACTTTCAGCGAATAATTTCTTCCTTTGCACAGTATCTTTAGAAATGACAGATATAAAATCTTAACCCAAAAAGTGAATGGTGGCGGGATTCTGGTAGCCATTCATGAATCCTTTCAGTGTGCACTTTGTGACTGCGTTGCATTCTTTCCTTCTGAATGTGTAACAGACCAAGTTCCTCTATCACCTGTCACCTGCCTTCTACCTGTTACTTTATATATTCCTTGTAATACTTCTGCATCCGCATATGAGTGTTTTACAGTGAATTGTCCAATTATATTTTTACTAATTTTCCCCTATTTTCCTGTGGCTATCTGTGGTGACTTCAACCTTTTAATCCACGTGACATCTTTGACAATCGTGTCTTCATATGCAGTTTTCATGTCTCTCTCTCCCTCTTCGTTTCTCCCTAACTGCTCTATGTCACAATTTAATTCCATTAATTATACTAACAATCATCTTTTGGACCTTACGCTGCCCAACATTCCCTCTGATAATATATCTCTATTTTCTTCTATCACCCTTAACGTTGACCCTGATCCACATCATCCTCCACTTGCCATAGATTTCAAGCTTGCTGAATCAATTCGAAAAAGAGTTATTTTTCCGCGTTTCAACTTTTTCAAAGCGGATTACTTACGGATTGCTTCTAAGCTTGATGCCATTAGTTGACCTACTTTCTTCGATAGACTAGACAAAAATGCTAGCTTTTCGCCTTTTAACGCTCTCAGTTTTCAGCAATATATCTATCTACACTCCTACGACACATTTCCCCAAATCCATTAGTCCACCTTAGCTCTCTATTGATGTGTCTATTGCCCTTCGCAACAAAGAGCAGGCACGTTTAAAACACATCCGTAATCCTTCTCAAGATTTGATTTAAAATTTTCGCAAATATCGAAAAAAGATGAAGAAGGCTGTTGAAACGGTTAAGTGGAGATACTTTGCGCGCATAGAGACTAAATTTCTTTCTAATAATTTGAAACCTTTTTGGTCGCACATTAATTGCCTGAAAGCTTTTGAATACTTGGCGGATAGCTTTACGCTTAACGAGTGATGTTCTTTCTTTTCACCAAGATATTTCTGAGTTATTTCCTGCTTTCTTTTCCTCTGCCTTTGTACCATCAAACCAATCCAGTTTTCAAAACAGTAACGCCCGCTCATGTTCAGCTACTCGTCTTGATTTCCCCTCTAAAGTAGAAGCTTTAATATCTCTTTTTGACCATATAGCCAGCAAGGGTCTAGATGGTACTCCATGTGAACTTGTTCTGTCCTCAACTGTATGTGCTCCCTTTTCCGTTTTATTTAATCTTAGCTTATCCGTCGGTGTTTTCCTATTGTTTGAAAAGTTTTCAACGTTTTTCCTTTGCTCAAGACAGGGAGTGCTGAAATGGTTTCTAGTTACCGACCTATTTACCCTCTTTCCTGTGTTTCGAAATTGCTTGGGCTAATCATCAACAACAGGGTATAGTTCCTCTCCAGGGAGCAGTATGATTTTTTTAAAGGCCGTTCTACGTCAACAAACTTGATCGAATTTTCCGATTTCGTTACTGGGTCGTTAGACGATGGACAACAAATCGACGTCACTTACGCGGATTATACTTAGACGTTTGACACTGCAGTCCATAGCGTGCTATTGAATAAGCTTCATAATTTCAGCATTTCTGGAGTTTTCATTCCTCGTTCTCCTCCTATATTGTTAACCGTACTTATCGTGCTGTCTTCAATGGTTATGTTTTTTTTCTACTTTTCATCCTACTTCTGGTGTTCCTCAAGGCTCCGACATCGGGCTTCTTCTGTTTATTTTATTCATTACAGACTTTCTCATTTGTTTCAATTCCGTTCCTCTGCTTTACGCAGACGATCTTAAGCTTCTACGTCCTATTTCTTCGCTTGACGACTGCATACTTCTTCAATCAGACCTTCCTGCTTGAAGTGATTGTTGTAATACAAACTCAGCTCTCTTTCCCTCAATATTCCTAAATATTACAACCAAACCAACTCCTATCTACTTTGTTTATACTCTTTGCAATAGTTTATTGCTCCGTGTATATCAACATAAGGTCCTTGGCGTTATCTTTCATTTCTTTTCATTTATCTTTCAAATTCAATTAGTCGAAAGCGTCATGAGTGGCAAGATTCTCAGCAAACCAAATGCATCGTAATTAATTCATAAAAGAGTCATATTTTACGAATGTCTTTGTCGTTAACGAGCTCGCAAATGAATCGAAAATGATTTATTGGTCCTACTAAAATGGCCATCCGAGAAGAATCATTTTTAACGATTCGTAAATGAGTTAGAAAAAATGTGGTTTTAGCGAGTATATATCACCTATATACTCGTTGAAAGTGATACTTTTATGAATTATTAGCGATAGTTTTAACAATTTCAAATATATTAGCTTTTCCGAATTGAAAATGAGTTAAAACTATCCACTCATAGTAGAGTAAATTTGAAAGACTGGAAGAATGAAGCAATATAGGCTGCTAAAGACGAATATAAAACATCGTAACATAAGAACACTTGTAGGCACTGATAAATTCACAACACAGTCGAACTAAACTGAAATTTTGTTTGGGATACCGCGACCAGCAAACTAGGGGAAAAATCTATGTAAAATCTATTACTGAGTCGGATAGGCCATAGGGCACATACACATGGCTTGCATTATTTATCGAGTCGGTCATCTTAAGCAAAATGATTGCTTGCTTATCGCTATGCAAACAGGCTCGGTTTCGCATGATGCCGCGTTTACACGCATGACAAATATTGGCGAGCGGAGTGTGTAAATGATACCCTTGTCTATTTTCGCCTGTTTTTTCACATGCGGAAACATGGAGGGAAGTAAGTTCCTCGACAAAACGTTCGCCATATGTGTAAACGCGGCATAAGCGATATGTTTGTTGATTGTCGAGAAACTATCGTTTTAAGTGAACGCTCACTAAATTGTTTGCTGGGTTCGTTTTTAGTTGTTCTTATTGTTCCTTTAATATATGAACTTATGGGCCTTTCCACACTTGTATTCTTGATGCACTCCTCAAACCGATTTTCCTAGCAAGAGGCAGAAGAATCAAGGGGAATCCTTTACAAAAAGTGATGCACTTGGAGAGAAATTTGATTCACATTTGAAACTGATTGATCGAGCGGCAACTCACTAACACAACTATAAACATAGTTCACGGGTCAGAAATTTTTCATGAAACACTCAAGTCGAAACGAGAAACACGGGCACATTCATATGCATAATCGGTATATAAACGCTTCCTTTGCTGATGCACACCAATTGTGGAAATTGTGATTATTGTATAACCGGTTTGAGGAGTGCATTAAGAATACAAGTGTGGAAAGGCCCAATGTCCGTCTATACAAATCGTTACTACGCAGCCTATTGTTTGTTGGAATACTATTCGCAAGTGTAATTTCCTCGTTTCCTGTTCTTGTAAGACGCAGTCTAGTATGTCCAATGTAAGTTTAATCATTTTCTTTTGTATAAATTTAATTTCCCCAACTGTCCCTACCATACACGCCTAAAAGGATCTAGCCGGTTAAGCATATGAAAACTGCACTCGCGTCTGATGAAGAGCTCTTACCTCGTTTTTATTGTTTTGCATCTAAAACAGCCATACACTTAATCTCACACCCCTAAGCCCCATAGTAAGGGAATAATGGGGGTGACAACCCTTAACGTAAATTTTTTTTTTCTCAGTACCTATTGAAGATATCTTCATGAAATTGAAACTATACATGACTATCGATAAACTAATTATAATATATTTTTTTTTAGATTTTTTGCAATATTAGAAACTGTAAAAACCAAGAAGTATATTTTTTGGGGGTGGTTTTTTATACCAACCCCCAAAGTGACACCTAGCAAAAAAATACATCTTATTTGTCAATTATTTGGCTATTACATGTTAAAGTTACAAAAGGGTCCAATTGGTGGAACATAGCTTAAAAAATAAAAATCAATTAAGATGTGTAATTATATGAAATAGTGTATTATAATTAATTCAATCATACAAAATATAAACATAATTACGGATAACGTTATTATACTGAACATTCAGTCATCGTCACTATTTTCTTCAACAGTAGTTATTATATCAGTCGCATCAAACATGGAGGTCAATATTGCTGCTGGTTTTATAATTTTTGATTTATAACGAGCATGTGCTAAGTAGTAAATAACAGTCGCTACATGAGCACAACAGCCCACTGTTCTGTTTCCATTTGCACAGTCACAAACATATCTTCGAATTCCTTTATAGCTGTTCGAGTTCGGCTCATACTCGATAAAACAATTATATGTCTTTCTATTAATATGCCTTGATCGTACACTTACTTTTATAATATTTTCGCGATCTTCTAAAAATTCAAGGTTTAGTTCGTTGTCAGCTATTATTTCAGCAAGATAACATACTGCTTGTGATAATTGATAAGTGCCAGTAAATAATATTTTGAGGTCAGTTTCACTCAATTCTGGAAAATCCATTAGACAAGTTGACGATAATTTCGTAAAAAGTTTTTTACGCCGATTCAAGTTCTCATTTTTAACCAGCTCTTGCATTGTATTCTGCTGATTTTGACACTCCTTCATAAAAGCAATAATAGTATCGGCAAGTTCGACATCAGAGTTCAATCTTTTACCAAAAGTGTTATTTAAAAATCCAGCTATTCTGCACAAAGATTTTGCCACAGGTAAAAGCTTGTTGTCCAGAACATTATGCAATAAATGGTATTTTTTACCAATAGTGCCATGTACAGCTTCAACAGCCCAACGTACTTTAGTTACAAATCGGGATGCATTTGCCTCTTCTACTGTTAATTGTGCTCTTTTCCCCTTTAAAGCAGGCATAAGTACATGGTAGCCTTGCTTTTTCAAAAAATCGACCACGTCACGGAAACCGCGATCAACAATGCAGATGTCACCTGGTTGTAGAAGGGTTTTGAGTCCGTTAGGTTCCTCTAATATACTTCTCAATATACATGCGTTGTTCATCGTTCCATTGTAGGGACCTGCTATGTCAATTACATAGCCATTTGTTGTACAAATGGTAAAGGGCTTACAGAGTGGTGTTTTCTTCTGTCCACTATAAGATTTTCTTTGGTAAACATTGTTCCTACTTTTTTCATGTCTAATGTAAGTTCCGTCAAAAATTAAACCAAGAGATGTTTCTCCAAATTCGAGTAGATGCTTTGCGAGGTAAGATGTTTCATTATTAATAAGATCTTGTCTACTTTTCGCATTTATTCCAAAATGAGCTGGTAAAATATTTTTTTCGAAACTTTCGATAACCTGATGGAAATATTGTGAAACTTGTTGAGAATACTTTAATCCAAATATTTTCTGAATTAAGTCGTTTGAACTACCAGTTCTGAATTTAACTAAAAACACTACCAATGCCTGTATTACTGACCGTTCATCACTGTCTCTCATGCTAGTAAGCATTCCAGCTAGCCTAATAATATTTTGCCATTCAAGACCTGTGTAGGTAAATATCTCTTCCTCAGAAACACAAAATTCGCCAACTCTATTATGCAGTGTTAGACCAGCATTATTAGCTAAAAGATTTAAAAATTGGGAGACTTCACCTTTTTCTAAGAAACAATGATTAGAATAAACTCGTAATAGTTGTAAATCATCGTCAAAGAACCGTTTTTTTATCAAATGGTTTAGGCAACATCTGTTTCCTTTTGGAATAAAAATTCTTCGTTTAATAAATGCTTGAAGGCGAGCATCTAAAGGCACAATTGTAAGATTTTTTTTAGATTCACATACTGTGCAGTAAATGTGTGTTGTTTTAACTCTATTGATTTGAAACTCTATATATGTTTCTTGATGTGAGCTATCGCGACAAAACACTTGAAAATCTGGATCATCCAAATCACTGCTGTAACTGTCATTTTCAACACTATCACCACAGCAAGTAGACATAGTCGGTTCCGCAACTCTATATATTATCAGTCTACATTTATGACAAAACAGGGATCCAATATGTAAAGCATTTTTACAATAAGGCTGATATCTATTTAAATCTTCATTTGTAATGATACGTTTCAACTTTCCACTGATTTTTCTGACACTTATTTTACAATTAGCACATTTATTATCTTTATTACGTTCAATTGTTTTTTCCATTGTTTCTGATCGGAAATGAAAAACTGAAAAAACTAAAAACTGAACCGCACTGAATACACAATTAAAATTCACAATTAATACTCTCGCGAAATTCTTAGTAAAACGATTTAACTTTCATTAATATATTTTATTTTGGCTTAATCAACGTATTCCTACATCGCCTGCCAATTATGACTCACTAGCTAACTTCTTAGAACCTGACAAAACTTGCATGAAAATGAACAGGTCACTACATGCTCATTGTAGCGCACTATAAGATAATATTGTACCGAGTCTACAACACGCTGTTCAAAATTCGTGCAGTCGAATGTCATCAAATCGCATATTGTTTATAGTTGATTGTTCATAGTTAATTTGTAGGTAAAATTATTTTGTTGACATTTACAAGTTATAAGAACGTATTTATGATGATAGATATAGAGATAGTGCACAGGTGTTGATATAATTTTTGGGACAAATTGATATACATGCACGTATCCGTAACTGATTTTTATTTTTTTAAGCTATGTTCCACCAATCGGACCCTTTTGTAACTTTAACATGTAATAGCCAAATAATTGACAAATAAGATATATTTTTTTGCTAGGTGTTACTGTGGGGGTTGGTATAAAAAACCACCCCCAAAAAATATACTTCTTGGTTTTTACAGTTTCTAATATTGCAAAAAATCTAAAAAAAATATATTATAATTAGTTTATCGATAGTCATGTATAGTTTCAATTTCATGAAGATATCTTCAATAGGTACTGAGAAAAAAAAAATTTACGTTAAGGGTTGTCACCCCCATTATTCCCTTACTATAGGACTTAGGGGTGTGAGATTAAGTGTATGGCTATTTTAGATGAAAAACAATAAAAACAAGGTAAGAACCCTTCGTCAGACGCGAGTGCAGTTTTCATATGCTTAACCGGCTAGATCCTTTATAAATCTTTCCTCGTTGCACGGATTAACGTTTTTCGGTCGAAATTTCTGTTAGCCTTTATTCCATTTTTAATTTAATTTAATTTTTGTTTCTCATTGGCTCTAATTCACATTGTTAGTTGAGATACTGATATACTATGGCTTAGAGCTCAGACAATACATGTAGTTTCAGCTTATGTTATAATTATTTTGGTGCCGAGAGTTTCACTTATTAATAATGGGATTTATTGAGGGAAAAATTAACTTTTTAAATTAACTTAACTGAATTTCTTACAAACTACCTTCTTACACCACATCTTATCCCATTAATCACACTAAAAGACTTAAACATATAACTCATTGTAGAGGGGGCTAGGTGATGTAATACAAGAAAGTGTGAATTTTATGGAGATTTTTCAAAGTCGTTCTTCGATCAGATCGATTCTAGTAGCTTCATGTAATGTCCTAGTAGGGAACCAAGGGGGAAAATCAAGAATAATTTTTAGGACTTTATTTTGCAATCTCTGGATCTTAATAAGGTTCGTTTTTGACGTTTCACTTAATAATGGAGCAGCATATGTTAGTGTGGGTTGAAAAGTAGCTTTGAATAGGAGTAATTTGATTTCGAGGCTAAGTTTGCATTTCCGATTAATTAGCGGATACAGTGCTTTAATTTACTGACTTGTTGCTTTGCTACGACTGGCGATGTAAGAGTTCAACGTTAACTTTGTGTCCAATATTAAACTTAGGTATTTGACATTTTCGTTCCACTCGATATCTAGAGAATTTAAATGAACAAGAGCTTGTGGTTTGAATCTAAGCGACTGTTTTCTTGTAAAATAAATTGCTTGCGTTTTTTGTTCGTTCATTTTTATTTTCCATTGTGAAAAATAGTCGTTAAGCTGGAGCAAACCTCTTTCCAGTCTGTTTGTAATAGTATAAAGTATATATTGCAGTGTCATCCGCGAATAAGGCCAGATCACAGTGTGGTATTTGAGGAATATCAGATGCATATATTCCATATAAGGTCGAGCTAAGCACTGATCCCTGTGGTAACCTCCAAAAATTTCATAATTCGATGACTTTACTTCGTTTATTTTTATCTAGAAGGTTCTATTAGAGAAAAAACTTTTATGTATTTTTATTAAAACAAGAAGGTATTTGAACTTAAGTAGTTTTTCTAAGAGACCATTGTGTCAAACCGTGTCGAAGGCTACTGACTGTTGGCTATTAAATGACTTTTTTATATCCGATGTGAATCTTTATAGCTGGTGGTTTGTGCTTAAGCCGGGACGAAATCCACACTGTGTGACAGGAATAATATTGTTTTGTTCTGTGTAATTTTCAAGAAGAGTGTGTATAAGCTTTTCGAAATTTTTTTACACTAGATTAAGCAGGCTAATCGGTTTATAATTATTGATTTCATTAGCAGGTTTACTGGGTTTTAAAATTGGGACTACTTTACATTTTTCCAAGTACATTATAAATGTATAAGAGAAATACAATGAATTTTATGGGCAAGTTTTTGTAGATAAGGGGATTCAGACCGTTCTCTCCAGCTGATTTGCTTTTATTCCATTAATATTCCAATATCTGGATTTGTTCGAGTCCGTACCAATTCAGTAATCAGGCTTAAACAAAGTCCGCACAGTGGATTGGCCCTTTGTATAAGCCAAGTACAATTCCCGATAGAATGGTCAGCTTCAGTAACATTTGTTACTTTCTTACTAAAAGAAATTAATATGATCTTGTAGTGCACACCAATTGTTTGACACCGAAAAACTTCTTACGAAAATGTTCAACCTATAGCGTCCGTTAATAACTGTCCCCAAAAGCAATTTACGGAGTAGGTTGTCCTTAACGTGAAGCCGATTCGCTATACTGACCATTTTTATTATTTCCATTCTTGAAGATGCCGTTTAGTGATTTTAAAGGGATAAAATGATGATGAATTCATAAAAAGCAAATTTGCCCGAAGTTGCTCTGATTTGTGTTCCATGAGCCTGCTCTAAGTTAAGCTAGAGTAATATAGAGCACAATTCCCGCTCTTCCTTTTTGGTAGAGCAAGTTCGCGCAACTATCAACTGTCACGATTTTCGACACAAAAGTAGTGATTAAAGTAGAGTTTTTGTTTATTCGTGATTTAACAGGCTGAACTTCTGACAAGTAATCAATTTCGAGAACTGCCTCTCAATTGGTCGAATTTTCCACTCTGGTTTTATTTTCATGAGTTTCATTGATTTTTTTTTTTTCATTGATTTTAGACTATGCAATAGTGAATTATAAATAATTATAAATAATTATCAGTACATCAGAACCCACATTAACTATTCAGTCAATTAATATTAAATTAAAAAAAAACCCTAGCGCATCAAAACTGCTAGAAATGCTAATGTTCGAAGAACAGTAGAGAATTTGTGCAGATTTTGAGTGTGTATCCTACCATTTTTTACTTTTCCTACTTTAAACTAATACACCCTAAGTAATAATAGAATCTAAGCTTATTTTAATATTGGTGACTTCATCGAAAGTTACTGCGGTAGAAAGGTGTTTGGGGTTGCCATCCGAAAAATGTCCAGAGCTTAGAAAATTTAAACAATGTTTACTTATTTTCATTGCAAATGTTAACGATGAAAATACTTGATGCAAGCATTTATTGTAACGAAAATAACAAAAAGGCCTAGTGGTAGCAGCCCTTTGCTAGCACCGAAACCAAAAATATGTCGCATCTGCCTTAAGTTGAAGTCAACCTGCTCTGCGAATTTCGTATTGATCCGATGACTGCATTGGGAGTTATAGAGATACAAAGAAATTTAGGGTTACCATACACAAAAGTTTTCAAATTTTCTAGATCTTAATATTTGGTGTTTATTTTCACTATAAGATCGCTACGATTTGAAAACTCTATGCTAAAATCGCTTACTAAAGATATGCTTAAAAAAATACAAAAACAAACATAGCTGGCAACCCAATAGTTGTTTTTTAATTAAATTTCTATTAAATATTGCCTACAAAAAGCCTAATTTGCCACTTGAATTTCGTTATGATTCAATGACTGTACTGGAAGCTATTGGGCAAAGAGCTTTATTTTCCCCAGGAATTTTCAAAATTTAAGACACCAAAATTACTATTGCTGGCAATTCCAATCGAATTTTTCAACCAAATTTTTACCAAACGTGACTTGACCAAACGTGACCAAACGTGAAGTAAGGTTCAGCTACTGTGAGAATTTCGTCAAAATCGAATTACTGAATCAGAATTTATAGGGCCAAAAGCAGTTATTTTTCTTAGTGATTTCCCAAACTGGCACCACGGGCACAAAAATGCCCGTATTTCTAAATCGTTTTCATCAGACTTGGTCCTACTTAAGATCAATACATTCTGTAAGTTTCAACCAATGTTGATGATCGGATCGCGAGTTTCCGTGAACAGAAGTTTTTGATGCGAAAAATATAGGTAAATTTTGAAAGGGTTGCCAGGCGTGCCCGTTGTAAAATTTCAAATTTTTTACCTTTCATCCAGTTCATCCAAACCTAAAAAATTGTTAATAATTATGAAAAATCTCAAAACAATTTAAAACGATTTAGTAAAATTACGTTGTATCCTTTTTGGAGCTAGTGGTTGGAGCAAAGGCATGCCGTGGCCTAAAATCTGGCAGGGGCCAGTGACCGACAAGTTCAAAACATGGGATGATTTTGTCTTCCGTAAGGTACACGTACTGTTCATACAACTTATGTAATTTACCAATACATTATATATTTGTTAATTTATTCTTTGTTATTTGCTAATGCATAATGCATTATAAAATAAACTTCTTGTCTGTGAATACGTATGAGCTACAACCACTTGCATATAATTTGAATGGTATGTATGAACTACTCATGAATTATCAATGACCGCTAAGAAAGAAAGCTTGTATGAATTATACGGGAATAGAATGGAAATAATTAGAAATATAGGACTATTTTTTCGTTTAGAAGCTAAATATATTTCAACTTATACTTGAAGAAGAGGATAGCTTAGTTTCAAAATATCTTTGAAGAAATTGGAATATATTAAGCTTAGAAGGAAGAAATTGATCTCTTGCTCCAAACTTTTGTTACCTAGAAAAGCTAGAAAAATCAAAATAATTTCGCAAGATGAAGAGTGCTGTAACTTACTCTTTTCGAGACATTTGGTTGGCAGGGATATCTTTGTAGCCCTAACTGCGTGTCCGCGGCTAGATGATACAGCAACACCTTTGAAACTATTGCTTTTTGCTGTTTTCCGTTTTCGCCATATTCTGGAATATGTAAAATCCAGACTGTTCTTTTCTGCGAATGTTTTAATTTTTTCCCAATCTACATATAAGTCTTCCCGCTCACTTAGTAGTGTTTTGACTGTTCCATACACAAGATCTATCCCACCCCTGAGAGTTGCATTTTTAGTTTGAAAATATGTGCTTAACATGTTCGTTGTAAAAAGAACACAGTGAAAGATGAAAAGATTTGCTACAAACTTCAAGCTGCTTCAACAATTCGTGTTGCGATGGCTTCGAAAAGTGTAGGTACAGGGATTCGATGGCATTGAAAAAGGATGTACACGTTTCGAGTGTGAAAAATGTGTCCATCACAACAAGGATAATTTTATGAGCTAGACAGTGTACAAATGTGGCTGCAGGGTGTTTTATCTTATTTTAAATTTGTACACCACTTTTTTGTCATGACATGACACTAGCACCATCATAAGACTGTCCAACAACAGGCAATTCGCTAAGTCCGTAGCTGTCTAACAAGCTCAAAATTATATTTGCTAAATACGAGGCGTTTCTAGCTCCTGAACAGTCTACAAAGCTAAAGAACTTTTCTTCGACAGCTAGCTCTGTAGCAAATCTGACAACCCTTGCTTCGTCTGTTATAATGGATATCAGTCTGCACTCCTTTATTTCAGCTGTATTGTTCTCTCGAACGATATCAGCAATGAATATGATAAGAACCATGTGGCGGTTGTGTCACTATGAAAAAACGCTTGGTAAAATTGAAGTGAATTAAATATTGAGTTAAATATTGCCGTCCGTTTCTCGAAATGAGTCCAATGACATCGTAATTAATACCGCAAATAACACAATTTCTATATTATAATTAGTGTGTGTGCTATGGTATAGGCTTACACTACTGCACTACTGAACTCTTGCTGTAACCACAAAAACCTAAGAGGTGAAAGCTTAAGTGTCTGCTGTTGGAAATATTTATTTTTTTGGGAGGGGCCAGCCCAGGGTCTGGGAGGTTTTTTTATGGAGCGTGGTTTATAGTTCAATCGGGAAGCAGATATATAAACTCCCTATCAATTTTGGAAAAGCATTCAACTGAAGTCAATTATAGCTTGATTTTATTTATTTTAACGAATTTATTGCAACTTTATTTACTACCAGCACATCCGAAGGTAACACTTCAATATAACAATTGATTTTCCGAGTCATATTTTGCAGTTATTCATACCCATAAACATAATTCTACAAGTTCATGCATTTCTGACTCGGCTCGGCAAACATTGTAATAATTGTTCAAAAATAACCAGTCTAGAGCTCTTTTCCAAACCGTTCTGCCATGATAATGCTTCAAAAGAGTCTCATGTTGAATGGAACGAAATACTGCATGAAAGTTGACAGTACAGTACACGAGTATATTCATGTTTCGTGCAACAACTGATGTATCTGGTATCTTTTCTAAACAGTACTTGACTTTCTATACGCTATGTAGGTCACATTCATTCATGACGACGGTGCTGAGTAGTAAAGACTCTCAAAAGCTACGATAAAATGAAAAATTACTTAGATACGCTTCTCACTCGCATCGCCAATGCTTTCTTTGTCAATAGAAAAGTGAGACGGTCGAATGGTACAGTAATGTACACATCATATGATTTTCAAGTGTGAATTCTAGCTTTTGATAATTTACTCGAAAACATTTACTTTGTTTATTCAACAAGATTCACGTTTAAAACATGTTTTGTTTCGATGTTGCCGACATATTTGTATTGCGATTCAAAATAATCGTTTAAATCAAGAATAAGGTTGATGCACGAGCTCATGCAGTTTAGGTACGTACTGAATCCAAATAATAACTTATTTAGAACACAATCTAGTATACATTACAAGTGTATTAGGTTCTACTAGAAGTTTTTGCCGTTCGTTTCACTTATATGCATAACATTCACAAGTCATGAATAATCTCAAAATAATGAATTTTCAGAGCAACGAGTTTATTGGAAACTTATTTGGTCTTATATAACGTTCATGTTAAAATGTTTAAGTGACACACCTTATTCATTATTTGTAAGAAGCTATCAAACCAAAATGATGGCATAGTGTCAAAGTAAAAGTGGCGAGTATTAGTAATAAGAAAAAAAAACCTAATTAAATGGCCGTCAGAAAACTAAACAATAAGTTGAGTATGGAGAAACGTAACATAATAATAATTGCAATAACGTATAGAAGTATCCGCACGAGAATCAGTAATTGGATTGAAAGTGACATATTCAAAATACTGAAACAGAAAAAAATGACTTCTTTAAGAAAAATTCAAATGATCAAACTTCCTCCCAATACAAGCAGGTGAAACAGCTTTCAATGAAATTATTAAAAAAGCTCAAGGAAATGATTTAAATAGAAAAAAACAAGACAACAAATATATCCAAACAATAAAAATTAGTGGTGGGATGCTTAATGATTAGATGGGCCTTGGTAAAAATCACAACAACATTCATGAACTTGACAGCAAATCAGCTAAATATTTATTTTCTTTTCCATTGTTGCGACAATAAATAAGCAGTTTATTTCATCAAATATAACTAAAAACACAAAGAGAGTATTCCAAATTTCCAATTTTTTCAAAAGTAGTGATGCTGATGATTCTAATAATTGTAGACCATATCCTTAAATTGTATTTGCAATAAAATCTTAGAAAGAGTATTAAATAATAAGTTGTTGGAATTCATTAACAATGCAATAAATGTAGTTTGATAAAAACAACTACGGTTTCTTGGCTGAAAGTAACATCATTGCAGCTCTTGCAGTGTAATGTTGCAAACATTAATTTTCATTTAAACGAAAGTCCTCTGTGTTGCGGCTATTGCCGTCGATCGAAAATTAAGCGTTTGATACTGTAGATCACAATATTTTATGGGATATTTTGTCTGAGTTAGATATTCGAGGCAAAAGCAAAGGCTTAATAAAAAATTACTTAACTAATCATATGATTAGAGCTCAACTTAATGGTGAAATTATCGAGAGCGAAAATTGCGACGTAGGCATTCCTCAGTGTTTAATATTAGGTCCAACTCTTTATTTATTATGCTAAAAAAACTAACATTTGATTTCCAAACAGGAAATTAGAAATGAATTAGCAATATTTATCTCCACTAAAAATAAAGTCCGGCTATATAAGGGAAATAAGAGCCAAAGTTTAAAGAGGGAATTGTCTTAATTTTTCATAAAAAACATGGTCATCCATGCATTTACAACGCCTTCAATGGCTTATGGTTTACCAAATTTGGCGTCGAACGTCCTTGGCTAACACTTCCATGCTAGACAGGACTCTGCATAAAGTCATTAAGGCAGTGAAAAATCAAGACCCGTATACTCCTTTGACTCATTTACCTACTATAACTGATAAGGTGATCTAAGCCAAACTCATTTGAAAAATTAAAGTCCATGTGGAAAATAGTGCACAAAAAATTTAATTCTCTGTTTTGCTTACAACGAACAGCGAGACTCATAGCTATAAAATTAGAGTTGCCAATGCCCTCAAACTGTCTGAAGTCAGAACCAATAGAATCTTCTATGGTTCCGTTTGTTTATTCATTTCAAAATAAATTAATATAGTTTTTAAGTCATCTGGAAGGACTTAAAAAGATATTAACTTTTGTGATGACGATTAAGAAGATTAAACAGTAAGCCTAAAAAATAGCTTTTAGTAGTCTAGTATTAAACTGAATTTTTTGATTTCATTAAAAAATAGCCTAACATCTCTTCTAACAAATAAACAAGCAATGTAACACGACACAAACATCTATGCACTTGTCTTAATTATCAATTTTGAATAATGTTGGAAGAACAATAGTATTAAAATCATGTTGGCCAAAAATTACATATTATATATATATATATATATATATATATATATATATATATATGTATATATATATATATATATATATATATATATATATATATATATATATATATATATATATATATAGCGTCATCAAAAAAAGTACAAATTCTGAACCATTTGAAAAAAACTTGTTGCCTCTCGTACACACACAGCGGCATGAAGACCTACCCAGTTTAGAGAATGACCCGCACAAGGTACAAAGGTAGCAACATCACATTTCTCCTTGATTTTCGCTTGCAGACCAGCATACTTTCCTGACATATTTGAAGCATTGTCGTAGCTTTACCCTCTGCAATCTTTGATTTGTATATCATGATTCTCTAAAAATTGCAGGATGGTTTCCGCTAAATATTTTGATTTATGCTCTTTGATAGGTATAAATTCCAAAAACCTTTCAATTGGAGCACGTTCTTTTACGTATCGAATTATAAAAGTTAACTGGTCAGTATGAGACAGATCGGGCGTGCTGTGAATGCTAATTGAAAACTATTTAGCTAATTTAACCTCATTTATAATTTTTTTTAGGACCTGTTTTCCCATTACGTCAATAAACTCATTACAAACATTCGCTGATAAATAAGAAATGTGTCCCTTTCCAGGGTTCCCAAATTTTTTTAGGTGATCTGCAAGAAACTTATCAAATGCACTTAATAACTCCACACATCCTAAATAATTTCCATTGTAGGGAGATCCAATGATTTCATTGTCACCTCGAAACGATGCCAAAAATTTTACAACTGCGATGCCAAAAATTTTACAACTGCGAAAACTCGTTTAAGTACACTTTTCCAGTAATCCACTTCTTTTTGATATTGGTATAGCAAGTCTGTATCTACTCTACCAACTGCTTTACTTCGTGCCAAATAAGTCATCGTAGATTGTTTATGGGCTGGGCTGTTTTCATGATGTAAAATTATGTGATTAATGTGTTTCCAATCATTACATCCGCCCGGAGAGCATAGGTTTATATCAGAAGGGTTAAATAAGCAGCAAGAAAAACAAAATAGAGATTTTTTTGAAGGCAAATACAGCAACCATTTTCTTCCAACACTTTCATTGTTCTTCAATTTACGATTGAATATAGCTTTATTGAAATACCTAATTACTGGTTTGCCATCTTCTTTGTCTCTGTAGGTTCTGGACGCTTCGGAAAAGTCGTAGTCTTTATTTTGAAAATATGTTGGCCCTTTACGAATCCAAAATTCGTGGTTTTTTTCGGTAAAATTTTCGTTAAAATAATCGGCAGGGTTGTGTAAAATATTTTCTAGGTCGGATGACAGCTGTTGCTCAATTAAAACAGATGTTGGTGAAGCTATTGCATTTTTTCCGTAGGGATGGACGCCTTCTGTACAATATGGCTCAAAGATAGGACTTTGCGAAGAACAAGTAGATTGCAAAGTTCCCTGAGTTCCCGCAACCTGTTGGTGGTATGATTCATTTTGTGGATGGTCTATTATTTGGTTACTACTCACAGAAGCTCCTGGTGTAAAATATGATGTTAGTTTTGGTAATTTATCAAACTTCTGTCTGATGTGCACCTTTTTCCCTTTTTTCTGAGCCACTAAGATATGACTGTTTTGACATTTTGTATATAGTATTTATATACAAAATGTACTGAATACAAAATGCACTGAATTATCTAATTGCACGGAAAACAATCGCGAATACAAAATAAAACACACCGTTACAAGTTCAATTTTGAGTGAAATGATTTTTTAGTCCGGAACAGAAATGCCGTCCCGACCGTGCTTTTCAAATAGGAACAGCAGAAATTAAAACGCCCTCCACACACATTGATCGATTGCACAGATCGATTTGTTTATGTTTAGTCCAGCTATGCTCAAACTCACACAACCCAAAATGTGCAAGATGAATGTGGTGTTAAAGATATTGCTTGCTGAGTTATTGTGACGTCTGATTTTGATACGATACGCAAGAAATGCAACATGTGGATACCTACCTTAAGATTGATAAGACACTCGTTGCAAGTGGGGTCGTGTACATACATAAATGCTTAAAAGCTTATTTACCTGCGGGTATAGGCTTAAGCATCACTGGTTGATTCGAAATATTAATATTAATAATAATTTAGGGACATCACCTACTAATAAGCAGATAGAGTTGCCAGTGTTAGGCCCCTGGTTCATGAGACTACTGTAAAAGCAAATAGATAATTATTATATATAGTCAGGTAAATATAGTTTAATATCGGTTGATAATCTGGAAATAAGTGGCTCCAAAGATCGCGGGGCACGCACTAAAAGTGAAAACTAAAAGTGAAAATCATCAACTATCCTGAAAAATTGTCGTTTTTTAGAAAAAAATCAACTCATATGTAAATTTAATACTTTGTTTGCATAGCCAAGGTTAAACTTTTGAAATTCTATATCGGGCAAGAACGGTAGCTCTTCTCCAATTCATCTAAATTTTTACCAGCAGAAATTTATGTTCACCCGATAATCAGATACAATTGAAATCAGAATGCATGGTTTTTGGATAGGACCAGGTCTGATAGAAGCAATTTTGAAGTATGGCCTAATCTCTGCCACTGTTGCTATCTTGAAAAATCACTAAGAAAAAAAATCTGTTTTTTTTGCCGAATTAATTCGATTAGGAAAATAAAGCTTTTTGATCTATAACTTCCAGTGCAATTATGAAATCTAAACGAAATTCATTTGGCAAATGGAATCTATTCTAGGCAATATTCAATAGTAATCTGGTTGAAAACCATGACACGGTTGCCAGCTATGATTGCTTTTGTGTTATTTGACATATATATTTAGTAAGCGATTTGATCATGATATTTTCAAATGGTAATGATCACGTCGTGATAATAAACAACAAAAACAATTCCAATTTGATTCTGCTTCGGAGGCTTATTCCGCAAAACGATCGAGTTTCCCCTATCAATATTCTCTGCTTTGATAAGATTTAGAGACGATATACGTTGTCTATGCTGATTTATAGACAAGAAAGGAACCATGATCACAATTCAATAACCTTTACAAGTAAATTATATCAATGGGTATAAGTCGGAGTTGCTAAAATTTGTCACAACTAGCGTAAATAAAAATTAATGATTTCCAACTGCAAGTGGTCACATTAGTCAAGTATGCACTGTGTGCGGGTGTCTGATGAGAATCAGTGCATACTTTCGAAACCACTTTGTCAAATAAAGTTTTCAATGAAAATAAAAATTTTTTTTTTCAATTTTAATCATCCCGCAAAAACAATTCCAATTCCAAATATTAATGTTTCGAAAATTTGAAAACTTTTGCGGATGGTAGCCCTGAATTTCTTCGTACGCCTATAACTTCGATTGCAGTCATCGGATCGAAAAGAAACTCGCAAGGTAGATTGATTTCAATGTGATGTGAGGCAGGTGCGATAAATTTGATGCTAGCGAAGGGTTGCCAGCGCGAGGCGTTTTTGCTATTTTCGTATCAAGAAATGCTTTCATTGAGAACTCATATCAATGGTCAAATTTTCTAAGTTCTGAAAATTTTTCGGATGGTAATCCCAAACATTTTTCTATCCCTGTAACTTTCAACGAAGCCATCGGATAAAATCGAGATCGATAGGTTGATTTGATTTTGACGTGAGGCAGTTGTGGTAGACTTTTAGTTGCAGTGGTGGTAAAGTGTTGCAAGCACTGAGTATTTTCTTCATTTGTGCTACAAAAGATGCCGTTTTCAAAGTTTTATAAGATACGCATCCAATAATAAATATAACTAATGTGTTTGACTTTCTAAAATTTTTAAATTCACAAAAGTAGTAACCTTGCAAAACCTTCCACCCTGTTAGTTTAAATGCATTGGTGAGATCAAAGCAGTGCATTGCCCTCGAAACAGGTTGGAGCACGTATGGTGAAAAGTGCACTCAAAATCTGCACGATTATTCTACTGTTCATCTAGCGGTTCTATTGCACTAGAGCTTTTTTTCTAATCTTGAGTTTCATATAAATATGAAGTCAGAACGCATATAATATAGCATTATAGCATTATATTATTTAAGCTAGTTTTCAATTTTTTTGTTTCTTGCCAGCTACTGTCCGTTTATTCAAATAAATAAATAAATTAAGAATCATGTTTCAAATACATTCGAAATTCATTCCGCATACTTGTTTTTGTGAAAATTCATTTATTGATAGCATTATAAAAGTACTTAGAATATAACCAAAATAGCAGCCAGTATCAAAGAGTTGAGGATGCACCAATATATCTTGAATATTTCAGCTCAATCGGATGACGCGTTCACGAGAAATGATGATTTTAAGGGAAGGTTCTCTCAAATACGGTCGAAAATAAGGCAAAGTTTGAGAATTTTTCGAGGGATAGTGAAAAAACGTACGAAGTTTTGGTTTTGATTATTTCATTTGTTGATTGATCATTCTAGAATATTTCAAATTTTTATTGCGATGAAATTCAATGTAGTGGCTCCAAAATGGCGGCTCTCGTCTGGCTCTGCACGCGGGACATCGTCCGGTAACTTCAAGTCTGCAGCCTCTCGGAGTAAACTGATATCAGTCATAGTTTAAAGTCATTCAAATTTATGGAAATCTCCATGTCTTATACCTAATGAGAATGAATTGGAACAAAAAATAAACCAAATTATGGACATTTAAAAAAAAGTGCAATTTTTAACCCGGTTCTTTTTCACTTTGACCTCGCTTAGTAATTATGAATTGAAATTTTTCATGCTCATTTTAGATATAAGACATACAAAAAAGTATATTCTTTTGGGCAGACTTAGAATGAAGTGAATCGGATCAATAGATCGAGACCTGTGCTTGAAGTTATGATGAAAAATGTCCTTTCGAGAAAAACGCGTTTTAAGCTTTTAGCAAGTTTGCTTTGGGATAACTTTTTTGTTTGTTCAGTTATCACGACCAATACTAATGGTTATAGAGTTTTGGGGTCTCTGATTACGAATCTGAAGTCAAATTAACAAAATGCAAGATGGCAAGATCCAATACGGCGGATCAAAACATTTCCATCTGCCAATTTGGACTAAAATATCTATATGAAGATTTTCGTGGTCGTCGATCGTCAATGTGCTCCATTATAATGTCAATGTGCTCCATTCCTGTGCCGTATAGGAATCCTCCTTCGATTTCAAATAGCTCCTGGTTGGCCTGCTCCGGCAGACGTTGCGCGAGGCGGGCGTTTAAGGATATGCAATATTCGAACGCATCGGTTTTTTTTCGCATGTGCTGCCACCTAAAGTGTATTCCAACACAAACAAGTATGCGATAGTACAGATCGTAATTAGTTCCGGTACATAGAAAGCCATCTGGGGCCACGCGGTGCGTGAGGTAGGTGCGTTTGAGACGCTCTAATACGATAAATATGTTCCAGATCGGAATATCCTTTTGCACACATATTCTGCACGTATGTAGCTTTCACTTTTTGTAAAAGAAAAAAAAACGATTTCTATGAAAAAATCTGAAAAAACCTCACCTTAATACAAAGTTGTTATGTCCTTAACCCTACATAAATAGTTGCCTAATATTAGATCTAGAAAGCTTAGTATGTTCTTTAGAACATTGAAATGAGATTGCTACATACGCTGAATTAGATCAAATCTACAAACTAGAACGCAGTGCCATATCCAACAGAACATATTTTCGAATGGATTAACTAGTATGCGCTAGTTTACAGTGTTATTTTACTATTCCATGCGACCGTTTTCGAAAACTTGTCAATGATTTAGAATCGCAGTACCTACTAGAAATTCTAGGATTTCATGAAAGTATTCTCACATCATTCAGCAGTAATTTTCATTGGGATGCCAATTTAGTAAGCTCGTTTGCATAAACTTCCACCCACACAGGCTTTGGAAAGTACGGCGCACACTAGCGTCATATTTTCAAGCTCGGTTCGTGTTTAAAGTGCACTAAACGGGAATCCATATGGATGTTGCCGTGTAAACGGTGTCATGTTGACGTTATGTAAATTATGCAGCCACACGCTTCCTATGGTAGTGACTGAAGCACAGCATAACATTGTTCACGAAATTGTGTCATCGATTCGAAACCGAACATGTTTGAGGGAATTGCAAACATATCGTTTCCGTCGACATGTGGCGACATCCAAACTTAAACTAGGGTACGCATTCCGTCTGAATGTTGTTTTCTTACTGGAAATTTTGAAGTTGATAGCATATTAAATGTCAGTTCGAAGATTGAGAATTGGATCAGATTGTAAATAGCATGATAATTTGTCTTGGACTTTTACCGTTTCTTTTTATAAAGTGACCCAAAGAAATTTAGTTCATAAAAACCTTGATATATTTTTTAATGAATGATCAATTTTTCGTCTAGAAGCTAGATAAGTTTCAACTTCTTGACATACATACATATATCGATATTACGAGGGTTATTTGCCTTCTTCTGTTTAGAAGCTTTGTTTTTAGAAACAGCAACACAACAGCTCAGGAATATTTAATCGATTTCACGGCTGCCCTTTCAGCTTCATATTACTAGAAATTAAGCAAACAAGGCCTCGAATCGTCGTCCTCCTTCACTTGAAACAAATAATTTTGAACTTACACTGAAAACGTATCCATCCTGCGGATAAGTCGGTCTTCGGTTGATATTATGAAATTATCTATGGGATTTCGAGCATCTGACCGTGCCTGATAAATGGATTTCGTTCCAGTTTATTAGCACTTGGGGTGATATAGAGTACGATTCTGCTGCAATGTTTACTACAGAGAAAATATTGCCGTACTTTGTTCCTGCCCTCTGTGGTGGTTTATGTAGTTCATATGATAAATTGCGACAGAATATAATATTAGGAGTTCTATGGAGGGATGTAGAGCGTTTGCTTGCTTGGCTGCAGCTGAAGTGTGCTCGTCGACCGGAAAATGAAAGGGATGATGCAATTCGAGCGCACATTGCATCTTTATGAGGATAAGATAAAGAAGTTGAACTGGGCTACAGTGCCATAATTAGAAATTTAATGTTGAAAAGTGGATATTAAGATAATCGTTAAAAGATTTCGAATATTGAAGAGAATATCATGGAAATGTTTTAATTGAGTAACTTTTCTGCAATACTAAAACTTAATCATACGGAAAATTCAGCAAAAAAATACTCCACGATTAATGATAAGGAGATGGGGGAATTTTTTTTCGAAAACAAAACGTTATAAATATTTCTATCGTTACCATAATTATAGATAGATATCTCAAAACCTAAAGAGGAAAATAAAAAAATTAAGAAATTATTTAACCTAAAATTATGTGAATAATGTTCAGCAAAACTTTGATGCAAATTTCACATGATTTTATTTCGTTTCACCAACGCAAATATAACCCACTCAATAATCAGAAAAATATCACGTCTAATGCTGCCAGCGTATCGATCAACTCACTTTGTATGTTCACATGTTTTCGATTTCGAGCAATAAAATGGAATTGCTGACTTTAAGTAAGCAAAACAAAAACAAGTGTACAGGGACTGTTTCATTCTCGAACATTTTCTCGTGCATTTGTCAGTTCTGCTATTTTCTTTCAAGCGACAATCCCTAGGGACTTTAGATTGAAGTATATTTCGACTGTTTTATTTGGCAGCCTTCTACAGCATGTCAGCAGTTTACAAAAGTTGTTGGTGTAAAATGAAAATCGATAACTCTTTAGTGTCCTATGACAATATTAGCTAGCCACGTCATCAAATGATTTTGTTACAAAATAAATTTTGGATGAAAAGATTTTATGCAGTCTGCCACATGGATATTATTGGCACAGCTAATAAGAACGTCAAGGACTTCAATTTTGCCTTAGAACGCTCGATAGCAGGAAGTTTGATGTTTAGTGTTATATTATGTTAAGCTGTATTTTAATAATAGTTTAATTTAATTTCTGATTTAACAAAGCTTTATCATAGAAAAAATAATAAACTGTAATATAAACTTAATAAATGTTCGCATAGTTATTGACAAGCCTGCATATTCCAGTACAGGGATTTTTTTTCAATTGTTTTGACACGTGCTCTGCAAAGTTTCTGCCCTAAGAATTTTTTGCATAAAATTTTAATCAAAAGAGATTGGTTTGTTATTCAGGTAACACGCGTGGGAAACCCTGGATCAACGTCCCAGAAACAAGGGCGGCAGTCCGGGTGGCCAGCGCTCACGGAGACCGGAATATGTCGGACACCACTCGTTTTGTCCCGAGACTGCCTATTATCGTCGCTTGAAGCGAGAAAAATGTGACGGTTACGTCCAGAGTTACCATCAGGTTTCGTTAGCCTAACTCATCTAAAGGAGGAGTAAAATTCTCAAATTTTACACTAAGCTACTTTCTTAGTTTTGTACAAAATCTATTTTCTTGCTGTCCTTCATGGTAGATTTGAAATCGTCACGAATACTTTATGATTTCAAAAAGTTACTTGAAACATTTTTTCCCCAACAAACTATCTATCGGACATCTTTCTGTATTTAAACCTAACTAGCCTCGTTGGGACTTTTTCTTTAAATGCTATGTTATACTTGAAGATCGCTAACACCTTTTTCGGCAATCCCTTTTCACTTCGTTGATCGTTAATCGTTCCGCCATCCTGGGTGCTCCCATCGCACAAGCTCCTCAAAAACCCCTTTTTTGATTTAAAGTTTCACTATTTCCCGCGCCTTCCACGTAGCAATCCTCCTTCAGTTATTGCTCCAACAGGCCAAAATTAAACAGTGGAAAGAAAAAGGTTCCGATCAAGGAAAGCTAAAATGCTACGTCTGCACTCTTACCCAGCCAGAGTTCAAGAGAATTTTTCCTGGTGTCTACCACCTACGAGCTTTCCGTATCTAACCCACAACGGATTTCGCAGATCGCGCCGTTGCATGCACTTATACAAATTGGAACATCCGGCCGTCGCTTTTTTCAACATGGCATTGCCTCTTTTCTGCACGCGTGCACTTGGGTATGCCCTTCGTTCCTGACCGTTCCGCTCTTTGGCAGCCCAATTCCGGACATTCCTGTGCCAATTCTTATGTAGGAAATACATATTGGCCCAAGCAAGACCAAAAAAGGCTATGGCCAATATGTGAACACCCCCTTGGTGCGAACTGGGCTGATGTTGGGCCCATTCCCAGCCTGAGTGGATTTTTGGCCAATATGTTGGGCCAATATGTATTTGAAGCATTATATTTAACAGCTGGCCCGTCATTGGTTGTCACTCATTCTACAATATTTTCTTTTGAACAATATCATTGTTCTTTTCCACAGTATGTTTTCGTTTTATGTTATCGCGAGTGTGTTTTCATTTCAGGTCTGTTCCCGTACTACAATTAATGGCGATTAATTGAAATGAAGCCGTTTTTTGTACTCCGTTTTAGTACGCTTCATTGCAATTAATTGCAATTAATCGTAGTACGGGAACAGACCTTTCAAGTTATCGTGATGAATTATGTTAAAGTGTCGAGATGAGCTGTTTTCCACAGGTGTACTGACCTGGGCTTATAGAAGAGAATCCAAGCGGCTTGGAGCCGAGGAAATGTGTGGGTATCTTGATTTGTGGCTGAGCGTTTCGAATGGAAGTTGAGGAATATTATTTCATAGTTGACTGCATCGTCAAAATATGCTAATTAAATTCTTTAGCAGTCCCATGTCATTATACTTCATATTCACCGCACCCGAAGTTTACTTTAGCATAACCATTGCTCCAGTCTCGAGAAAATAATAGTCATTCGTAAAATTTATTTTTTAGTCATTTATTTTGACGTTAACAGCTTCGTATGATCACAAACACCATCAACGTTCAATTTATTATATTTTTAGGAATATTTCTGCACTCAGTATGAATACTTCTACACCCTACGATATGATAGCCCTGGCAAATATATCGGCCTGTTCGCTTCTGGATCACGGTAATTGTGGATTGATGTTTATGTCGATCTCAACAGTCGTGCGTGGCTTGACGGTGCGCAACCGCATCATCGGCAGGGCCGTTGTATCTTCCACCTAAACTACCTACACTTACAGTTTCTTGGCCAATTCTACCAACATTTCCCACCTCCTCCTTTCGAACGGTAACAGGTTTAATAATAAAATTTTATGTTAAGGTACACACATTATGTAACATAATAGGTCTGTTCGTGTACTACGATTAATGCAATTAATTGCAGTGAAGCCGTTTTTGTACTCCGTTTTACTGAAAACTGAAAATTTCCCCTTTTTCAGTAAATTTCAGTAGGGTCTGAGCTACTGAAAAATACTGAAAACTGTCAAACAGTTTTTGGCGTAATGTTATTATGAAGGACAGTTATTTTAATGGCGATAATTTATCACCGCATAGGATGACTTTATAATCACTATTGTTCTCAAAAAAACCAACAACTAGCACTTTTGTTTGCCAATTTTCAGGAAATGCAATGAGAGCGTTTTGGTACTTTTCCTGAATTTTTCCTGATTCAGGAAAATCCAGTAAAATTCAGAGACTGAAAGTACGCGAACATAACTAATACATAATTAGCATGAAGCATGTCCTCCTTCATTTTCTATACAGTTAAAATTTGCTCTCTAAAACTTTCATATAAATTTCTTGGACACTCTACCGAAACTGTGTCCCACTCAACTTTTACACGTTGAAGCGGCTCCTGCCTATTTTTCGTCTAGGATCTCTAAAGACACTCTCCTTTAATCTGAACCACGCATTTTCAATTGGGCTTTAAGTCAGGAGAATAACGAGGCCAATCAATTTACACAGCTTGCATTAAAATTACTTCCCTACTGTCCATAAATTGACGGCCTTAATAAGGCATTGTGCAAAAACAGGGTCGATACTTTTTCAGCACTGTTCTCCTTTAACAGGCACTTCTTGCTCCACAAAATGAAGTTGGCTTTTTCCGCGACTGCTCACTCCACCAGCTACACTGACTTTTAAGCCGGATTTCTCGGTCTGTATTACGGGAATATTTGCGGGATCAATAGTTCTCACTGTTCTATTCTGCCGATTAGGTTTTGAATGCGGGATCGTCCACGGGCATTGTCATCAGAAAATCCAAGATTTTTCAGCTTTTAACAGAAATTAAGCCGGTCTTGAATGCTCTTCTCGGAAACTAAAGGTTTGATGCGTTGCCTGTGGATCAAATGTATTGCTGAACGGTTTGCTTCACTTATTTAGTGGCCTCCGGGAAGTTGTTAAGCCTTTTCATCATTGTTCGCGTTCCTACTCCTGATTTGTTTTCAGTTAATGCTCGAATTTTTTTTTTAGTTCTGTGGAAAGTACCGACGGTCGACCGCTTTTTTTTCATATCGTCCACGTTTCCTTCTTCGGCGTTGCATCATTTTTTCACGGTCTTTTTTGGAACCGTCAATGTTTTCCATAAGTTGCTGTGGCTATAGCCCAATTGATGCAAGTGTTGAATTTCAATACACTTTTGAATTTGAATATTTGCCATTAATATCGCGACAAAATTATGTTTCGATCCATTGAAGATTTGCAAAGTTTTTTAGGTTTGACAAATGGTCGTGAAAATCAAGGTCCTTGGGTAAATTTGATGCTTTTACTTCAACTAGCAAAATCTGAATGAATTAATTTATGTTTCCAATCTTCCTTTTATTATACTACAGATAACACCAGAAGCTAACAAAAAAATTACCCTAGTAATAGCGGGTCTGCATATTTTGTTAGTGATAAGACATACGTACAAATCCTCTTCGAATTTTCGCACCTGTGTTTGCTGCTAGTTAGGTTTAAGAAAAATTAAAGAGGGCCTCAAAATTTTTAAAGACAGTTTTTTCCCCGATAAATTCAGATAAACTCATGCGGATTGATTATTCTGGTTCAAGGGCAGAACATTTTGCGCTATCCTATAGAATATGTTCGTTTTGTTATACGAAACAACAGTTATTTTGTAACGGTTGGGTTTCTGAGAATAATAGCTGCGTTTTATTTTCATCCTGAGTGTAGTAGGTATCCTGGATGCATAATAAAACGATCCAGAGTAGCACGCGAGTTTTTTTCTGTCAGACAGTTGTCATTTCAAAATTTGAGCTGTCATATAACCAACGCCGTTTTCAAATGTATGACTATTTATCCTGGTTGCCAGGGTGACATGGAAATTTTTAAAAATTCCAATTATTCCAGTTGATATGACTTTTCGAAATACGTTCCACAGAGAGCACGAGTACGAGCTCCACTGAATTCACAAGTGTTTGTACTCTGGATGTTGTTGTTGTTTCGTGTGCAAATCGATATCCTGCACTACTCTGGATGTATAATAAAACGCGCCTAATAAAAAGAAGCGATTGACCTTTGCCATGGAGCATATGCCAAAGCCATCTGAGTTTTAGATTAACACTATATTTGATGATGGGAGAAAACACAATTTATTTGGTTCAGATGGACGGCAGAAAATATGTCGGAAGCCAATTGCAGCATTTTCAAAAGAAAACTTAGCGGTGGAAGCGTAATTGTTTGGGGCTGTTTTTTAAATTTGAATTTATTGGGAGTAAATGAATAAAATAGACCACTTAAATATTTGAAAACCAAATTTGACAGATAGTGTCGTTAAAATGGGGATTGCCGACCGATTTCAATTTTATCAAGATAACGGTTACATAAGTATGTATGTTATTCGTTCGCTGTACGAGAGTGGCTTCTTTATCACTGCTCTAAAGTTATACAGCCACCACCACAACCGCCAGATATTAATCTCATCGAAAATTGCTGGGATGAGTTTCAACAAATTTCAAATATCACGGAATCGATGGAAGAAAGGGATAATTAAAAAAATTCTTTGTTTACAAAAATTGGTGGAATTAATGTCTGAAAGATTGGCTACAGTTATCGAACAAATATTTGTAATCACATAAAATATTTGTCTTTGCCAACAAGCCTGTAACAATTTTTTTTATTTCTTTCTGTTTTGAAATTGAAGTTAGTTATTTTTTATAAATTTCAATCTAGTAAATTGGTAAATTATATCCTGTTAAATTTAATCTAAAAACTTTGCTCATCATATGCTTGTTTGAACAAAATGCAAATCAATTACGTTTATGCCAAGATCCATGTAACTTAATATAACATGTTGTAAATATCGATATTGTCAATTGACCGTATTGTAAATAAACATATACATCTAATGAATTTAATGTTTTTTTCTAATGACACAATAATCTTATTTATCTGAGAATTTTTTTGACCATTTTTTACCAATACTGTCCGCTGTTGCTTTTAAGGTAATGCCAGTTTAGACTTTCGATGGTGAAGTGGCTAATGAAGTATTATTTGAAGGAGCATCATTAAGAAAATACAAACACATTCATTGACAATACACGAATCGAGTTCTTGATTAATTGCATGCTTATGACTTGAGCTGGAATTGAAAATTTGAAAAATTTTTAATATTATAACAAGTGGGGAAAATAATTTTTCTATAACATAATAATAAAATCTCTGCTAAATTTGAAAATATAAAACTGTGGATAAAATAGCAATGTTGATATTAGATCTAGTGGCCATAATTTTGTAATGCTAATTTAATAGAAAATATATTGGGAGATTAGTGAAGAGATAGAACAGTACGAGATTGAAAAATTGGTAGACCTTTCTCAATTACCTAAGAGTAACAATATAATTTTTTATTAGTTTTCTTACGTTTAATTTTACTTATCACCCGGAAAAGCTAATATTTCAAGTCAATACTATGTAGAAGCTAACATTTTTCAAAATTAAACTTGCACACTTTGCTGTTGTATTATATATACTCTGTAAATTCTGTTTATTTTTTCACGTATTTTGTTCACATTAAAATGAACAAAATGCAACAAAACAAACAAAATGCAGAATTCAGGCGATTTATCTACAATTTACAAACAAATCAATTTTCGTTGGTATAACATGGCAATATTTTTATTAAAATGATACACATTAACGCTTGAAAGTTCAAAGCCTTCCATTATTTTGTGCTTTTTTATATAAGAGAAAATATTCATTTGCATGAAACTCTAGCATTTTAAGTATGTTTTCTAAATTTTTAGCCACTAGACCCAACAACGTTTGTCGTGGGGTCAACAAAGTTGAAAAGACTATCTTAAAATATAACACAAAACCTCTTATTCACATGGTTACATTGAACACATAAATAATTATGGGGAAAGTTTTCATCTAGCTAACTTTTTGTTAACGATTAATTGCGCCAAAAGCTGTTTCACAGCAAAACGGATTGTTTCGAAAACTTGGGAATTTGGATCCTATTCTACATGAGAGATGAAATATTACCTAATTTCTTCATTAAATGTACCTCAGCTCGCATAAATACATACTACCGCCTCCAACCGTAGTCACCTACTTTGTAGACTCTCTACATCATCTGATTATCAGCATACTCACTTATCTCCCGTGAGTGATCAAACAATAGGAAGAACTGCTCAGTTCAGTCGGTGTCAGATGAAAAACGATAGCAATAAGTTGAAAATTATAATCGTTTTGTAACTCCCCTGTGCGTGTGTACTTATGAAAGCGGAAATATATAGGTAGGAACAGATGTAGCTAATCATGTTTTTACTCGAAAATTATTCAATGATAATGATGAACAATATGCGAAAAGATAGATGGAGCAGGGAAAATGTTTAATGGATTGAAAGTATCAGCTTTTACTATTAAATATATATATATTTTTTTTTTATTTTTTCCAGAGGGTTTAGGTGCCGACGTTATCGCAGTGGCTGTGACCTGTTTATTTCTAGGGAAATGAAATGTTTCGTTTACAAAGCTATAAGAAGATTTTACACTTGAGAAAATTCAAAGTAGTTTTTGATATGAAAAAAATAAAACCAATTAGAAAAACTAGTCAAGATTTAAAGTTTATTCAGTAAATATCTGCCAATGTTGGAAAAAGATATTTTTCAACGTTAGCCTTCTTTGAGGAAACGTTTATTGAACAGATTTCGAAGACGCTTTTGAGAGAAACTCACTCCAATTTTTTGAGCGCATTCTTGGAATAAAAAATGACATACAACATGAAAATCATGTATATTTTTATAGTTAGAAAAAATACTCACAAAAACATAACTTGCGCAATACTTTTTGAGTACTGTCAATTGGCGGGCCAATATTCTGCCGCCACCAACTGTGAAACACAACTTATTTGGTAGTTTTATACATAACATTTAACACATTTTGAATATCATGGGGTTAAAATAACCCACGTTGTATGTCGAGAGCTAAATAGAATAGATGTCATTTTTAATACGTTTAATTAAAATCCAGTAGGATATATTTACTTTGCAAAAATATGTACACAACATATAGGGTAATTAATCTCGAATAAAAGGAATAAAGTTGAATTTTATAGTAAAAATTTTACTGTGAATCGAAAGAACAATCTATGACATTTACTTTTTAAAGATTATCTCATTTAAAGGTTGACCGCAACCTGAGGGTCCAATTTTGGACGACGCATTCCAGCACAGTGACCGGTATCTCGCGAATAACACGAGTAATGTTGGCTTCCAAAGCGTCGATTGAAGCTGGTTTATCCCTGAAGACCAGAGACTTCGTGTAACCCCAAAGAAAATAATTTAAAGGTTTGATACCACATGATCTAGGCGGCCAATTTACTGGTCCAAAACGTGAAATCAGTTGAAACCAAAGTTCACCGATACCACGGGCTCCAATTTCAGCTAGCAAAAAATCCTTTATCATGGTGCGATAGCGGTCGCCATTGCAGTGGCGTGGCGTTCATGGAAGCAAGGGAAGAATTGCTTCCCTTACATTTGGTTGATATATATTTTAAACTCATTTATTTAATAATGGCGAAAAAACAATCGTATTTAAGAATTTTCCAAATAAATTTTCCAAAAACGAATAGTGAACATATCACGAGGCTAAGGTGGTAACACCACCGAATGAAAATAATGAGTGAACAGCACGCATGGAAGCAACGAAAAAATTGCATCTACGAGCTTTAATTTCACTCCATGTAGACTGCGTTGTGACGTCATTCACAAAAATGTGCTTGTACTAGCTATTTGGAAGCAATGAAGAAATTGCTTCTAAGGGGAAATTCTCGTCTCAAGAGAGAAACTGAGAGAGAAGCCGGGTACGTATGATTGCAATGGAACTTATTGCCACGTTCCCCATACGCGTATCATTGCAAGCATTGTAATTTGCTTGCGCGTATTTTTTTTTTGAATGAGAATGTTTGCTGTAGTACGTACACACTATGCAAATTTTTGAATGAATTTGAACTGCGAGGTGTGGGAAGGGCTGCCAGCGACTGGTGATTCGACGAGCAGTCATCATTTCACTGTGCTTGAATGTAGTTCGGTTGTGAAATTTGTGCTTCATTTTTTATATAAATTTGGTGAAGGAATTTTGAATTGGTGAATGTATTTATTTCACTAAAAGTTTACAGTATTGTTGAAATTAAATATATTTGAATTGTTCAGAATTGAGTGCGTAGAATTACTTTCTGGAATCGCATGCTTTCTTGGTTTTATACTTCAAATAGTGAAAGTGCAACTAAAACGTGAATGCATTTATTTGTTCCGTAAAAACCATGGATCAAAATTGCATAGTTAGTGACCTTTTTCGATTTCTTTTTGGATCTCGATCTTTTGCAGTCAAAAAGGATATTATTGAAAAAGGTCGATCGAAACCAAATTTGGAAATTATCTCTGCAGCGAAGTTATGTACTCAGGATTTTACTTGCCAAATTTATTTGACTCGATTTCATTAAAAACTGAACTCATTGTGCTTTACTCTAATGCAAATTTACAGGGAAAAACTTTTCAAGATATTTTTGAATATTATACCAACAATAACTCAGAAAATAGTTTAAAACAATTTTATAAATTAGTTTGTTTAGTTCTAACATTACAAGTAACGAGTGCAAGAGAGAGTGCTGCAAAAGCGTCCACGGAGCGCAGTTTTTCTTGCTTAAAAAGGATTATAACTTCGGAATAGTACAGGTGAACAGTGATTAAGTGACTTGGCAATAATGCCCATTGAAAATGTTTTTTTTTTAAATTATGTTTGAAAAGGTTTTCTTAAATTGCAATTAATTTTAAATAGAAGCATGCATGAAATTTCTCATCAAATTCGATTTATAATAGATTTTTTTTAAAATTATCAGTTCATCTATTTTATATTTACTAAATGTTATTTTAAAAATATAAAATATATGCTTTTCGTTATGGGAATGTTATTATTTTACTGTTATTTTTTATAAGTACTAGAATATTGAAATTTTCGTTATGCGTAAAGGACTATAAACATTTAATTTGCATGATCACTGTTGTTGTTATTGTTGCAGTAGCTATATTTGAAAATGCTTTATTTACATAGCTTGCTGTTGCAGCTTCGCTAATATATATGTTTGCCAATATATGATTTTTGCAACTATCTGTTTAAATAATTATATATTGGTTGCATGGGAATTAAAATACTGATAATACTGATATGTACTCGCACGTCCACGTTCGTAATTCTTAAAATTTTTTATATTAGCACTGTTAAAAGTAGCTAACAAGAGGGGCTCTATTAATAGATAACAAATTTGAAGAAAGCATAGCATTCCCTATGGTAAAGTATCACGCCACGCCACTGCGCCATTGACGGCTACGTTCTGACCGGACTCATTTTGAAAGAAATATGGACCGATGATTTCACCGGTCCATAAACAACACCAAACTGTGTATTTCTGTGGCTGTAGTGGTAGCTGTTGAAGCACTTCAGGTTGTTCTTCGGCTCATATACGGCAATTCTGCTTATTGACGTATGCATTGAGCCATAAATGTGCCTCATCACTTAACAAAATTTCGCGATAAAACAGCAGATTTTCATTGTGCTGATTCAGAGCCCATTCCAGAGGTGTAAGTCTTTCCATGATGATTTGTCAAACAATACTGAATAAAAATTACATTACAGTTTGACAAAAGTCGCGCGTGATCTGTCAAAAAAAAGCCTATTGAAAATCAAACCTCGTAATGAATCAATCTATACTTGACTTAACTTCAATATTTACTCTGCGTTTGTGGTAATGTTCGCCATCTAAAAAATCAATTTTTTTTTCTTTTCGGATCTGAAAGTTGGATTGAGACGAAATTTGCTGGTCAAAAAATCCATAATTATTATAAACATTTACACAGCCGATTTTATGAATGTCCTTGTTTCTCAAAAAAAAAAAAAAACAAGAATTCAAGGCTGAAGCTTTTATCAAACTAATGACTCTTAGCCTTCGAAAGCAAATTTCAATTTTATTAAAAATTGTTACAATCTATTCATATAGAAATTATTAAATTAATTTTAATTTTAATTTATTTATATAAGTTTTAATTTATTTATTTATATTTTTTTTTATAGTATTCGATATGTGCAATACTTTACATAATGCTTATAGAAACATTTCGCTAACAGAATTTTTGAAAAATGTTTTACTAAACTCGTTTAAATACTAATTTCGTTTATATTACAAACGCCTCTGAAATTCTAACGGTGCTGCGAAAAAAATGAATTCAAATTCAAAAAGTTGCACTAAGTTTTAAAAAGTCAATGCAATTTCGTAGTGAATTGCATTAAATTTTCGAGCTTAATGCAATTTTGCATCAATTTCCATCTAAATACATCTTAAAGGAAAATTTTCTTCGTTGCACTGGACGCTTTTCCTCTTTTTTTCCCAACCAAACAACATTCTTCTGCTGAAAAATATCCATTCACTTCAATCACTTAGCGAAACAATAATGCAATTTCATCCGTATTTGCACTTATCGGAGATTCTCTTGTCGAAAAGAAGAGTGAATTCCGCTGTGAATTTCTCGAATTCGCGGGTGGTGACACGACATACATACATACATACTACATACGTGACATTTTTTCCTATATACATACATTTCGCCTAGCGCGAACGGTGAAGAAAATTGTCACGGATCGCTAGTAAGTTTTGGATAAACCAATCCATATGGTATCTTGTATATCCTTTTCAAGGGTATTCGTATTCGATTGTGTAGATTCTCGTGGTAAAGACAAAAACTTAAAACATTTGCAAAAGTGAAATGCCATGGTTAGATATTGCATGCAGTTTATACAAGCTATTTTATCGATGTCAGAGTTTGTAGAATGTTATTGCTATGTTCTCGCAATCGAAGTGAGTGTATCGTGATAGTGCCAATACAATTCCGAGTTTTGAAAGGTTTACTTTTAGCATAGTCGGTGTCAAACACAGGTGTCGTGCATAATCGATGCTAAAATACCAGAGGCAAATATTTGCCAATATTTGGAAACAAACTTATTATATTTGACATGAAAAACTCTATCAAAAATTTCCATGATAGCTTATTTTCAACAGGACTTGTATTTGAAAAATTTGCATAAATCACAAACATTTAAAAGCACTTAAAATGGCAGGCTATTTTCTTATATTGTTTTCATTTAGTCATTTTTTATGGTCTGACAAAATTTTACGCGACAGTACTAGATACGCTAAAATATAACATATTCAATACTTTCGAGGGATCCAAGTTAAAATTTTACTACGATTCCTTTTTTATTATAATATTTTTATTATAAATTAGTTAAAGTTTAATTAACAAAAAAAAAAAATTAAAATCTAGCGGCTATACTATTTTGGCCTGCTGGCTCTCATTGGTTTGATTTTGTTGTAGATTCTTTTTCGGTACAATTCCTTGTATTTTGAAACGCAGTAGTCATCGGAATTTCCAACATAGAAGAAGGTTTTGGTGCAGACTTTGCTCTCTACCTCAATCTATCTCACAGATCACAGATCTGCATTGCTCAGTATGCAACATTCTGATGTTGTTACTTGTTAGTTTACATTCATCATTAAACCAGTTGCTCTGGCTTCTGCTCCATCTGCCTAAGATGGCGGCATTTTGCTAATGACCATTTTTCACCTACGCCCCACAGCTTGGCATCATAAATTAGAGGAAGACGACAAAGTTATTTTACTTAAACATGCATAAAATTGTATAGATGACTTGAAACTGGACAGCGCAATCACGTATGCAAAGTTGTTGCAGATAGGCATCATTTTCTTAAGCCAAAATAATTGTTAAATTATTACCTCAGCTGTTAATAATTATTTTCTTTAACAGATTTGTGGCTCGAATCTCCCCAATGCACGGAAGAGCTGACTATAGGAGTATTTGAATAGGAAAAATAATAAGAAATAATTTTGCAATCTGGGATATTTTAATAAGAATTACCAATAACGCTAAGAGCGTTAACATTATAGTTTTATTAAGGATTTATTCTTCAAATATAAATGTAAAAACAAAACAGTAGACAATTTAGTGTTTAAAAATACTAAGATAAAAAAAAACTCTAGTGCACCTGGACCGCTAGAGATACTAACGTTCGATGAACAGTAGAAGAATCGTGCAGATTTTGAGTGCATATTTTACCACACGTGCTCCAACCTGTTTTGAGTGTAAAATCACTTTGATCTTAACAATGCATTTAAACTCATAGGCTGGAAACGATTTCAGGAATTTCAAGATTTAGGAAAGCCAAACACTGCAAAATTTTGAGAGCAGCATAACATAACATAAACAAAAAAAAAGTTTAGAGCTTGTAACACTTTACCAGCACTGCAACTAAAAGTCTCCCGCAATTGCCTCACGTCAAAATCAAATAACTCCATCGATATCGATTTTATCCAATTATTTGGTCAAAAGTTGTTTAGGGTCAAAAAACGAAAGAATTTTGGAACCGAAAAATTTCGATAGTTTAAATTTAAACAATGTTCGCGATATGAATACTTAATGTAAGCATTTATTGATGGTGGCAGCACTTTGCTAGCAACAAAGCCACAAATATATCACACCTGCCACACATTGAAATCAACCTACTCTGCGAATTTCATTTTGATCCAATGACTGCATTGGAAGTTACAAGGGTACAAAGAAATTTAGGGTTACCAGTCGCAAACAATTTCAAATTTTTGAAAACAAAATATTTGTTGTTTACTGTCACTACAAGATCATTACCGTTTGAAAATGTTACGATAAAATCCCTTAGTAAAGATATTGCTAAAAAAATACAAAACCGACAATCGCTGACAGCCCTATAGTGATTTTTTTTTACCAGATTCCTTCTGAATAATGCCTATAATAAGTTCCATTTATCATATCAAATTTGTTTTGATTTCATGACTGTACTGGAAGTCATAGGGCAAAAAGCTTTATTTCCCTGAGCGAATTTTCAAAACCCAAGACACCAAAATTACCATAGCTGGCAGCACCAACTGACTTTTTCCACCAAATTTCTACCAAACACGGCTTAGAGTAAGGTTCAGCTACTGCGTCAATTTCATGAAAATCTGGTGACTGAATCAGAATTCATTGAGCAAAAAGCTGTTTTTTTTCTTTATAATTGTTGAAGATGGCACCACTGGCACAGAGTTCCCCGCATTTTCAAATCGCTTCTATCAGACCTGATCCTACTCAATACCAATACATTCCGTGAATTTCATTTGCATGTGACAATTATGTGTACAGAAGTTTTTGCTGCTTCAAATATAAATAAATTGGAAGAGGGTTACCATTCTTGTCCGATATGAAATTTAAAAAGTTTTCCTTTGGTTGAATAGATAAAGCATGAGATATCTATATGAATTGACTTTCACGGTAAAAGATGAAAATGTTTCTGAAGAGTCAATGGTTTGAAGGCTTTCACTTTCAATGCCTGCCGTAGCTGCAGGGCTGCCAGCACGCTCGAATCTACACGAATCTACAACTTATTAACAGCAATATGTCTTGTAAGTTTGATGAGGATCTAATAATCTGGTCAAAAGTTATCGCAAACGATGGCGAACGATGTTACCGATAATCTCATTATGCAAGGTGTTGATCCAAACTATGAACGAACAAGATAAGTTTACATTTTTAGCCGAAATTTCACTGGTAACGTGTCATGACCCTTTAACGTCCTGTGCAGGATATTTATTTCTTTATGTATCCCTTGCGCTACAGATATAATCCAATTGCAGAGTCAAGAAAGAAAAATAAATGAAACATAAAAAAGAGAAAGAAATAACAGAAATAAGTGAATAATTTGAAGATTAAAATTATAACTAAAGTAAATAGCAATTCAAGGTAACATTCTCAATACATGCTTGAATTGTAAAAAAGATTGCGGATGAGGACCAAGCTTAAGAGCATTGTGCGTTCTGAGTAAACGCAACAAAGGTGAATGCATACAGACTTCCTTACGTGCAAACGGAACAGAGAAAACCTCTAATTAACGACTTGGATGACTAGATTCACGTCTAGTTATGTGGGAACCAAGATCTGAAAAGTCCTGGCAAAGTTTGAAAAGAAAACACTCATCGAGGAACAGTCTCCGCGATTTCAACGAGGACATACAAAGAATGAAAAGACGAGAGAAATAGGGACAATAGGGGATATTGAATTTCAAAAGCAGCAAGCGAGTGATTTAATGATTCAATGGGGTCAGATAAATACTGAAAGCGCGGAGACCAGATTTGGTTATTCGCTTATTCTAGAATACTGCGTGCTAAGGAGACAAATAAATGAATACAGGAAAAAATGTTGGTAAACATCAACGAAGAACGCAAGACAAAGCCAGCAGTCATGGAGGCCATGAACGTCATGTTCATGACATGAACATCAAATTTTAACTTAGAATCAAACACCAAGCTCAGGTCTCTAAAATACTGGACATCTGACAAGGAAATACCAGACAAAGAATAAAAGAACACATGTGGAGTATTTTTATGTGAGAAAGACATCTGGTGATACTTTAAAATGTTCAGTGGCAAGAAGTTGTCTTGAAATCACAGATTAAAAGCAAACAAGTCAGCTTGCAATCGCTGATAATATTTCGCAGACTTGATTGTTCTGTATAATTCTAAGACAGGAAGAGTTGATAGCAGAAGGAAGTTAATTGACAAACAACATAAACAGAAAGGAATCTTGGATAGAGCCTTGAGGAAATCCGGATGTGGGAAATAAAGGAAAGGGAATGGACCCATTTAAAGTGACTCTGCAGTGATGACGATCAAGATAGGAGAAAAGCCAGGAGAGGAGGCGACCCAAAACACCGAACCTATTAAGTTTAAGTAGCGGTAGGTTAAGGTTCATAGAATCAAAAGCCTTCGAAGAGTCTGTGTAAATTACATCAACTTGACGTTGATAATCGAAGGCAAAGGCGACAAAATTAGTGAACTCCATAAGGTTGATCGATGTAGAGCGACCCTTGATGAAAACATGCTGTTCAGGAGCAAGTAAAGACTGAAGAGACGAATAAATTATATTGTATACAAGGCGTATAAATTATATTGTATATTGTTCAAGAATTTTACCGAAACAGCAGAAGAGGGATCTAGGACGATAAACAACGGAAACAACGGAAGGATCACCCCATTTGAAGATTTGGAAAATAATGGCGAATTTTCAGAAAGTAGGGAATGCACCAGTTGCAAGGCTAATGTTGAAAAGTATAGCTAAATGAACACAGAACTATGATGAGAGAGATTTGAGAAAGATATTAGGAATACCAGCAAGGCCGGAACTAGCATTAGAATTTAAGGTATTAGTAAGAAATTCAACTTTCAAAGGATTGGTACGAAACATGGATAATTCAGGAGAGGTACTGGAGACAGCGGAAGCTATCGGGGTATTCAGTAGATTTTTTAAAGGAAGAGGAAAAAAGGCAACAAATAAATTACAAATGGCCTGAGGAGTGGAAGTTACTGCTTCAATAAACAAAGAATCAGGAACTGAAGTATTGGATTTGAGGGAACGGATGTAGGACCAAAAAGATTTTGGCTGATTAAAAGAGATTGAAGCCTCGATGTTCAAAAAGTAATCACGCATTGCCTGCTTCAGCTCCTTTGGCAACAGAACGAAAACTACGAAATTTCTAAAGGTCAGTGCGTGAACCCGTATTCTTCAGCTTTTCACGAGCTTTTTTCCTTAGCTTTAAGAGTATCAGAGACTTTCAATGTGATTAGGTTTGAGAGGACATTTAATAGGAGTGAAACAAAAGATAAGGTTTGAAAAGAAAGAGTAAAACTTGGATAATGCACAATTAACATCCAATCCTTTGAAAAATGAATACCAATTGAGGAGACTGATTTCAGAGGACATTTTCTGAAAGTCAGCTTTAAAATAGCTGTAACGCTGAAAAAAAAGACATTTATTCCTTACCTGCAAGTTGATGTCAACATCAAGCAGGAGAGGAGAGTGATGAGGGTCAGGTTGCACATTTGTAAAAGGAGTAGGGGAGATAGAAAGGGAATTTAAGGGAACGCTAGAAAGAACTAAATCGCGGATTCTTTTATTGGTGTTACGAAGGTTGTTAATTTGAGAACAAGAGTAAAGTAAAAGAAAGGAGAGAGTCACAATAGAAAGGTGATTGTAGGATAGTAAACTGAGGTTATTGGAGTCCCACTATACAGTAGTTACCAAAATTAGGAGGGGGTTCAAGTTACCAAAAATTAGGAGGGGGTTGAAGGAAACCGAAAGAATTTCAAAATTTCAGAGAAAATAAGGTTCGCATGTAGTAGCAGACAAATTACAGGGAATATAAACACAACAGACCAGTAGATCGAAAGTTGGGGGGATAGTAGCACTTTGGGACAAATTCGTTATTTTGGCATGGTGTGCAGGTGTGTTATACTTGAGGCGTAGTCCATTATGGATGTTGAAAGGATAATGTCGTGATCTTATCTTGCTCGATCATCGATTTGAACTCAATCCGCGGATGTAATAGATCTATGCAAGGCAATCCGTGCTTGAAAAAATTTATCAAAAGCATAATTGGCCGAATCCACATAAGTGCTTCAGTATGTTCATATCGTCATCAGCCCAAACTTGAATCATAATCCCGGCCCAATTATTAGTTAGCAGAAAATGGGCTTCTATGTGTTTCTTCTGTTGTGTCAAATTCTAATTAAGACTCCATAGCAAGTAGAAGTCACAGGAAGGTAACAAAATTAGGTCTTTCGAAAAAATTGAAAGATTTTTTTTTGGAAGAGAATATTTGCAACCTCCTGCTTATCTACATGTGTATATTGAAAACTGTGTCAAATGATCGAGTCTTTTTAGTTTAAGATGCAACTTCAAAATCGAAATAGTCTTTAAATTAGACCGAAAATGCAGTTTAATGCATTTCTAGTGCTTCATTTAACTTATTTAATCGTTCAAACCCAATTTTTCGCTTTCGCAAATGCTGCATCATTATTACTTATTGCAGTTGTTCCACAAACAAACTTCTATACCATTAAAATTTACTTATCATAAAGTTTTGCAGTCAAGCAACTCTTTGCGTGTTTTCTTGATTTAAATTTGCAGTACCATAACTATTAACAGGCACATCATAAATCTATATCCTGTTAGAAAGAAGCTTCATCACACAATATCGCGTGCTTAAAGCTACTTCATGATGTTCGCCTTCATAAGCAAACTTTTGCAATAAGCAGAATTTCATTTGCCTCGGAAGTCCATTACTCTAATTGGACACTGATTATCAGGAAGTCTTGTTAGGTTTTGTATAGTCTGTGGTGCTCGTATGATTCATATAACGATAGTGCTAACAAACTAATTAACAGTGTAATAAGTTTGAATTTATTATGAAATAGTCATAGAGTCTTGCACGGGAGCGGAAAATTAGCATAATGTAATGGTGCCAAGCTTTTAATGACATCGAAACAAATGAAACGATCAAACTAAGACCGTATGCATGTATGTATGGACATAGCGGTGATAAGGACTTGGTTTGAAATTGAAAGTTTGACCAAAGTATTTCAACATAATTAGTTTAAGTTTTCTAAACTGAAATTAGTGAGAAATGAGTTGTTAATATGCATGAGTTTGCTTATGAGCAAATTCTCGCAACAAATTTCATTTTATTAGTAAGACGCAAGCCTTGTGTTGTGATTGGGTTGATATTTTTTATAACTTATTCTAGCTAATTTCAACCGTATTCTGTTTGCTTAACATAATCAAAATATTATTTGTTAAAATGAAACAATACTACTTAACATCATTACAAAACTATCTTCGAATTGAATAAAATTTGAATACAGGGGCTAATATGTTAGTTCATTGCTCAACTTTATTTAATTCTAAAAGGTAAAAGAGAGAACGAAACTTATTGCATATGACGTTGGATTCAACATTTTTCCGAAACTATTTTGATACTAACATTAATCAGTTCAAAATGAAGACAAAACTAATAAAAACTGTTTTGCATATTTTAACGGCGAAAATTTGTATCAGTATAATTTTAGCCCATTGACTCTATAGCAATAACGTGCATGAACCCAGGATATGCTCCTTAAAATTCCTCATGTAACGGCAAATATTCAAAGTGTAATTCAACGCAAATATAATAACGCTCACAGAAGACTACGAATAACTAAGTAAATACTTAAAGTTAAGATACTTAAACATAGGATGTATGCAATAGCAATAAGCGTCAAATTTATTGTTCTCATTTTCGCATAGTTCTGGCAAACATTTTGCCAAATAAAACCTACAGCAGTAATATTTCTGCCATATTATGTAAAGGTATTTGAATTCGCATATATTACTTAACTTCTCTGGCCTCTCATGTTAAAATTGTGCCGGCATCATCAATCAATATTCAGTTCAGGGCAGCAAAAAAGACACAAAAATAAACATAAACCGTTCCTTAAAGCTTTATTATCAAAACGTCCGTGGCTTGAGGACCAAGTCCTATAAAGTAAGTCTTTCTTCTACTTCATCATCTCATGATTTTATATGCCTTACGGAAACCTGGTTGAACGAGGATATTTTTGATGCTGAGATCTTACCACAGCACACTGTTTTCCGCAAGATCCGTGATGGTGGAGGGGTTTTCGTTGGCATTTACAAATCTCACGCCTGTTTCGTTTGCAGCGATTCTACTACTTCCTCGGTGTAATGTATTTTAATGCGCGTTTCTCTAGCTTCTACTTCATTATTATTGGTTGCTTTAATCTATATCCACTGTAATAGCCCTTGTTCACTCTACGAACTTTTTTTTTCTGAGCTCTCATCCTATCTTCTACGTCGTTTCCCTTCTGACCACTTAATGTTATGTGGTGATTTCAATATACCCACAATTGAGTGAAACACCTCCTTTTCAACCATTACTTCCAGTAATAATCTTTCCTTAATCCTGTCTTCCTTCATTTCTTTATGCGCCTTTTCTCAATTAAACTCGGTACCTAATACCAATAGCAAAATACTAGATCTAATTTTCTAATTTTCCAATGTCTTCCGTGTACTTGGATTCCGCTGTTTTACCGTATGTCCCTCCCGATCCCCATCACCCTCCTTTGCTCTTAGAACTCTTTCTATATTTCCTCCTCGATCTAAAGTCTCATGCTATTCCCGCTTCAATGTTTTTAAAGCCAACTTCGCCGGAATGGTGAACGAAATCAACCATGTTAATTGGTATACATTTCTTCGCTGTTCAGACGTTGACGAGGCAATTCATAGACTATACGTCTTCCTCTCAAATCTCATTCCTCGCTTTACTCCCACATGTCGTTACAGAAGGCCTAATGATGCTCCCTGGTTTACCTCTGAAGTCGCTGCCTGCTTTAGGGCAAAGGCTGTTGCACGCAAAAAATGCAGACGTTCTGTCTTGCTTGTTGATCTTCTTGAGCTCAAAAAACTACGCTGTTATGCTAAAAGGGTCGCTAAAGAAGCCATGTGTGCCTACGTTGCCAGAGTTGAGGCTTCTATCTGTTTCAACAATTCTAAACCTTTCTGGTCATTCACTCACTCCCTGAAAAAATCGCCCGTTATCCCCGAAAACATGTTTCTTGATGAAATTTCTGCTGCCACAACTGAAGAGACCTGTGAGATCTTTGCTCGTTTTTTCTCGTCGTTTTCAACCCTGCAAAACTCTCTTTCTCCGCCACATGTTTCTTTTTCAACTCCTTCGTCGTTTCGTGATAGCCTGAAAGCGCTCTCTTCTTTCCGTACAAACCCTTTAGAAGTTGAGTACTTAATGAGTTGTCTCGATTCTAGCTCTAGTTTTGGCTCTGACGGTATTCTTAACATACTAGCTAAGTCACTATCTTCTTCACTTTGTGTACGCTTGTCGATTATATTTAACCTCAGCATCGCATCTGGCGTTTTTCCTTTCTTATGGAAATCTGCCAATATTTTCACTATACTTAAAACCGGTGATCCTGCTTGCATCTCGAATTACCGCCCGATATCGCTTTTGCCTTGTTTCAGTAAGCTACTTGAAAGAGTTGTCTACAACAGAGTTTATCCTCTATTTGTGTCTTTCCTCGCCACCGAGCAACATGGACTTGTCAAAGGCAAATCTGCTGTTGCTAATTTACTATCGTTCACCAACACTGTTGTTTCTGCCATTGATCAGCAAAGACAGGTGGGTGTCCTTTACACAGATTTCTCCAAGGCGTTTGACTCTGTCAACCATGAGCTTTTTCTGATGAAATAAGACATATATGGTTTCCATTGTCCGCTGCTTTCCTGGTGTTCTTCCTACATTCATGAACGCACTTGTGTTGTTACTGTGAACTCCTGTTCGTCTACTCCTTTCTATCCCTCCTCAGGTGTTCCACAAGGTTCGATCCTTGGCACATTATTATTTTTAATTTTCATTAATGATCTCCCGGGTCTGCTTAACTCTTTTTCTCTTCTATGAGCAGACGATCTAAAAAGATTCAAAGTAATTGATACAATCGAAGACTGCCTACAGTTTCAGAATGACTTGCTCACTCTTGTCAACTGATGTAATGCAAACCATCTTACTTTGAATGTTTTAAAATGTTGCCAAATGTCATTCATGCGTAAAACTTACCCACTAGTATTTTTTTATTACGTTTCTGGAGCCTCTCGACGTCGTTTTTAGTTTTAAAGACCTCGGAGTAATTTTTGACTCTAAACTTTTATTTGATCAACATATCTTGCACATAACCGCCAAAGCGTCCAGACTTTCGGGTTTTATACTGAGATCTTCTAAATATTTTTCAGATGTCTCCACTTGTGTACACTTGTTTGTCTCGTTTGTCCGCAATATCGTCGAATACTGTTGTCAAATTTGGTGCCCACATATTCAATATTTGATTGATGCGGTTCAATCTGTGCAACGCAGGTTCACCCGCTCTCTTCTTTACAAATTCCATTTTTTCTTACTCTGGGTATAGTGCGAGACCTACAATGCTGCAAATACCATCCCTGAAATCTCGCAGACTTTTTCTCGATGAGTGCCTTCTGTTCAAACTCAACCGTCAACTTGTCCCATCTGACCTCTGCAACCAGGTTTCCGTTCGTGTTACGGATCGGTCAAATAGATTCACGTTAATGTTTAATATTCCTTTTGCGCAGACTGATACTTACTACTTTTCACCGCTGTTGCGTATGCCTAGGCAGCATAATGCACTCAGACTAGGTTCGCTGCCACCGACGTTAACAAGTTTCAAAACCATTTTAAAAGATAAAGTAGTCGTTACATTTTCTGTATAATACGTTTTTATCTTTTTTTGCATTGCTCATATGATGTATAAATTTTTATTTTTATTTATTAATTGGCTTTTGTTATTCTGTTTGTTCTTTATATATGCTTACATTTTTTTTTCATTGTCTATTTCATAATTGGATTTGTTCCGTTGTTTTAGACATTAATAAATAAATAAATAAATAATAGAGAATCTAAAAAATCTTTATCTACTTTTAGGCTCTCAGCGCCTGCATAGGGCCAATAATTTTCTTACCGTTATCATAACGCAGTATAAAATATTACCAATATTCATTTCCAATGTTCATTTTCATTTCATTTCCAATATTCCATAGAAATATAGCGGTACCCGCAAATTCACTTAACTGGTGGAAGCTATATTCACATTCAAATAAATATTAACATACTAATAATAGAGAAAAATTTACCGCATACAAATTATTTATAATTCTAATATGAATGTCAAACTACATTTACACCACAAATATATAATTAATCGATCACAAAGGGAGCCCCTCTTACCTCAAATACTCATGCTTGGGGTTCATTTAGAGTCAGTCTTATGCAAGGGTGTATCAAAGACAGTTTTCGGTCAGTCTACCACTTTTCGCCAAATTTGCATTTAGCATGACTAAAGCTTTAAGGCTAATAACAAAGCTAACTATTCCGTTGGAGCAATGACACTTGAAACTGTTTAAGTACAGTGAAGCTTGCCAGCATTCGTGCTACTGTCCATTAAGATTCGTTTGCCATCGTTGGCTGGACGAAATTAAAATTCACACTCGAAGATGAAAACATATTAAGCATAGACACCGACTTTCTTGGCTCAGTCTTTTAATTAGACGCCGTTAAATTGCTACTCCATAGTGTCTTAACGACATTTCGCTCCAGCGAAGCTCGCAAAATCTTTACTGCTGATAGAATGGAACCAATTTTCTTGTTCATTATGTACCGCAGACAATGAGCGTTGTATATGGTTTGCGATTTCACAGGGACTGTGAAGCCTGTAAAAGAGCAAGAAAGTGATGCTTTCACTGTAGAAATTAGGTCAGCTTTTTATGTCGCACGAGTGAAGCGGGCTGGAATATTAAACGTAAAATTGGTGAAAATGCTTTTAGATTCTACAATTCGCCCGTCATTGAGGTAAATGACGAAAAGAAATACGAGTCTGAATGCTTTGATTACAATTAAAATCATTTCTGAAATTAAACTGATTCACTGGCTTGTTGAAATTACTTCAGGCTGCTCACTCTATTTTGCATAATTTGGAAATGAAGTGGGTGCAATAAGTCTGAACTCTTTAATAGCCAGCTTTTACCTAACCTAGTTTAGATTATTTCAAAATTTCCATTTTGCGGCTGAGTAGCATTAGCAGTGTGTGATTCTAACCATGAACTGAACTCTCGCCACTCATATTGAAAAATAGCTGCAATTTAAAAGGTAACGAAAACTGAAATAACTGCACTTCATTCGACAAATTTTACCCACCATAATTGATTGGGCCCACTGTCAACCTTTTCACGCTATGCAGTCCTAGCCAACATTAATTAATTCGAGACCACAGCTTAAAACTGCTTGTGCATCTCGAGCACTCTCTAAATCACATCCTTTCCAACCATAATTACAACTAGAGACCGTAAAAGCCACACACATGCTGCACTAGTTCCAACTGGAAACCTACTCGCCTGCACAGTAATATCGGTGACGTCTGAGCTTGGGTGCTGCTGGTGGCGGGAAATTTCGAAAATCCGAAAATCTGATGCTCAACAGATTCTTCGAGTAGCGGAAGTCGTAGTGTTTGAATAAAACTTCTGACAATTTTCGACATCGTAAATTTTCCATTGTGAAATGTTTGGTCTGGAACTTGAGAGCAGATTGGAAAAGTTGCCTGGTTCTTGCTTTGATGGCTTTGAGCAGTCTTAAAAAGTATTCCTTATAAAGACGAATAGCTTAACTTAAAAGCGTATTACATTGTAAAGTGCACCACCGGTATTCAGTATTAAGGATGTAGTACAATGTGGTGTTGATTTTCATTGAATTTCGTTGCAATAGATAAATGTAGCTGAAAGAGTAGTTTATATAATTTTTCTCTAAAACTGCCTTAAATTAAAAGGTGTCGCAATTTTTTTTGCAATCAACATTGCTATGATACCTTTCGAAGTCGAAGAAATAAAAAAAAATTCGATCGATGTTTTCAGAATTATTCGAAATAAAAAGGATCTTGTCATCAAATTTCACTTGATAGGAAAAACCTCTAATTAAAAGTTCTTTCAACCATCATCAAGAATAACACCAAAACAATATTTTGGTGGCTTGAGCCAATTCGTGTTATTTGGCTCTATCGTTTGGAATGCACTTAACAAATTCACGGAGAACAATTTTAATGTACGGACGTCATTAATAGTGGAATAACAAAAACACGTAAATAGATGCCCGAGAGCAAATAAGCATTGTATATAATATCATAAGCATTTATGATTAATATTTTTGCCTTTATTTGTTTGATATCATAAGCATTGTATGTATTTGCCTTCAGTAATAATTTAACGCGAATAATTTTGCATAAAACATTGTTTAAATCTTAATTCATAATGAAAAGCAATATGTTTTTGAGCAAATAGTTTGTATTATTTTATAACATAAAAGAATTTTTAAAAAATGTTTATGATGCTATCAAAAGCATTTCGAATTAGTATCGAATTATTCGAAGTGAAATTTGTTGTGCTATTGTGTAAAATCTTGTTTTCAAACTAACGATAACAAAACACTAATTGTCGGAATAAGGTAATTGAAATCATTGTGTGTCGATCACAAAATACTGTTCGAGAGCTATTTTATCCATCAGTACATTCACCAATGAAAATTCATATACAAAAACTTTGCGAAAAACCGGTAGTGGAAACAATGAAAGCACAAAAAGTTAAAAAAATCACAAAAAAAATCATTGATTTCACAATTCAAACGTCCGCCGACTAAAATAACATGAGCTAAGTTTATAGCAGTGCTGCCAGATAAACGCTATGGCTTGCCTCTGGACAATGCCTATTTATCCCTAAAATTACCCTAAGTAGCCACAGTGATGTAATTTCCGGGAAATTTTTCGGCATTCTCAAAAACCAGATTATTTAAATGTAAGTTTTTATATATTTAAGACTGCCGTCACACAAAGCAAAATTTTTTAAGGTGAGGTGAAACTTTCCTCCATTCATCCAAATCTTTCGGGATTAATTTTTTCCTAGGTGCGTTAAGTTTTCATTCAGAAAACTTTTCAGCCAGATTGTTATTTATTGAAACATCCGTTCCGGAAAAATGCATTATCAAATTTCAGAATGCCCTAAACAAAACTCTGAATATTTTTTTTCCCCTGTTTGTCCCCAAATTTTTTTAAAATACCCCTCCCCTAAATCTAGGGTTGAATTCCCTAATATGGCAGCACTGGTTCATAGTAAGTTAATATCGATTCAATAAATTTTCGTCATGGTATTTTTTTACTAGATCACACTAAAAACACTCAAAACATGTTATCAGCAAGATGGTATGTGAGGGAATATTCTACTTGCAAGTGCGAAAATCTTTCCATGAGTTTCAGAGAAAATATAGATGAAAAAATTGCTGAGTCTGATTAACGCAATATAGAAGTTATTTTTGGGTGAACTTTCCCATTTTGTCTTGTTTTTTGTACTGTGTACTGCAATATTATATTGATAAACGTTGCATAAAAAGAGCTCCCAGCTATTTCTTTTCGGAAAAGGTATGATTCTTTGCTGCTTGTCAGCAATATGCTGACAAGCAGCAAATTATTTAATTACATTTATTAGCCATTTTGCATCGGGAAATTTATTTTAGCAAGATAGATGGATAATTTTAAAGAGATATAGTATTATTTACTTATTGTTATCAAAACAATGTGTTCGTTTTTTTTATTTTAAAAAGAAGTACAAGCATAATACAGGATAGCCCGTAAGCAGTGATGCGAATTTAGCTACACTGTAGCTAGATTTTTATAAATAATTTTAATTTTTGCTTTGATTGCATTAATTTTCACTAGTTTTAAATATTAATATAAAACACTCAGTGCTTGAAAATAATTTTCTCAAATTCTAAGGTAATTGCTTATGCTGTACAATAGTACTACTACTATTTACTATGTCTTTCTGGACATAGAACAATAATAATCTTCTACGAGCAGTTTTATTTCTTTGGTTCGGTGCGAAGAAAAACCGAGAGCTTGAACTCATTAGGAAGAAACTAAAATAGGTAAGACAAACGAAATATGTTGAATATAGAATACACATTATCTGCCTAAATTTGAAGACAAGAACCGAAAGATTTAAGCGTAGATATAAAGTTTCAATGAAACTTAATTAAGGTGTATTTATTCAAATTTATTCTTATCAAAAAAAATCCAGATTAGAATATTTTCAAATTAATTATGCATATTGTTAAAGAAATTTGTATAACGCATTATATTACTGTCGTAAAATAGAGCACCAAATAGCTGACGACTAGTGCACGAGGTGATAGATACAATTAAAAGCGCTGGTACATACTTTTTGGTGAATTTTCCAAGCCACGACAATGTGGACATTTTTTCTTCGGACACCAAATATTGCTTATTATGGTTACCACGTTGGGCGCACATTTCTCCATTATAGATATTTTGCTTTGAACTGTTTCATGTAAATAAACATGTTTAATTTGTGGACATATTTCATTGGACTTATGACAATTATTGCTTCTCATTAAACATTAAACGCTATTTCTTCAGATGAACATATTGCTGCTATTGTTTACATTATATGTTTACCTTTTACCTTGTGTTTTCACTTTGTAAATCATCTCAAATTTTAAAAAGACTAAATATCGTGATTTGGAGACCATTTTTTGGCAGTATAATTTCGACATTTTCTTAAACCCAATTATAGCTTCTGAGGACTGATAAATATTATCATCAAAATGCTGATATTTGTCAATAATGTTAATATTCTTAAGTCGTTTAAAATTTGAAATGTACTTTCAAAAATGTGACAGAATTCAATTATTTTAACCGAATTTAAAAAACAGCTGGTTGCCGCCGAATCGCACAGTAAACTATCTATGTTTATGTGCCTTTTTCAGCTCCAGGTAAATGTTTTTTCTGGTTTTGTTTCTCGTTTTTTTTTTATCTGCGATTTCACCGTTCAAGAATAAAAAAAAAATATTATTCGATTATATATGAAGTTTTTTTTTCTATTATTTTGAATTTTGAACCAACCTTATTATGCTACTGTTGAGTTATTCTTAAAATTGAAAACTCGAGTTCAGTTATATTTTAAACACAGAAAAAAGACTCATCAAAGAAAATGTTTTGGAGTGCAAAAAAACATGATTTTCCAGGAAACATCATCAAAGTTGAAAATACTTTTGACGCCATTTTTAATTTTTGTTTTATTCTTGTGTCAATTTTTCCATTAGAAACTAAATATGTCATTCATGTATGTATTTTTACACAACTCAGGAAGGAGGAGGAAGTAGCCAAAGCAGGGAGTACGCCGTACGAGGGAGGAGCGAACAAACACTATGCACCTTTCGTATTCAATTTTTTTTATTCCACTGCGCTTATAATATTTATGTGGTATTTTCAGAAAATATCAATATATGTATATTAACTGTTAAAATCTAAAAATCTATTTTAATTTAAATTCTTGCGACCAGTTGCCTCCTTAATCCGTTCTTTCTATGTTCTCTCTGTAGCAAGACTACAAAGTATTTTATAGTTATACACACTACACAATACTTTGTTTCTTAAAATACTCCATAGTTAATTTTTTTTAAGATCATTCGGGTTGAAATGATCAAAAACTGTGGACTAAAATTATTCGAACTGTGCTTACTTAACCGTTGGAATCCCAAGCAGCGCGATGGTGCTCTTCAGATTCAGAAAAATTCTAACTACATTTTGTGAGCTATAGGCAAATGACGGTGCAGCCACTGACAGGTCAAGTAGCGTACAAAATCTTTGATGACACACGTACATACATCAATATAAAATGCAGCAACAATATAAAATTTAATTAATACAATTAAAACTTTGCTGGCATAAAACAAGCAAGCCTGGGGCTCAAACGGTTAAATATGTACTATTAAATCAAATGAAAACAGTGCAAAGAGTATTATGAAAAAAATCATATTACTAAAGAAATTTTCGCAATGCATTATCTGATTGGCAATAAATTAAACTCTAAAAAAAAAAACAGAAAAATAGATTTTGAGGTTTCAGTAGCAATCTGAATACTGAATTCTATCCATGAGGGCTAAAGCAAGTTTGCGTGAACTTTCATTTGAATTTTGCTCTAAAATAGTGAAAATTGGAAAATATATGGTGATTATCGGAAAAATTTATGGGACACAAAACATTTGAGAAACAAAGAAAACATAACGGTGAATTAAAGTCAACAGGGGAAAAGCAGGTAAAAAGCTAAAGCGATTGATGATTGAGAAATTGATTGTGTTGACGAACTTATTGTGTTCGTTTATCTGGAAAAGCGCAGAAGGATGTCAATTCGGAAATCACTGGGAAATAACGAGCCAAAAACAAAAGAAAACTGATTTAAAATTTTTAACTTGCTGATCTGCACCGATCACAAGAAAAGAAAAGCTAAGTATGAATTCTACAGTTTTACATTTATTTGAAGGAATTAAAGAGTCTCTAGTAAGTATTAACACAGAGTAAAAGTAAAGTACATAATATTGTTTAGTTTATATAATCCATCATAATATAATAATGAATATTTAATATGATAATGAATTAAGCTGACAGTTTGCTTTTTAAAGTCTAAATGATATAATAAACATGTGACAAAACAATCGGATCGTGAAGTATCTGTTCATGTTTTGCATTTACAAAACATTAAAATAAGTTCCGCGGAGATTTGAAAAAGTACCCACTGACAATATCAACTTTTCGGACATAGCAGCTTCAGTTGCAATAGCTTAATAGATTTAGTAGCCATTACTTGATTAAAAAATAATCGTTACAGCAAAGCATTTTGAGCTTTTATAAAAGAAACGAAATAAAATTAAGGAAAATCGGGAGACAATCTAAAACTTAAAGCGTGAAGAAGTAGAGCCAGTAATTAAAAGAAGCCATTCACCTGGCTAACAGCAAATTCATGGAGTCATTCGTGCAAGCATATATTGATTCCTCAATTCTCTTATAGTATTTTGCTTATCTTAAGGCTTTTCTACAGTACCTTGCAATAAATCAAAAAAGTAATTCGAATCATGCATCTCTTGGGAAGTCTCATCTCAACGAAGTTTTCAAAAACTTTGATCTTTCTGTTATTTATCAATAGTTAATACTCAATTTTCAAATTAAATACATTTACACTATAGTCATACTAATAAAATAATTAATTGTCTATAGGAAAAAATAGCCTTCAGTTTAAAAAATGGTAATCATTAAAACTTTCCAGCTAAAATTCAATGTTGCGATCTATATTAAACTGTTCGAAACAAAATATGGGCAATCGAGGAGATAATGTTCAGAATCGAAATGTGCGCCCAACGTGGTTTCTCGTTGCAAAAGAATGAACTCTGTCGAGTAGTGATGCGCGATTGCGAGATGTTTAGCTCGATTGTTTCGATTGTTGAAACATCTCAAAATATTTCGATGGTTTTAAGTTGAACTCGGTTGTTGACTCGATGGTAACTGTGCAATCAAGAGAATCGAAAAAAAAACATCTCGCCATCGTAGCAATCGAGAGAACCGAAAAAATGAATCTCACCATCTCGTAATCGACCATTCGGTCGGACATCGACAATCAGTTGACGGCAATCGAGTCAGCCATAAAGCACGTTCGCCTTCAGCTGTGAGCTGTTGCATTGCGTTGATCTTAGCTACAGTATTCGGCTATCGCACCTGTCTTTAGTTTTAGCTACCCCAGAGCTACACATTCTCTTTCTGCAATGAACCGGTCTTCAACAATCGAGTACAGCAATCAAACTCCAAAATCGAACACAGCAATCGATCACTGCAATTGAGAGCACCAGCCGAGTATAGCAATCGAACAGAACAATCGAAACAAACAATCGATCATATCGACGGATCTCACGACTGTTCTTTCAATTGCTCTTTCGATTGTTCTCTCGATTAATTTCTCGATTGTTTTATGGCATCGATTACGATTATCTCGATTGTTGAAACACCTCGGAATCGCCCATCACTACTATCGAGCCGTCGACAGTACAGCATGTTCGTATATTAAGGGCTCCTCTACAATTTGCTTAACGTTCTTTTTCTAACTAGTAAGCTCAGTCTGCCGTGGGTATTTGGGCGGAGACACTCCCTCGATCTACGGCATGCCAACATTACAACACACAAAAACGCATTTCACTATAATGAGAGGGATGTATCCGAGGAAAGGAAACACCATTTGATTTATTAAACGACACTTATTTATAGCAATCGTACAAACGATTTATTGCCGATGCTGTTGACACAAAAATTAAAACAGTAACAACAGAATAAACGAAAGAATAAAATAACAATAAATTAACCAAAAATTGAAATATGAGTCCAAATCTGTCCAGAAATTGGCTGAGATTGGTTCACACCAAATCATACAATATATAACCAGCCATATAATATCAGAATAATAAATAAATATAAGTATATACATAAATATAAATGAAATTTTAAAACAAATATAAATATCCCACATTAATAAATTCAGCAAAGTATTAAAATGTTTAGATTATACTTACTACTTTACTAATTTTTTCAAATCTCCGCGGAACTTATTTTAATGCTTTGTAAATGCAAAAACATGAACAGATACTTCACGATCCGATTGTTTTGTCACATGTTTATTATATCATTTACACTTTAAAAACCAAACTGTCAGCTTAATTCTTCCTAGTAATAAGATAAACAATTTTTGACTGAATGAAGCTAATTATGTGGTTTTACTAAGAAATAACTTCGATCAATACCGTTTTCTTTTCATGTAGCATATAATCTACCTATTTTTCTGTTAACAAATAACTTTCGCAAAAATAAAGTTTATGAAATGAGTTTTGAAGTTGCTTTTAGTGTGAATATGATAGCTTTTTGAGATTTTTAACCCTATGTGTGCGCTAGGCGCCTGAAATAAGATTGGAAAAATTTGAAAATTTTTGAATTGCTATAACTTTTGATCAGACTACCAAATCATAATAAAACTTCAAGGACATATTGGCATTACCAAGTTGTAGACTCGTGAAGTTTTTTTTATGAACGTGCTGGCAACCTTGCAGTTACGGCAGGCATTGAAAGTGAAAACCTTCAAACCAAACACTCTCCTGAAAAATTTTCGTCTTTTACAGTGAAAACCAACTCATATAGAAATCTTTTGCTTTGTCTATACAACCAAAGGAAAACTTTTGAATTTCATATCGGGCAAGAACGGTAACCCTCCTCCAATTTACCTACTTTTAAAGCATCAGAAACTTCTGTTCACGAGAACTTATACAGTTGAACAGATACAGTTGAAAATCACAGAATGTATTGGTATTAAGTAGGATCAGGTTTGATAGCAGCAATATGGGAATGCGGGCAACTCTGTGCCAGTGGTGCCATTTTGAAAAATTACAAAGAAAAAAAACTGCTTTTTGCCCCATGAATTCTGATTCAGTTACCAGATTTTCATGAATAGCTGAACCTTACACTAAGCCGTGTTTGTTAAAAATTTGTTTGAAAAATTCGGTGAGTGCTGCCAGCTATGGTAATTTTGGTGTCTTGGGTTTTGAAATTCGCTCAGCAAAATAAAGCTTTTTGCCCTACAACTTCCAACGCAGTCATGAAATCAAAACGAATTTCATATGGTTAATGGACCTTATTTTAGGCATTATTCAGAAAGAATTTGGTAGAAAACTATTATAGGGCTGCCAGCTATTGTTGGTTTGGTATTTATTTGAAGCAAAAAAAAACGGTCATGATTTTGTAGTGACAATAAACCACAAATATTAAGTTTTCGAAAATTTTAAAACTTTAACGACTGGTAGCCCTAAATTTTTTTGTACCGCTATAACTTCCAATGCAGTCATCGGATCAAAACGAAATTCGCAGAGTAGGTTGATTTTAGTGTGAGGCAGGTGCGATATACAGCCTTGCCCAAAAGTATTAGGCACCCCTTCAAAACACATGTAATTTGAAACGTGTGTTAAAATTGATAATTTCTTCTAATATTTACGATACTGGTTTGTTCAAACAATAATAACAGCGATAAACGATCTTCTTTGAAGAGCCATAAAACATCTGGCGTGCAAATTCCAGGAAATGGGGTATTTGAGAAATTGTTGATAATATTTTGTCAGTCTTCATTTGTTAATAGATTATAGGGTAAGGCTGCTTGTTTTTGTGATTAATTTGCAAACTAGACACTCTGTGCAATACAATATGCCTAAAACGAGTGAACTTGGTATTGAAAAACGCTGTAGAATTCAGTTTCTACATGAACAAGGTAAATCTCAAGTTGAGATTGCCAAGCTAGTGAAATGTTCTCGGTGCGCAGTGCAATCTGCAATCATGCGGTTTGCGGAGACCAGTTCTCACGAAAATAAGCCAAGAACAGGCAGAAAACGCGTAACTTCAAAACGCCAGGACAGAAAACTTGTCCGCGACTCTTTGAAGGAGCGTAAAAAAACATCTTCTGCGCTTGCTGCTAGCCTGTCGGAAAACTTGGGGAAAGTAACAAGTACTCGATCGGTAAGAAGGCGTCTCACAAAAGCAGGCTTGAAAGGTTGTAAAGCTAGAAAGAAGCCGTGGCTTTCAGAAGCCAACAAAAAAAATCCTGTTAGAAAACACAAAAAACCTGTTTCAATTTTTTTGAAAAATTTTCTGAAATCAAGGCCTCCGTAAAAAATTACGGTTATTGTTGTTTGAAAAAGGTTATAATTAAGCTTACCTGGAAACTAGATTCATCGGACCACAGAACATTTGCCCAATCCTCTTCTGTGAAATGCTGGTACCGAAGAGCCCATTCCAAGCGATTTTTTTTGTTGGCTGCTGAAAGCCACGGCTTCTTTCTAGCTTTACAACCTTTCAAGCCTGCTTCTGTGAGATGCCTTCTTACCGATCGAGCACTTATTACTTTCTCCAAGTTTTCCGACAGGCTAGCAGCAAGCGCAGAAGATGTTTTTTTACGCTCCTTCAAAGAGTCGCGGACAAGTTTTCTGTCCTGACGTTTTGAAGTTACGCGTTTTCTGCCTGTTCTTGGCTTATTTTCGTGAGAACTGGTCTCCGCAAACCGCATGATTGCAGATTGCACTGCGCACCGAGAACATTTCACTAGCTTGGCAATCTCAACTTGAGATTTACATTGTTCATGTAGAAACTGAATTCTACAGCGTTTTTCAATACCAAGTTCACTCGTTTTAGGCATATTGTATTGCACAGAGTGTCTAGTTTGCAAATTAATCACAAAAACAAGCAGCCTTACCCTATAATCTATTAACAAATGAAGACTGACAAAATATTATCAACAATTTCTCAAATACCCCATTTCCTGGAATTTGCACGCCAGATGTTTTATGGCTCTTCAAAGAAGATCGTTTATCGCTGTTATTATTGTTTGAACAAACCAGTATCGTAAATATTAGAAGAAATTATCAATTTTAACACACGTTTCAAATTACATGTGTTTTGAAGGGGTGCCTAATACTTTTGGGCAAGGCTGTATTTTTGATTTTGGAGCTAGCAAACGGTTGCCAGCGCGAGGCGATTCGCTATTTTTGTATAAATAAAAGCTTACATTAAATATTCATATCGCGAACATTTACAATGAAAATAAGTTACCAATGTTTAAATTTTCTAGGTTTTATACATTTTTCGGTCCCAAACATCTTTCGTGTTTTGATCCGAATCATATTTCTATCCCTGTAACTTTCGGCGAAATCATCGGATAAAATCGAGATCGATAGAGTTATTTGATTTTGGCGTTAGGCAATTGTGGGAGTCTTTTAGTTGCAGTTGAAGTGTTGCAAGCACATAACATTTTCTTTCTTTATGTTATGTTATGCTGCTTTCAAAATTTTGCAGTGTTTGGCTTTCCTAAATCTTGAAATTCCTGAAATTCTTACCACCCTATGAGTTCAAATGCATTTTTAAGATCAAAGTGATTTTGCACTCAAAACAGGTTGGAGCACGTGTGCTAGAATATGCACTAAAAATCTGCACGATTGTCCTACTGTTCATCGAATATTAGTTTTGCTAGCGGTTCAGGTGCGCTAGAGTTTTTTTTGGATTCTAATTGATTTCATGCATAGCAAATATTGCTTTGAGTTGAGGTTAACGTCATTACCATATAGCTCAGCTAATTGATTCAATATTAATAAAGTTTCTTACTTACCAGACGAACCATCATCTACAGTTCAGTTAACTTAGTAAAATTTTGAACAGAAAATTTCCTCGAAATTCTAAGCATTTCAAAGAATCTTTGAGTCAGTTACCTTTTAACTGAAACTATTCAAAACTTGAAGAACAAATATGAAACTTTCGAAAAGTAATGCTAAAGTTACTTTCCATTCACTGTTTGTTTGAAATTTTGTTTTCTTCGTCTTTGACTCAACCAAGGAAAACAAAATCCGGAAAGAAAAAGATCTTACAACAGGAGTATTTCGAGGCAGGAGGTTGAATTGAATTATACCGAAATACATTGCTCACGAGAGCACTTTGGTGTACATAAACGCGCACCATGTCTCTTGTACTAGGGACCAACATAAATCCTTGATATGCTAATCAGAGTGCTTCTTGAATTATTTTTGAGTGTATAATAATGTCGTTGTGTCGTGTTGTTCTTTAGAGTGAAATCGTAAATGACAGCCTTATGAACTCGTTTTCCAGTCCCAGTGGCAATATTCTTACCTATTTACCATTCGCATATTCGGCGACAATATACCCTTGACGACTTGCGTTGCCCGAAAAACTTCTCTTGAAATTTGAATTTCAGACTATGTATGCTGGTAAACTTAAGGTCTTGGCATTTGAATTTTATTGGGCTAAGGTACGGCGCTTTCCTGACTAGCTTCAGCCTTTTGAAACAAGTTTAAGTAGAGAATAGAAGGTAAATTGTTGTATATTATCAGCACAAGTGGAAACGAAAAAGTACGACACTTTGACGTAATTTGTATTCAATGTCGTGTAGTTGCACTGTAATTGCCATGCAGTTGTTTTGAAAACTAATCTGTAGAATCTATTTATTTTAAAACTAATCTATTTTATAATATTTTCAAGATTGATTGTAGCTGATCAATTAAAAGCATTTTTTTACAAGTATCTAAATTTCATTCCCGGTAAACGAAAATTTTAAATTCTTTCAATACTAATAGAACGAACACTCAGGTTTTTTTTCTCATTATCTACTTAACAATTCACATTGTAATGTCTCAACGCCTAGTATTGATTTTCAAACTTCTCTGGTACAAACTATTAAAAAGTTCAAAGCTTGCCATTCACTTTGTGAAGTATTTGAATTCTTATTAGCAAGTGAAGTCATGGCTATTATTTCATAGGATACGAACAATGCAAACGAAAATCAGTGAATGATACGCTCCTTCTGTGTGATTTCCATTTGCATGACTGAAAAATTTCGATTACTCTAAGCTTCGGTTGCCTAGCAGGAGTACTTTCAGAGCACGAAACGCATACAGTCATGCTACCACTTGATTGCTGGCGGCCCATGGAGCAGAGAGTATTAGAATTCACATCACAGAGAAAGCGATTGAAAAAGTGTAGCTTCTAGCCTTGGCGTAATTTAATTCCCAATCACGGCCATTCTCATCGAATCGAGAAAGGATTCAATGTGTGCTTAAAAAAAATGAAAAATGAGGTTAGGAGAATATATCTCGATGTGTGCATCTATCTTGGCGCGGCTGGAACTCTGCAGGCAGCGTAATTTACACGCTGTACACGAGATATCGATTCGCAAAGAATGATTTTGTATTCCGCGCTTGCCTCACATTCACCGTATCGTGTTACAAATGATGTGCTTAGAAGCATGATAGATTTGTCTTGGGGTCTGCGTCTGCGATTTATTTCGAAGCATCGATTTATCTCTGATCAAGATACAAGTTGTAAATCGAGTTAAAAAGGTACAATGTCTTCAGCAAACACTTTGAAAATAGAAATTATTTTCTGGGTGAAATATTCTTTTCTTTTCTTCGAACACTTCCGAAGCAAAACTAAACTCTGACGAATTACAAAAGGCTAGAAACATAACATTTAATCCTAAGGGACAAAAAACTTGTTGCCCTTTAACAAACCTTATCTCTATTTCGAAAATCCAAAACTACATCGACTGTATACTGACAGCAGATCCCAAGCTTCCTAATTACCATCGTTTGGGAATTTCAATCGGCTCGGCGTCATGTCTTTCTGATACTCGGTGCTGAGCCTTTTCCTCTCTGACTATAATTTAATAATCTTCAATAAGAACTTTGTAATTACTAGAAAACCGAGTTGCCTCCCACCGGGATTAAAGTGGCAGATCTCTTTTTCATAATCCACTTTTAGAATCTTCTTAACAAGTTTGTAATCATAAGTGCTGTAGGTGGTGAAATCTCGTGCAACTGCCAACCAATTTGTTAATTGAAGTGTAACGGGAACAGAAAATTTCTCAGTTGAGTTTTACGTGCATTTTTGCTGAGATGAAAGGAATACTGAAAGTAATCAATTCTATCAAGTCGAAAGGAGTAAGGATGTTGTTGGAAAATAGTGTTTTGTCAGAACGACACAATAAGTGAAAATAATGTTGTCTTGCGTCGTATCTGATAGATTTAATGGCTAATGATGATTGTCGTAATAATTTCATTATTTAAGAAGCTTCGAGATCAAATAGTCAGCGAATTAAAATTTTGAAAACAGTAAGCAGAAATGGCTCAGAATAATGTAAGTCTGCAAATTGATCTTCTTGTGCTGTTGGAAAATATATTGATTGATATTGATTAATAAAATGATAGATCGAGACAAATTGAAAATTATTTGTGTAAGGAAAGTTTTAAAGGACTCAGAAAAACGTAACGTTTTGAAATTGAGATAATAATATGATATTTGTAGTGAATGTAATCAAATTTACCAAATAATCGTTGGAAGTGTGATTAACTTCTGCAAAATATCCATTGGAAGATCCTTCTTTTGAGCTTGGGCAATAGCTTGAAAACGAATACATGATGCTTCATAAGACCATGTTGTTTTAAGTAGCAACTTGGATTTCTCAAGTCACCACTACACAATGGCCCACAATAGACTACTGTAATTTTTGCCATGATACCATCATCATAAATTTCACGACCCACCGGACCACTAGATGAGCAGGTCCTAATTTTTCGGTTGCGCTTGATGGCCCGCTTAGATGTGCTGAGAAAAACCGCTCCCAAAGCCATCATCGGACATCGCCATTTCCATGCGCTACCACTGTCGGCCACTATAAACAATCGCCTCCTCTCCATAATGGTGATGGCCTGCAGTCGTCCATGCCCAGCGTGCCAAATTCGGAATTCGGAATTGGTTACAACTATTCCGAAATTGAGGAAAAGAGATAGAAATATAAAAAGCTCTTGAAAAAAGTAAAACTATTGACTGGGGTAAGATTGTTCATTATTTTATGAGAAACATATGAATATTTGTTAAGAATCTCTTTTGAAGTCTGAAAGAAACAAATTTGAAATCATTTGGAATTAGTTGCGAATATTTCACGGAGTTCAAGCAAATTCCGAACAAAGTGCGAGCGTATCTACGATAGGGAAATCGTTAAGACTTTGTTGAGAAATAAGTTAGAATTCATAACAAATTCCGAACTTAACGCGATCAGCGTTTAGTTTAGTAAATTATGTATTAAAACGGTACTTTTGTCGTTGCCATTCGTCATTTAGTCGTTGTCATTGTCATTCGTGCATGGACTCGTGCCTGCAAAGTTTCTAAACTGTGTTGTTTGTGGTTTTTTTCAAAGTGTTTTCAAAATATTTACAAAATATTGCCTTAAACTGAAGGCATTTTTATAATGTCTGGTGAAGCTGATCACATTTTAAATAACGCTATCTACTAAATAGAAAGCTCATGTTGTGTAGTGGACATAGCATTTGGCTTCCAGCGTTTAGGGTACGTGGTTTTTAATTTATTTTTAAAAATTAACCAGAGAGTTTTTTTTTGCTACTATCGTTGGACCAGACTTTCATTCTTTTGCAAAAAAGTGTTTCCAATCAGTCATGACGGATGAGGTTGCTGTTCAATTTACATGGATGGGTCTTGGGACCAACATCACAAATAAAAGTTTGACAATAATGTCTATTTTTAAAGGTTCGAAATGTTACTCAAGTTTTTTGTTCTCTAGTAACTTCTCCCTTTTTTATTCAGAAGCTGCAGTGCGAAAATTTTCGTCAATTAGACCAGACGAGCTGAAATGCTTTTTGAAAAATATTTTCTATAACACCAAAGGCCAGCTTAACAAGAGTCTGAAAAGAAATGCTATTCAATAGCAATAAATGATAGCAATAAAAAATAACAATAAATAATATATGTATATATAATAAAAAATAAATATCCAATAGAAATAAAAATAATAAGTGTTTTAATGAGTATATGATATATGTATATATTAAAAAAGTATTGAAAGTATTCTCAAAGAACAAGAAATACAAGAAAACCTAGAAAAGATTCTACAAAAAAATTGCAAACGTTTTGCAAAGAATTCGCAAATAATTCTTAAAGTTTTCGCAAAGAATTCGAAAAGAATTCGTACAGAATTCGCAAATAATTTTTAAAGAATTCGCAAAGAATTCGTTCAGAATTCGCAAATAATTCTTAAAGAATTCGCAAAAAATTCTTAAAGAATTTACAAAGAATTCGAAAAGAATTCACCAAGAATCACAAAGAATTCACAAGGAACTCCCAAAAAATTCGCAATGAATCCTGAAAAAAAATTGATCAATGTACAAAAGCTTTTCAAGAACTAAAGAGGGGAAAGTTTAAGCACTTTCGGCGTTTTTGTTTTCCAAATACCGGTCTTAAAGAATTCGTAACTAATAAGTTTGAGGACCCGAAACTTTTTTCTGAATTCGCTTCAATTTTCTGAAAGAAAACTGCTTGTGAGCCAACATATGGAAGGCATTTGACGGCTCGTCACGAAATCGCTTTGATTCGTATCTAAAACCCACTCCGAACGGAAGTCGCACAAGTGCTGCTAAGTCCTACCAAAGTCGCTTGTCTGTACCATCAACACGCTCGGGCTCGCTAGCTTTGACCTGGGCTCAGCCAATATCTACATATGTATATGGATGTGTAAAGCTTCAGAAATATTGTATAAAAGAGGTCCCAAGTGACTATCTTGTGGTTCACCGGATGAAACTTCAATTTTTGGGATTTTTGAGACACTAAGAATTAGTAGACTGAGTTATTTTTTTGAAGATAAGAGGCTAATCAAGTTAATAGAAAACGTAAGATACCAAACTTTGTAGTTTAAGTTGCAGACTATTATCATCAACACGATCAGGACTTCGCTGAAGTCTGTGTAGATTGTATCAATTTTTTTATGATACTATCAATTTTTCTATCCCTCAAAAAACACTTGAGATCAAAGAAACTAAATTGGTCACAGCTGACCTGCCTTTTCTAAAGCCATGTTGTTGTTCGTTCAGGAGAGGTTCAGGGAGGTAGAGCTACTAGCTTATCATATGAATTTTTTTAAACAGTTTAGGCAATGCTGATAGAACTCCGTTGTCTACTAGTTTTCAATTCAATTCACATTTAAAATTCTACTTTAGATGGGAGGGTTTCCGGAAGGAAATTTATTGGATTTTATTGAAAATGACATGCACTGGCACGAAAGGTGATTAAGTACATTTGAGTATGAAAGTAGAAAAAAGCATTGTAGGACCAGGAACATTGTTGGCATTAAGATCTTTGACGGCCCTCCTCTCTAATCAAAAACATTTCACTAACGATATTTGGTGTGCATGTTCGAAAAACCAGAACGTTTGAGAAGCTTGCACATGGATCAAGATAGTTCCTACAAAACGGTCGGTGAAAAGGTCACGAATCTCCTGCGGGCTTGACGAACAAGAGTTTTTTTTTCTACAGTAATGGTGGTTTTCCGTTTGCTGTTTTCCGAAGATTTCTGTTTAATGTTTGTAAAGAATCATGAATTATTTGCTCGCCCATGATATTTAGATAGCAATCACACGCTTCGCGAGATTTCGTCAGGAATTCTTAGGCTGATCCTTTTGATTTATCCTTGATATTATCTCTATCATGAATATTGGTTATAATAATTTTATCAAATTTATTTCTTTGATTCCGCAAACACCTTAAAATGTTATCCAGCCATAGTTCAGACATTTTGTCTTTTCTCTAAATCTTTGGTGTGAGCTTTTCAACGACGTCAAAAATTTCATAGAATAAGGATACAGCATCATCTAATTCTAGCGTTGAAAAATTACTAGGCCAGTCAATTCTGAGAAGAAAGCGCTTATAATTAGCATTGCGAAATTCATATACAGTAGAGTTATTGTAAGATAGGGTAGTAAATATATCAAATGTAGATAGCAGCTCAACTGTGAAAGCAGAGTGGTGAAGAGTGTTGCCAAAAAATATTTTTGTATCAACAGTTGGATTGGCCACTAGACCGTCGTAGCTATTATTAAATATAAGGTCTAACCAATTTTCATTTTGGTTAGGCATCAGAGCTATTTGCTGCAAATTACTGCCACAAAATTTACTAACTAGATTCAAATCGTTGGAGTCAAAAAGATTGAAAGGAATGAGGTTATTATCATTTTCATCATCCGTAAATTTTAAATTTGGGCGATTGAAATTTCCAAGATATATAATTTTATCATCTTCCTTAAGAGATGAAACTAGGGTAGCAATCACTTAGCATACATAATTATAAATGACTTCATCTAAACCGGGTGGGATGTAGAATACATATGTGAGGCAAAGATGCTTAGCTCTTTTTTTCACTTGGTCAGCTGTTATGCCAAGTTGCTCATGATATCGCACAAAAACAGTATGAAGAGCCTTAAAAGCTATGGAAAGACCTTCTTGCTGAATCATGATTTTAAGATGAGTCTTCGTTTTACCCTCGAAACAAGCGGAGTCAGTGACTTTGTGCATGTAAGCAAGGTAGAGGCGAAAGTTTTCGTAGATTTTCTTGTCCTTTAGCCAAGAAAACAGGTAGATATCTGCTTTCGAGATCAGCTTTGGAGTTGATTGTGGCTTTAACTTAGGTGTAGGTGTCACTGGTTCGCTCGAGGGATTGGCAGTAACTATTATGCCAGTGGTATTGGCGGAGGTTTGATCTTCGTCACGAATGAAATTAGGGTCTTGTACGGGTTTACAGACGGTGTTAATGATATCGGATGATTTTTCGCTAACAGTATAAAGACCATTTCCATGTATCGACTCATATTCTCATTTTTACATCTAATTAAAAAAATTCAGTCTCATTTCATGCAAAATCATATTTGTAATCAGTTACACACTTGGAACTAACTATTTCAGCGCTTGGAACACGTTGCCCGGGTAACGATATTAAGCACATTATTCTGACTAGTATGTCATGCAAGTCCTAGGAATGGATAAGTCCTAGGAATGGACGGACTAATATATGTGTTATGGTAACTCACTTTCAATGATTATCTTACTATCATTAAAGTTTTATCCTTTCATAAGATAAAAAAAATCAATTCATGCGAACTATGGGTAAGCCAAATTATTTCATATTTGTTCAATCTTATCAGCCTACTCAACCTTGCATTAAATCTAAAATTGACCTGTCCTCGAGTTAATTGGACTTCAAACGACTGTCATTCGAGTTCCAATTGCGAAAAAAGTAATCATGTGATCGAATCATTCTCTTTGTTATATCTACTGCAGGCTAACTACAATGTTAATCATATGAATATAATTTTGGATTTAACTTTTTCCACTTACGAGAATCTATCTGTAAAGCGTAACAATGACCAGTTAATATCAATCGCTTCTTATCATCCAGCTTTAACAATTTATCTGACAGTGACAAATCCCATGATCACTAACGTCCCACAAACTTTTGATAGTGTTAACTTCCAGAAAGCGAACTTTGATAGTATAAATTCGTATCTTAAGGATATCAACTGGGGCCTTGAGTTTAACAAATTAGATATAAATGGGAAAGTTGATCGTTTCTACAGCATCCTAGACTATAGTATTAATATGTACGTTCCGAGAACCGCCTGTACTAATTCGACATACCCGCATTGGTTTTCTAAAGATTTAAAAGACCTTATTCACAAGAAGAAAATAGCACACATTGCTTATAAAACTACAGTTTCTCTTGTGGGTTATGCTATCTTTTCTACCCTGCGGGCTAGGTGTAAAAGCTTATTGAGATCAGACTTTCAAAATTATTTGCGTAAGCTAAAAGCTAGAATTCTTGATAATACTAAGTATTTTTGGAATCAGATCAATAATTTAATGTCTACCAACTCTTTACCGAGTACTATGGTCTTTGATTCTTCGGAAAGCTCGGACGATAATGTTAAAGCACACATGTTTGCTAGCTACTTTTCCAAGGTTTATACACAATCTAGCATCAAATACGATCCGCCTATGTTGAGTACTATTGTAAATTTATCATCAGTAGTTGTGAATGCAGAAACATTGCTGATTAAACTGTCCTCAGTCAATCCTACCAAGAGGGCAGGGCCAGATGGAATTCCACCCCTTTTTTATTAAGTCCTGTGCATTAAATCTAGTTGTACCTTTGCTTGGAGTTTTCAATGAATCACTAGCTTCAGGTTTATTCCCTGCGAAATGGAAATCTGGATTTGTTATTCCAGTCCATAAATCTGGCAACAAGTGTTATGTAGATAATTATCGCCCAATTTGCATTTTATCAGTTATTCCCAAGATATTCGAAAGCATTGTTACCGACCACATTACTCCAATATTAAGGTCTCATATTCTTCCCAACCAACATGGATTTTCTAAAGGCAAATCAACAACAACTAATTTATTAACCTACTATAATTATATTTCAGCGTCATTTTCAGAGTTTTCTCAGGTGCATTCAGTATACACTGATTTAAGTAAAGCTTTCGATAAGATTAATCATATTTTTTTAACTAAAAAATTACAAGCTTGTGGCATTCTGGGTTCATTGCATCGCTGGTTATGTGACTACATCACTAACCGTGAGCTTATAGTTTGCGTCAATAAAGCCGAATCTCAGCCGTTTACTCCCACCTCAGGTGTACCTCAAGGTTCACATTTGGGCCCTTTACTTTTTTTAATGTTTATGAATGATATTGGCTCTATCTTTCAAGATGTTGAATTTTTACTCTTCGCTGATGATTGCAAGATTTTTAGGAAAATTAATTCCACCAACGACATTTTCATATTAAAATCCAACTTAAATAGGTTTGCCGAGTACTGTAATCTTAACGGCCTAGAACTAAATGTTAACAAATGTCTTTATATCATATTCAACCGCACTAAACTAGATATTCCTAATACGTACATTCTAAAAGACTTTCACATCAAGCGAGTAGATATTGTTAAGGACCTTGGAATTTTATTTGACTCAACTCTAAGCTTTGCTCCACATATAGCTCAAATAACCAATGATGCTAGACGCATGTTGGGTTTTATTAAACGAAGCACTATTGATTTTCGGAATACGACTACTCTAAAGATTTTATTCACTTCACTAGTCAGAAGTAAACTCGATTACGCTTCCTTGCTTTGGTGCCCATATTTTCAAGTGCACTCTAACTCTATTGAAAGGGTGCAAAACAACTTCTTGCGGTACATTGCTTACAAACTCCACATCCATTGCATTGACACAAATTAATCAGAAATTAGAAGACTTATTAATATTACGTCAGTAGAAGTAAGAAGAATTATGACTGACGCTGTATTCTTATATAAACTATTAAACGGCCGTATCGATGCTCCAAATCTACTTGGCGAATTATCTTTTCGAATACCTTCCAGAGCGACGAGAAGCAGAGACATATTTTACGTTTCTAGTTGTAGAACAAAGTTTGGCCAAAACACTCCACTGGAGCGAATAAAGAAAATAGGCAATAATCTATGGAACTACCTCGACTGGTTTAATACGTGCGAGTCTGAAGTGAAATCTGTAGTATATATTGTCTTTGGAACGCTCGATTAGGCTACGTTTGAATTCATTGGATCGTTTATTAATGGAATTTTCAAGATGCTGCAATATTTAGTTGGTTTAATTATTATTTTTAAGTTTTCTATTATTCTTAAGTTAGAATTTGCTCAATTATCATCTTTTATAGTTGTTTTTCTTTTCTCAATGAACTTATGTAATTAGTTGACTAAGTAATAAGAGTACATAATTTAATCTTTAAGTTACTGCTTCGGCTATAATTTTTTTTGTATGTTATTTACATTTCTAAAGGACTTAATGTCCGTGAATAAATAAATAAATAAATAAATAAATATTAAAGCCAACGAAAATACATTCCACCTCCTTGATGTTTTCAATTCACTCAACTTTCGTGAATATATGTTCCAAAATATAGAACACCTTATTTTTCAGCGTAGCACATATTAAATAAAATGATGTTAAAGTGTATCAGCTTAATTTTTACTCTACAAATAAAAGAAAATTTCCAGCTTTGTTTTCGTGTAAACCAGCTTTCTCCTCATTTAGATGCTTCCAAAACTCTTCATTGGATCATGATTATTCCTGATCTATCCACGACCACTCGTGGTCTATAGCGCCCCTAGGTGAATTCCTTCTTGTCTATCAAGTTATTGATACTCGTACTTGCGGCCAACACCAACCTACAGCATAGTTAACATTCTCAAGGCTGCATTACAATCAAATAAATCGGAAATTAAAGAGAAGCACTTTATTCGTTCGAACAAATTGTCCTAGAATCTGCATTGAAATGTGTATGGTTTCCGAGTGAAACCTAAGTTAGGGTTTTATAATTGAAAACTTGTAAAAAATTCAAGATTTCTTAGAAGTAAATAAATAAATAAAAGTTTTAGAACGAAAATTCGGTTGCGGTGAAAATTAAGATAGAAATGATGTTTTAAAGTCAAATGGGTCATGATAAATAAATTGAGATCATGAGTAGTATCTTGCAAAAAGATAAACTTTTTAGTTATTTGATTGCAAGAACACTAGGGTGGCCAACCTTAAATTCTAAAGAGTCATATAACACACCAACTTTTTATTTTTCACATTTATGTACAAGGTTAATTTAAAGCTCTTCAATAGGCTCTCGCATAATTCAATCAATTGAATAACACTCTCTTCATGTTCGACAACTAGTACATTAATACAACAAGAATCACATCAAAGCCATTTAATGCTCACTTGAAGACGCCATTAAATCACCAACGCATTATTGTACCTGCAAACTCAATTAATTTCAAGCATTTAATTTGCGGTAATTTGGTTAATTAACAAACACATTTGCTATCAATTTAAATTTAGCAGTGTTGTATGCTTGGACTTGATATGAATTGTTTAGCTGTTGAGTTGAAATTGTCTGAATGTATGACAAAACTCAAGTTTATTTACCAAAGTTCGGTTAGATAGGCTAATGACTTAAGCAACATTCTCATACAAAGCAACTACTTTTTGATGTGATGTTGGTGAAATTTTTTGCACGAGCTAATGTTCATTTCAAGTAATGATCAGGCGAAATAACATCAAATTTCACTTTAATCTGACATGTTTGCTAAATTTGTGTTGACGTTTCAACTATCGAAATTTCACTTATTAGCGTACTTGAATGACATACATATCTTGGCCAAAATTCTAAACGATTTGTGACAAGCCCATCAAATGCATGAGCTTAATTTTCAACGAAACCTGCTCAATAATAGTCTTAAGAATCAGAAATCATTGTGTGTTTTTTTTTGCTGGTAGTGAAAGTTTTATTTTTTCTAAAACCTAAACCAAATATTACTTGAGCCAAATTATAGCTCCATCAAACGGACAATTATAAAAACATTTCCCCGATAATAATCGGACAAGCTGTGGAGAATAATCATCAACCATCCACACCTAATAGTATCATCGATGTCGACTCTGTTGCCTCTCCAGGCTAACAATGCTATTGCGTACCTTGTACCTACCCTTGAGTGGCTTGCCTTGTAACTATTTGGATTTAGCCAGTCGATAAATAAATCAAGCACGAGTAACCGCTACATCACATAGCTATGGTCTGGGCTTAACGCTTGCAAATCTTCATTCTAACACAAACCCAAGTCTTCTGGCGAGTGTATTGAAAATTTACGATTTCTGCTTAAACAAGCATGAAATTTGCTAAAAGCTTTTGCGCTAAAATCACTTTATGGCGAATAAGATACAGTAACGGAAGAGTAACATTCAGATACATAGCTCTACCGGATACACATATACATCAGCGAGAAATATTGATTGCAGATATGTGCTTATGATTTTACAACAACGTCTTCTTACAGGAAATTTAATAAAGCGTCTTGAGAATATCTTCAGAAGTGAATTGAGCACACCCGCACATGTGGCTGCCATCACTATAGGAGTTGAGAGTAAAAAAGGACTTCGCGGAAAGAATAAACATTCGTGAAAGAAGAGCCTTATGAATATTTAACAAGGTGACGATTTCGAAAGAAACGAAATTTTTGATGTCTAAAGGAATAATCAATGAATTTGTTGCTAAACATGCAAAAACAAATATTTACATTCAGCTAAAGTTGCATCAAATGAGTAAGAGCTAGTGATTAAAGAAACTTTCAAAAAAATGCACTTGTATTTTGATCTTTTGTGTAAGAAAAAGTTGCTTAAAGCCTTTTAGATCACAGCTGGTCAATGCCCTGTCTGAGTATAAAGCTGATATCACAGCAAAATAAAAGATCAGAATGGTGTTATAGAAAATATAGTCATGCTCTTTCTTTTCTTAAACACCAAAATGCACCATCATCGAATTTATTTGTTTATTTATTTATTTACCATCTAAACAAAACAATTAGAAACGAAATTAAGGTGAATATAGAAAAAAAAACAATAAGAAACAGAATCAAGATGAAAAAGTACAATTCGAAACTAAAGCGAGAGAAAAAACTACTACTTCTAGATGTAAACCAGCAAATTTGTTCTTAAGAATAGTTTTGAAAGCGTCTAATGTCGGCGATAGAGGATCACACTGTAGGTCTGCCTAAGTAAACGGAACAGCGGAGAATAAAAGTAAGTGTCAGTGTGCGCAAATGGCACACTAGAAGCATGCGTGCCATTCACTGCTACATGGACGGAAACATGGCTACTAAGCTCAGATTTAGCCATCCTATAAAATAATTAAAACAGGAGGCACTCATCCTGGAAAAGTCTGCTTGATTCGGAGAAAAGGTTACATAGGAACGAAAGGCAATCATTGTAAGGACGTTGGAGAAGCTGAAATTTAACGAACAAGGCACAAGCAAATGTGCGTTGAAGAGACTCCAACGCATTATTTAAATAGACATAATGAGGACACGAAATTTGATAACAATTATCAGAGGCACAACGCGCAAAGAAATGAAAAAGGTGTAGACAGGTTGAAATAATGACCAAGACTTTGGAGGATCTAACTATATAACCTAGCAATTTAGAGGACTTGGCTGTAACGTATGATATATGGAGTATTACTAAGTATTACGACCCAGGATTATTACTAAGTACATCCCCAATACGTCCTGAGAGGCCTACACAACCGACGTGGAACATTTCACCGCAAAAACCCGAACAGGTAACGCAAGGGGCGTTTGCAGATTTAGAGTTTTTTTTTTTTAATGTTTAGTGTTTTTGTGTTCTTAGTGTTTTATTGAAAATCTATGCACACTTTGAGTGCAAGGCACATTTGCAAATGCAAACATTATTATTAAAGCACCTACTGATAAATCTTCTGACGGCAAAAAAGAAGCCCCTGACAAAGAAGTCAAGCCGATCCTCAATGCTTAACCAAGCCATGATGCAGAAATTATTCTTGGCGCAAAATAGGTTGGGAGGTACAACGCAGCACCCATCGTTTGCATGAGAACACTGTCATAGAACAAGCAGCATCAAAGAAATTTTTTGTTGCGAGTAACAGATTTGAATTTTTTTCGAGCGCGGACTGCTTTCTATAGATGTTTCGTATCAGTGAGCCAAGTTCGAATAAACAAGACTGCCTTTCGCTATGAGTAATATCTTTGGTCTTGCGTGAAGAGCAGACCCTCAAGAAACACGATGGAACGGACAAAAAGGGAAGTAGTTGGCACAGAAACTTCCTCGCTAAAGAATTAAAATGAAATTTATGGCTTAGTTAGAAGATGTTGTTTGCTCTGTATCTATTATCACAAGGTTCACGGGTTAAAGGACAAACTTAACGAAATCTAAGTTGCCTTTGCATTTGATGTGCATCATTTAATTTTTTTATGTAAACATGGCTTACCGATAATATTTGGAACAAAGAATTTTTAACGTTTCATTTTGTTTTCCGGAAATATCGTGATCGCAGTGCTTCTTGCAAAGCCGATGGGTGTAGTGTTTTAGTCGCCGTCCACAACACTCTTCGCGGAACGCTCTGTGCTGAGTTTGTTCCCTTTCCTCCTATTGAGTCTATTGTTACACAAGCTATCTTTTTCTCAATTTCCTATTTTCTAGTCTGTTGTAATTCCGTATCTTTTTATTCGTCGGTCACTATGTATGAACTTTTCTTCACTGAACTTTCTAGTGTAATTCCCTCCCGATTTAGTTTAACTCTCCTCTTCATTTTCGGTGACTTCAACACGTCATCTGAGAAATGGGACTCCAACAACCTCTGTGTATTCTCCTACACCCACCCCTCTATTGGGACTGCTTCCTTCCTTTCAGTCTTTTCTTGTTCGCAATTAAACTACCTTCGCAATGCCAATAAGAAAATTTTTGACTAATTACTTCCTAGCATTTATCAAGGTTCCTTTTCTTCTGCTCTTTTTTGATGTGTGCAGCCTGATGCTCATTATCCTTATAGCTAGACTTGTAAATTCTATAAAGATAACTTTCAGAATTTGTACACTGAAATTAGTTTTATCAAGTAGTATTCGTATTTGAAAGGCTTGTTGTTGATCACAGATATAAGAGAGTATGGATTAGAAATCGAACGAGAGAAATGGTCCGATTTTGAGTTTCTGCTTATTAGTGCGAGAATGAGGTACGAATGTGTGCCCTACATAGTTTATACGGTAACCCCAATGCAAAAACCACGAAAGATCGCCATTTTGAACGTCGTTTGACATGTATTTTTTGGCAACCGACGAGTGGAGATTAAAATGTTTTTTATGAATGAAATTAACTATGATTTCTCTAAAAAAGAAGACGAAGTTGATTGTTAAGGTTACTTCTATTTAATCGAAATACGATATCTCTGCTAAGCACTTCTGCAGTTTCTATTGCAGCCTAGAACGAGGCACTTCATTGTCGTATTATATTGGAATTTTTGACCGGTAATTTATTCGAGATACCGACACAGATTATCGCGCACTCACGAAGATTAATGTACACGTCGACCAATTTCAAAATTTTCTGTATTAAATTATGACTTAAAGTCAATGCTTTGATTCATCGACTCGAATCAAACTGACATTGACATTTCTTTTCGTGTTGCCCGTTGCACGCTTATATACCAATCTGATATTCCTCACTTTGTTTGTAAATAAGAAACAGTATTAGGGCTTTTCGGTTGTGAGTGCGGTAGAAAGGGGTGCATTGAGCGGAATTTTTGTGAAAAAGCAATGTTGTGCGGTTATTAAAAAAAGCTAACTCACATATGGGTACACGGAAAGCCATTTCGTATCCATTTTCTTATATATCTGTGGTGTTGATTGTGCATTGTCAAAGTTTTACTTTCTTACTCTCTCTCTCTTTGTTTTACTCCCATTCACAAATATAATAGAAATGGGTACGAAATGACTTATCTGTGTGTCTACATATGATGCGACAATTTTATTAGTACGTAATGCTGCTTTTTTGCTCAATGAAAACTCGACGCACCCTAACCATCCGGTCTCACGACCGTCAAACCCAAAACCTCAAAGAAACTCGCTTTCCAAATCAAAAATGAGGCGATGCGCAGAGCGGAGTGCGGCCACGAAAAAAAAATTTCGAATTCACATGTGCTTTTAAGTGAGTTGTCAAACTGTGCTTTGATTGCATAGCAAAGTATAGGGGTGTACATTTATACCTCATCGTCACACTAATAAGTGGACGTCGAAAATTGCTTAGTTTCTTAGGTCAGATTTCCGATCAATTTTCTCTCATATAAAAGCTCCTATTAAACGTTTTCTTAAACCAAATAATTTTCCTTAGCACACGTTTAAAGTCTCTGATTCTCTAACGTCGAAAGAAAAAGCTCAAGAAAAACTGAAAACGACGGGGTTAGTTACGTAGTTTGCGCTCTGAAACTAAAAGCGTGTTCAAGCAGGCAATGCGTGACTATTTCTTGAGCTTTGAGGATTTTTTTTCTGTTCTAACCAACCAAAATCCTGTTGGTCTTACAACCGTTCCCTTCTGTCCAATTCCTCAGTTCCCTATTTTAATTCATTGATGACGCTTCTACTTCCGAGCTTCAGGATTTTTCTGATTTACTTAAGACATTTTCTCCTCCTCCTTTAGAAATACAGTAAACACTTAGATGTGCTCTGACTTTTTCGGCAACTCATCTGCTCTATTCTTGTTTAGCACCAAGCCTTTGGATGTCGAAACTATGATGCATACCTTGGATTTTAAGTCTAGTTCAGTAAAATCCCTCTCATCCTCTCTGTGTATTCTTTTAACTACTACTTTTAACAACATTAGCTTTGCATTTGGTGTTAGCCTTTCATTATGGAAAGCTGCCACAATTTTTCCTATTTTCAAATCGGGTGATCTCTCTGTCGTTTCCAACTATTGTCCTATATTTCTCCTCTGCTGTTTGAGTAAACTCCTTAAACACCTTTTTTATAACAAATTATATTCTCCTCTACAGCCTTTTCTTGCTCCTGAGCAGCATAGTTTCCTCAAGGGCCGCTTTAGAACGACGAACCGTATAGCGTTGTTAATTTCGTCGTTTCTTCATTTCAAAGTCAAGTTGATCTAACTTATACGAAATTTTCGAAGGCTTTTGACTCTGTTGCTACTCAATAAACTTTCTCTCCTGCTTTTTCTCCTATCTTCATAGCCGTCGATGCAGAGTCACTTCAAACAGTTCCGTTTCTGCTCCAGTATTTCCCACATCCGGAGTTCTTCAGGGGTCTATCTTAGGTCCTTTACTTTTCATCTTGACTTCTAAAATTTCCATATATCACCCAGTGAAAAAAAAGAAAAGAAAAATGTGTAAAACCAACTCTGGAGAAAACAAGATATCAATGTGGCATCTTGCGACGAGCAGCATCTAACTGTCGACAAAGGTGTTACTTCTGATATAGATCTTACTTCATAACAGCGTGCCGGTGAATCAAAGAAAGCTGACAAAATAACCTTTACATTGCTGTAAATTTCCGGTGTATCCTTAGGCCGAAGAGAATTGTACTCAAAATGGATGGACTGTTAGCTAAGCTTCATATCCGGCAATCATATAATTTTGGTGGTTATTGATACTCTAAATATGTTGCGAGTTGCCTCCAGTTTTCCATCTGGTTATAAATTAGGTTTCTTTGAATGAATTTCTTTGGACTCAAGCAAATGAAATTCACAATTCACTTTTTATATCCCTATTTGCCAAAGGACGATCCTCGCATACTTTCTTACTTTTATCGGGATTTTTGCGTATGCAAGGACTTTCATACAGTTTTTTGCTATGAACTAGCAATCGATGGTTTTCAAATCAATTATGCTTCTATCACGGTATTCACACAAAGATGTCACAATGGACTTTACAAAGAATAAAATCAGCAGAGCTTAATTGCTATACTTATTTGTCACTTAAGATACAAAACAGTTTTTCTACACTAGGCGAATCTAACTCAACCTCACACGCCAACCTCGTCAATGAGATATCGCTGTTGCCTTTGACAGGGTATCGATTATCTCCATGATTGAGTGTTAGTGTGACACTAATCTTAAATTTAAGCAAAATCTTCAATTCCATTCAAAACGGACTCAATAGTCTCAGATTGCAAGTTACTGAAGCAATGTAATAAAAACTCTATTGTTAAACAACTGCTTTAATTCAAATAAAGCATGTAATTATTTCTAATAATTTCATTTTCTTCTCAGCATTATCTATTCGAATCGCAACATCAACAACAATGAATTCATCTTCAACGACCACACATCAATGATTCGATTTGTTTTTTTAGAGCTTATAAAAGAAGTATTTGCGCACAACTAAATTGCAACATAAAATTGCACGCACATTATACAAACGAGCCAAAATAATGGCGCAAATAAGAGCTCGGGTGCTATTTATAGACAAACATGGACAAAAACATGCTACAGATAAATACAAAAAAGCATCGAATTTCAGATCAAAACATTTTACTCGGTTTTATTTACAGTTATAGCAAACTACATTAGCTGGTAAATTGGCCTTGATATCATTGGAAAAGTTTTGCAAGCATTCAATAAGCTTGCTTTTGAAAATACGTGATTGAAAAACATGACGAAAATTAAACGTCACAAAAAGCAGACAAATCAAATTTCGAACCTTCACTTTTTATTAGAAGAAATAAATTATCCATTTATTATTTCAATTTAAACAAAAAATTAATGAATCATTGAAATTAAGGCTAACTTTTCCCTTTAGTCTTCATAAGTCGAAAAATCTGCTATGATGTCATTTCAAAACTAATTTAAAACGAAACTTTGATATGGGGTAACTTAAGGAGCCATTCCACTTTATCACCTCAAAAATAAGGCCTTTTTTGGAATTTATAAGGCCTTTATTTTAGGAAAACTACAATAGATAAAGGTGTAATTGTTTTGGATCATGTAAATTCATTCTTAAGGTGTAAGAAAAAATTGTTTGTGATTGATTTTAACATTTTAATTTTTTAATAATAATATAAACAAACAAAATATAAAAAGAGACAAGGTGCTTGCGTTGTCGAAATCTCGAGTTTAAATCATCTGAAACAGGAAATTTAATAAGATTTAAGTTAAGTGGAAATATGACTATGACCCGAACTAGAATAATTAATTTTGGACCGAAATAAATAAAAAGGTGTACGTTTGAAAATTACGTTTTGTAAAATGACGGTTAAAATATTTGAAATCATTATTTTAACTTGATTCTAGTTCGAACGATAGCCACATATGTGTTAATTACATGGTTAAAATTTGAGAAAGATTCGTCGATTCATTTCAGAGAAATTTACAACGCAGCATCCAAAAATGTTGTTTTGCGGAAAATGCGTTTAAAGTTTTTTTTTACAAAAAATTATCAATTTTTGTAATTCATGCTCAATCGGCAATGCCTCCACCATAAAGTATGCCTTCTTCTTCTTCTTCTTCTTCTTCAAAAGTATCATTCTCAGCTAATCTAGCCTTTTTCCGCTCAGTTCTGGCCTCTTTAGACGAATTAAGGCTTCGACATTCACTTACGTGAATGCGTCTATCATGACGAGTTCTATAGCCATGGAGCCGATTTTAATTCCCATCACCTCCATAATTTTTCAAACAGATTTTAGTCCTTCATTGGAGTTTTGCTTTGGTGCTACACTGCAAACGGATCTATTGAAGCTCTCGTTGTTGTTTTGCGTATAAGACACCTTTTCAATCAATCTTCTCGTGTTAAATCCTCATATATTGGTTTGAAAATATTCAAAATTTCTTCAGAAAAAGCAGGAGGATGCTTATGTTAAGAAACATTTTTAGTTGCTTTACGCTTTTCATGCTCGCACCACGAATCTGAACCTTTAAGGCAGTACATATGTTGCGGGTTTTCGTCAGTTGAACTTTTGTGAAACAGTGTTGCTAAAATTTCTTTACGCATACCCTCCATTGAACTCACATTTCTTTGGATTGCTAATCCGTAGTATAATGACAAATCTTTCATAACTTTAATTGTCAAAGCTTGAGTTTTAGGGCCTGTTAGTTTTTTTGGAGCTGTTTTTCCCCCACTTTTCTTTATTGACTCAGATAATTTTTCGGCTTTTTTTCTCTGACTAAGAGCTCTTTTTGCCTCATTTGCACGTTCGAAAACACTTATTTGACATGTAAAACACATTGGGCCCTATTCTGAGAGTCATCTCACATGACGAATGAGGTGACGCTCATGATTTCGTATTCTGAGAGTCACGTGAGGTGTTGTTATTTCACCTCAAGTGACGTTTTCGATCTGTTGGCTATTCTGAGATTCACGTGAAGTGACGAGCGTCACGTAAATTAAGATTTTCAGTCACTTGATAATATCAAGTGACTGTGGTCAGAAATGATATAAATTGATATTTTGAATAAAAAGAAGAAGGATTTTCACGAAGTTTGCATCGTGAACCATAAAAAAAAAGTAAGCAAATCTTATTTTGAAGATAATGCGGTTAAACTCAACTACGTGTTCGCCATAGCCGTTAGCCGTTTTCTAATAAATTTTTGGCTCGTATGTTTGTTATGTTGTAGCTTTGTGTCAATTTTTGGGGAGTTTTATGTTTGATTGGTTGTTTTTGTTTCTGTGGCTTTGAAAATGCAGATGGCATTGATACATGTCTACAATCATTTCACGCCAATTTAGTATGTGCAGCTCATTTTTTCGAGCTAAAAAGATATATTTGGTGTTTGAATTTGAAAATTGAATTGTGCAAATGTGTTTCCAATAAGAAAATCGATCGGAAATTGACCTGTAAAGTACCAGTTTTAAAAAATAAAGGGTTGCACTGAGATACTCGTGAAGTTAAATTTTTACAAGTCTCCATTATCTCGTCATTTTTTCGAGCGAAAATTTTAACAATGGAGAAAAACAGATGCACAGCTTATTCCTGATGGATAAAATGTGAAGGATATCAATTTTTGATCTATTTTCTAATTGGAAAGACAAGCGACAATTCGAATGCCTTATTGGACTGATGAAAAGTCATCCACAAAGCCTGAAACAGCACAGCGAACACATAAAAACCACTTCTAATATTCACCAATACTTCTTACTAATCACTATATTTATAATCTTGTATAGCAAGTTTAAGTATACCTGGTACACTTGTAAACACCGTCCTCTTTTTTATTTCCCAAATCATTTGCTTATCCCTGGAAATTTCCTGTTTGCGTTCGATTTTCCTTACTTTCTATTTGACTTTTATTTTTTTAATTATTACACTCCATCCAAAGTAAGCCGAACTTGTGATATAAAGGTATGAAAAGTTTGTGCGCGCCAACGATGTGCAAGCCGTCCCCCATCTAAGTACTGACCAAGCCCAACACAGCTTAACTTCGGTGATCGGACAAGAAACGGTCGATGCCAGTGTGCTATGGACGTGGTGTATTTCGAGCGATGATAAATTTCAATGACATGATAAATTTCAAACGCTCAAGCGTTGCCATTCAAACACAAATTCATAGTCACCTCACCTAGAGTCATGTCACGTGACTCTCAGAATACCGATTCATAAGTGACGTGACTTTCCAAGTGACGTGAGATCTCACGTGAGATGACTCTCAGAATAGGGCCCATTATAATTTTTGAGCGGTAAATTCATCACCATAAGGGGGGCCAGCTCTAATGTAAAAACCATACCGCACACCAAATATTATAGCCGAAATGAACCAAGACCAAGTGAAATATACAAAAATACGATTTTATAAGAAGGGGAAAATATAATAAGAGCAGCTGCTCACATGAATATACCTGAACAAGTCCGTTATGAGCGGAGCGTCTTACGTGTACACTAGAGCTACTTTACGCGCTCCAGTGATGACTCACGAAAATCGTCTATATCTACAAAAGGACAGCTCCAATCTTCAACAAATTTTCACACGATACTTTTGAGACACAGTACTTTCGAAAAAAGCAGAGAAAACAAATTCAGTTTATTGAAAGTTGTAAAGTGGAATGACCCCTTAACGAAACTTCCCCAAGTATTTCAGCAAACTTTAAGCTAATGACAAATAACAGTACTACTTAACATTAAATAGCTTAAATAGCTTTAAATCACAATGGAAATGAAAATTCGATAAACACGCTTTTATCTCTTTAAATGCAGTTGTAAAAGTTTACTACCTATAGCTTACTTGTACTTATAATCTTAGTTTATTTATATCCGCTAATATGAAACTAAAAATTACGCTTATCATTACATCAAATAAAACAAAATTAAATCTTCAACTATTTCTAATCTTCTTTGAATGTCTATACAAAACCAGCTTGAAATAATGGATTCACGAGGCAAAGTAAAAATTGTACCTACTTGTCGTATGTAACATTCCTTAATATTTTTCAAAATATTTGTACCAATTCAACTTTCTCACAAAAGACAAACTCATCCTACCAAAAAAGAGTTTGCTTTCCAGATAAATTTGAGCTCATCTGCATAGCTCTCATGTCTTTCATATTTCACACTACTAAAACAGACAATCTTTGATGCCAAAAGTGCTTACGTTAAAGTCGATGGTGTACAATTAAGTGGTTAGCTGCTTAGAACAAGTACAAACATATGTTACAAAACACTTTTCTTCGGTTTTCACCCCAAATTTTCTTTACTTGCGTCGTAAACCTTTCAGCTTTGAAACAGGATGATGAGGACTTTTCAGACACACTCATATTATCCGCAATGCGTTGACTTTACACCATCTTAGCCTTAATCTGGTGTAAAAAATTAGATCCCATTTTTCCGGAGATAATTCGCATAAGGATACAACATATTGTCACCATCAAGACGGCTGAATAATAATAAAAGACGAGGTGAGATATTTTTCAGGCATTCTGGTTCAGACGGGTATTTGTTTGAAATCAGGTTGATGACAAATACACAAGAATTAGGGCGAAATTACGGTTCATGGTCAGAAGAGAGAAAGTATGACACGCAGAAAGAGGTTTTTCCTGGTATTAAATATTAAGTCAAGGTGAAATGTAGTCCATTTAATTTCGGGTTACTATGAAAGGAACGCAAATAAAACAAATACCTTATTTTCCAAAAAAAAAAAACGTTTCAATCACATTTAGCTGCAATCAAATAGTTCCCCCAAACAAATATCCCATTTTTCATTGGATTTCTAGCTTAGACTAACAAACCTATAAGTTGTAGCAAAACGTCGATGGCTTATCGAATTTTCATGCCAAAAGAGGATTTATTGTCGAATACTAACTAGAGCCAGTGAGCATGGCCGGAAATCTCTCTCGAATCCTCTTCACTACCCGAAATTCTGCCGCGAAGAAGTTTTACGAAACACATAAATGGGATCCGACCGACAGATTTACGATTATGACAGATATTTATGCTAATACTTTGCCGGCGTTTATGATCGAGTTCGGATCCGCGGGCATCAGCTCGCAATAAGGAAGAAATGTGACGTCATTTCGTAGTTATTAATGGCCGCCATTTGACGACGGCACTGGCAGAAAAGCAATTTTGCATTATAAGCAGTTTGCATAGTAAACAGCGTCTTAAAATTGAGAGCGTTAACGACAACGCGTACCGTTTTGTTAATTCATATTTTAATGTTAGCAACATGCAGATAAGTCGGATTTCATTTTGTTTGCTTTTCATCATCGAAGCAGTAGAAGAAAGCGTTTATCTGATATTGAGCATTTTTGGATTAACAGCTCGCTTAGCAAATATCGTAGCCGAGAGCCGCTGTGCGGGTAGTGCTTTGTATAAAAAGCGTTTGTAGGATATTACGCGTGTTTGGTTGCAGAGTTAATCTGCAAATATTTCCATGATAATCTTAGCTACAAAGCTTGCTGGAATATAAATAAATTGGTAGCATATGACTTGATAATAAGCTAATTTGATAATATTCGCCTTAATGTGGTAAAGATTTGTTAGAATTACATATAAAAGTAATGGAAGTATAGATGAAGTTAATTATCAGCAAGCGGAGAGGTATTTCATATGTTTCGTTTGGTAAAATGTTGAAGACAAACTAGGTTTTTTCCCCTCTAAGAGACTAAAAGATTAAATTATTTTCTCTTTAAAATACTATCTTCAATCCAATTACGATTTTACGACCTCGTTCAGGAGTATCAAGCCTAATATTCCAAATAAAAATGCGCTATTTACCGAAAGATTTTTTCAGCCTAGTGTTTGTATCGCAAATTGATGAATAATAGTTATACTCTGTGGAAGATCGCATTTGCAAGCTACAGACTGTACAATCATTACTTTAGAATAAACATAATTTGGTTGAAGTGCTGATCCTTCGTATTGAAAAATAGAATTCTATAATCTCTGTATATGAAACATCTGTTTAGTTGGAATTGTTTTTGCGGGATGATTAAAATTGAACAACTTTTTATTAACATTAAAAATTTTAATCTACATTGAAAATTCTATTTTTGATTCTGCTTTCGGAGGCTGATTCCGCAAAACGATCGAGTTTCCCGTTTAAATATGCTCGGCTTCGATAAGCTGTAGAAATGATATACGTTGTCTATGCTGATTTATAGACAAGAAGGGAACCGTGATCAAATTCAATTATCTGTTTAGTGTTGAATTTTCGCTAAATAAACAACTATTTCCTTATTATTTTGTAAAGAAAAAGCAAGATTTTACTTTAAACTGTCAATATTGTCGGAAATTGAATTATTTGAGCCCATAAACAATACGATAACGTAAATAAGATAAAACCGCGGCTGTTCACGCTTACGGGGTTGTTCACATTCTCGGGGGTCACACATTGGCAATAACGTTAGCCTGATATATAAATAAATAGTGTGTTTATTAATGCTGCAGTACAAAAGCGTCAAATAATTTGATAATTAAACATTATTCCACATTGAATTTTTATGCATTTATCGATATAAAACGATATGGTGGGTAATATAGATACATAGATATATGTATTAAGTAAAAAAACTCGAAATTTTAGTTTGCCATTGTCTGTTCTCCAAACTTTTAACCACCGCTCTTTCTCTTAATGTTTTTAACACTGATATGTGGTTGAAACAAGCTAAGTCACTTTCTGCCAATTGATGGCTTTGTTCAAAATTTCCATCGCTTCCTTTGCATTATTATTTGGTCTTTTTTCTTCTATTATTATTTGGACTTCCGAATCATTTTCTTCACAAATTTCTACAAGATTTGCAGCCTCTACTACATTCCTCAATATCGTCAACGGTGATAGACCCTTTAAATAAATTGTGCATACATATTATAATTCAATTCAAAGGCATAATATGTAATATACAATACAACATACCGCTGGATATAGAACTTCAAGTAGCTAAATAGTTTCTGTTATGGGAACCTGTATCTCATCATTAACCAACCAACGATCTCTTAGAACATTTAGGGGCAAATCATCATCATCCTCAACAGCTGCATCTTTTAGATCTATGAGTAACGGATTCCAGCATTTAGTAATAGCCTTCGTGTCAACTTGATTCCATGGATGAGCGAGGTTCAAAATAGCATCCTTAATAGTCAGATTTTTCAAAATCTGTTCAAAGTTATAGCATTCTGATCCATTGGTTGAATCAATGGTGTGACATTTGGTGGCATGAATAATATTGGAATGCTTCCATTTTCTATCTTTAACTCACTTTCGGGTGGATGGGCGGGAGCAATATCCAAGAGGGGAATGGCTCTCATTGGAATACTCTGTCTTTTTTTTAACTCTGTACCTATTAATGACGAGATGTGAATCAATTTATTTTAATGTTGATATAAATCCTTACATCTGGAACAAAGTGGTGAAAGAACGAATCTTTAAATATTGCTGCCGTCATCCAGGCTCTTTTAGAGTTTTTATAAATTAAAGGGCAAGCAAAATGTTTGAATGCTCTTGGACTTTTGGCATGCCCAATGACAAGTGGCTTTAGTTTATGGCTACCCGTTCCGTTTGCACATGCCAAAAATGTTAGCCAATGCTTTCCTTTTTTTCTTCCACATGCAGTTTTTTCAAATGAAGATACAAAAGTATTCTGTGGAAGAAGCTTCCAAAAAAAACTTTTTTCGTCTGCATTTGATACTTGTTCCACCAAAAACTTCTTATCTTGCATTTTTCTACGCAAGTTTTGTTTGAAGTGATCAACGAACTCAGGTCTAGTTGATAGTTTTTCTCCTGTTATTTTTAAAAAACGTATGCGATATCGTGTTTTAAATCTTTGTAGCCATCCTTTACTTGTATTAAGGGGGGTATCGTCAGAGCAGCACATTTTATACCCATTTCCAAGATTTTTTTTTAGAAAACTGTTAATAGTAACTTGATTGGAATAATACCTACAGTAAAGAACAATCTTTGAAGAGTATCCAAAAAAAAATTTATTGAAAAATATCGAAAATTAATCTCGTGACATGAATTTGACATTTTCGTTCAGGACAAAGAGTTGATTTGCGGTGAGACTCATAACTAATGACTGGATCATTGTAAACAAAAAAACCAAAAATATTTCGTTAGTTTATGAGTTTTTTGAGGTAACGCTGTCAAGTTTTTTCAAATATCTAGATTATTTAATTTTTGGTATAAGTTTGAAGTCAAAATAACCTAAAATCGGAAATTTTTTTTCGAAATTTCTGTTTTCAGTTGTAAAAAATTCCATAAATAAAAAAAAAGCAAGAAAAAAAAATATCTCGACAGCGTTACCTAGTAAATTGCCTACAAAAATAGTGCGCAAAATTTCAGAAAGATCGGTCGAGTAGTTTTCGAGTTACATGTCTCACCGACTTGAAAAATAAAATTCCTCAAAAAACGCGTTTTAAAATTTTCACTGTGCAACAAAAGTGCGTGAAAAATTACGAAACACGTGTACCGTAACTGCTCGATGAAATGAATGTATACTACTACAAGTCACATATATAAGTGTTTTTACACAAATATAGCACAGACAGGGGTGTTTGGAGTGGGAAGACTCTACTATTACGTATATGAGAGCTGCGCGCGGCTAATAAAGCAGGAAAGGAACGCGATTTGCGCGAAAATATGAATTTGAGTTATTTGTATTGTTGAGCCGATAACTTCGTTAATTTTGCTCGGATCGACCTGAACTATACACTAGTCACTAAATAAAAAAAAAAACGATTTTCTGACCATACCCCCCCTTAAAGGAGGTGTCAGTTACTTTCAAATCATTATGTAATTGCCTGTCCTTTTTTTTCATTATGTCATCGTTTATTGTGCAATTTTTATTACGCTGTTCCAAAAACCAATGATAAAATTTGTTTTTCCATAATTGGCAATTCAGCTTTTTTTAAAGCTCTTCCTTTGCCTGGTCCTGAATAAGTATTTCTTACCATTTTCAAGATGTTTTGCTTTTTTCTCTCCTTATGGCACAAACAGTCCCTTTGGATATGCCATATTTCGCTGCTAGATCTGTAACTCGAGCACCAGCAGCTAAATCATCAACTTTTTTGGACATTTTAAAAATCGATACTTGGTTAAACACAACCACGCACTCACTGAATAACTAGAAAAGTGAAGAAGATAACACACAGAAGAATATTTCCGTAGTAAATTCTCATAAGCATAAATTAGTGATGCACATTCAAGGAATTTCTAGCATCTATGATATCAGGTCAATATTAGAAATATTGTGCAGAGCATATGGACTAATAAATAGCATGGAAAGCGCGTGAATTGCTATATAAATTACGACAATACCCCACAAATTGCAAAAAACAGATAGCAGTAAAGGTTATTTAATTGTGTACCCGATTTCGAAAATTGAAACAAGACAAAAAATACCCCACCAGCGGCAATGTTACGATAAGATATGTTCTTTCATTCCCACTCCGCAACATACATATACTTTGCAAACACACCTTTTTAACGATTAGCGTTTTATGCAATATAAATTTTCTTAAAACCTAGTCTGTATACTAAAATGGTCTGCAATAAGATAATAGACACGGAATACTATTTTCGATACCGTTTGAAACTCTAGCGCACCTGAACCGCTAGAAACACTAATATTCGAAAAACAGTAGAAGAATCGGGCAGATTTTGAGTGCATATTCCACCACACGAGGTGCTTATTACAGCCAAAATGTTTCAAACACCACGTTTAACTTTGGTCTCAAGAATGCATTATAACTCATATGGTGGAAAGGTTTCAGATATTGCCACTGGCATGAATTTCAAAGTTTATGAGAGTATTGTTAACTATATTCGTTATCAGTTGCTTACTTCACAAATCTTTGAAAGCAGCATCTCATATAACATCAATGAAGAAAACGCTCAGTGCCTGCAGCACTGTAACTGAAGTTGGTGTTTGGGGCTGCGATCCGAAAAATTTGCAGAACTTTGGGAATTGAAACATTGGTTATTTATTTTCATTGTAAATGTTTCCGGTATGAATACTAACTGTAAGCATTTATTGATATAGAAATAGCACTACAAACTCGTGCTGGCAACCTTTTGCCAGTATTACATTAAAATTAACCTACCCTGCAAAAGCTATTTTTTTAAGTTAGAAGTTATAGGAGTATAAAGAAATTTAGGGTTACCAGCCGCAAAAATTTTCAAATAATCGAAAACTTAATATTTGCTGCTTATTGTCACTACAATATCATTACCACTTGAAAATTTTACGATCGAATCGCTTAAGAAAGATATTGGAAATAAACACAAAACCAACAATAGCTGTCAACCCTGTCGTGGCTTTTCAACCAAATTGGATATGAATAATGCCTATAATATGTTCCATCAAACGTATGAAATTCGTATTGATTTCATGACTGCACTGGAAGCTATAGGGCAAAAAGCATTATTTTCCTGAACGAATTTTCAAATCCAAAGACACTCAAATTACCATAGCTGGCAGCACCAATCGAATTTTTCAACCAAATTTATATCAAACACGACTTAGAGTAAGGTTCAGCTACTGTGTCAATTTCATGAAAATCTGGTAACTAAATCAGAATTCATAGGGCAAAAAGCAGTTTTTTTTCTTTGTGATTTTTCAAGATGGCACCACTGGCACAGGGTTGCCCACAATTCAAAATCGCTTCTATCAGACCTGGTCCTATTCAAGTTCAATGTATTCTGTAAATTTCAACTGTATCTGATTATTGGTTCGTGAGTTCCCGCGAACATAAGTTTTTGATGCTAAAAATATAGATAAGTTGGGAAAGGGTTACCGTTCTTGTCCGACATGAAAATTCCAAAGTTTTTCCTTGACTGTTTAGACAAAGCATAAGATTTGTATACAAGTTGGTTTTCATTCTAAGAAACGGACATATTTTAGGAGATTCGATGGTTTGAAGTTTTTCACTTTCAGTGCCTACCGTTGCTACAGAGTTGCCAGCACGTTCATGAAAAACTATGCAAATGTACAACTTAACAACATTTATATGTCCTGAAAGTTTCATTATGATTTATCAATCTTATAAAAAGCTATCTCAATTCAAAAATTTTCAAATTTTCCCAATCTCATTTTAGGCGCCTAGCGCACACATAGGGTTAAAAATTTCAAAAACATTATCATATTCACATTTGAAGCACGTTCAGAATTCATTACAAAGAAAAATTTATTTTTGCAAAAGTTATTTTTTGACAGAAAATAGGTATATTTAAAATATCACTAAAATGGCCGCCGGCACCAAAGGGTTAAAGGTTATTAACTTTTTGTGAGACCTGGCACTATTCTGCATATACACCAATGTATCCTGAAAATTTCAGTTCAATCGGATGGCGCGTTCCTGAGATTTTTTCACTGAAATTTTTTGATGATATATGTATATATATATATATATATATATATATATAAATATATATATATATATATATATATATATATATATATATTTATTTATATATATATATACATATATATATATATATATATATATATATATATATATATATATATATATATGTATATATATATATATATATATATATATATATATATATATATATATATATATGTATATATATATATATATATATATATATATATATATATATATATAAATATGAATTTTTGGCCAAAGTGATTTTAATACTAATGTTCTTCTTCGAACATTAGTAAAAATAACATCTCTGTTATGTTTATGCCATCCACTAAAGACAATGTTGGCTGTTGGCACCGAATGTTCGCTGCGATCTCACCTCTCATTGATCGATTGTCAGGGCCGAGATTATGCTTCTCTCACTGTCGCATATGATAAAGTAAACTTATTTGGTTTTGGCCCTTTTTACGCATACATTCACATTCTGTATCAGGGCCTAGAATATGCTTTTCTTACTTTTGCATATTGAAAAAAGTACTTTTTTGTGGCACCAGCTGATCCGTAAATCCTCAACGTCATACCCTTCTCACCCATCGGAAAATATCGCGCTTTCCGTGCTATATGCTAGTCTATATGCTTTGTATTGTTTGTATTGTGTTCATGTTATCCGGTGTTCACTGTTCACGGGAGCCGGTCTTTACGTTAGCGCGACTGCACTGCAGTTCCTTTTTTTCCAGACAATGAAAATAAAACCAAATTTTTTCAATTATTTTCCACTTTTTCTTTTCTTACAAATATTTACAAAAAAAAACTAAATCAATCTCACACAACACGAGCATTTGGCAGTTGTAAATACTGTATTCAGCACAATAAACTGGAAACGATGTGCAAACTTTTTTTCTTTTACACAACTGCCAATGCTGTGCTAAGCATATTCAATTAAATTAAACTTTACACAATGGAATACCACAGTTTGACAGCCACATACAAGCAGCTATATCTGAAAACCATCCTGCCACTTTGACTATGCTTTGAAAGGCAAACGATCGAATGCCTATTTCACAGCAGATTCAGGTTGCTTTGATGCATTATTCAATTGAAACAGTTTGGCATTAGGCTGAAAGTTTTCCATGCACTTTGTTAGAAAATGTAACCACTTTTAGTAGTTCGGGGCAAACAACTTGTTTTCAATATTGGCTCGTTCGTGCACATCAAAAGATTAATTGAGTCTCAATCATATTCGTGGCCATACCAGCAATTCACAACTTTTGAATACGGACTGACTGTTTATCGAGCAAATTTAACAATGTTTTACCTCTCATCGAAAACGGTAAATGAAATAAATTCTTTAAACTACTGTGCAGATAAACAAACTTGCATTAAAGTTTAGTTCGATTTGAAATGTTAAAATTGCATTTAAACTTGTGGAATTTCATTCAGATTCGTAAAATCGGATTATGATGTCATTTCAGAAGCAATCTCATCGATGTATGATAACAAATATGACACACCCTTATATATTCAGTTTACTTTAATCAAATTTGAGAAATTTCGAGCAAACGTATTCTGGCGACCCTTTTTACGATAGCCTTTTTACTCACTTTTTTCTCATATTAGAGCCCGCATGCATGCAAAAGCCCCAAAAGAGATTTAAATGAAGGGACGGTAAATTCTTGTTTTTCTACGAATTTCGAAGATTTCTTGGTAGAACTCGTAGTCCCTTTTGATTTTCAAAACATCCTAGAGTTTTTCACGTTGTGCACTTGTTCATAATACAATGACTAGCTTCATCAAACATTCTGGCAAAACAGCAGTCTTCTTGTGTCCTTGTGAGATAAGTTGCTCACGTGCAAACAAAAACGAACGAGTGGGAAATTTTCTGCCAATATGCGGACGCATGTTTTTATGTATGTATATTTAATGCCGTAATCGTTTGTGGCAGCATATTTGCTTAGGATCGATTCATTCAAGAAGCAATACATGGCAGCTTGCTGCAATAGAATAAAAAACGACGGATAAACTATAGCCATGTCAATCTATCCTAGCGAGTATCATCTGGCATGTTTGTGAGCATAACCCTCGACTTTCATAATTTCAGTCAAACCATATGCGCTTGCAATGTTTGTCTAACATCCATACTTAGTGACCTATGGAGAATGGGCTGATTTTCTTATATGGTTTTTTTTTTGTTTGTTCACATAATTTATTCTTTCGAAATCTCCCCTGTACCGGACATTCCTATTAAAAGAAACAAAAGATAAAGCCCTTAATAGGATCTTTTGTATATCATGGTTTAAAGCAATCAGCTTTGCAGTATGAAAGTGACGCATTTTAGTGGCTCGAAAAGGAATAGATCTTATTTTTTTTATACATCTAAATGCGAATATCTTTCATGATTTGACATTTCATTTATTCATAAACACAAACCGGGCAAATCATTTCATCTTTATTTTCAATTTTCGTGCACAGGTTTTCTTTAACACAAAATAAAGCATTTTTAGGATACTGGAGTATAAATGGAGGTTTTTGTTGGTACATGCACTAAGAATTTAACATTTATGATATTTTGTGAGTACCAGTAATATTAGATCAAAATCAGATAAGTTTCCGATTCATAACGTAGAAGCACGCCATTTCACTCATTCTATTCTGTAAACAGAAAACTACAGCAAACAGTATGAAATCATTGCATGTCCCAGAAAGCTTCTACCAAAAATTCACCATATTATTTCCGACCGCAAACGATCTTTAAATCTCGACGTTTAAAATACGGCTTATCATTAGCCTTTGTATCTTGCGATAATGCTTAGGACGGAACTCGAAAGCTGGCTAGCTGGCAAGAAGCTTGTAATGATGACTGCTCTTTCCAGGACACAGTTTACCTCACCAGCAGCGGTTAAACGGATCCCGTGGTGCAGTTTGGAGGAATAATTAAAGTAATAAATTGAGGTGGAGGGGGCAAGGCAAAGTAGATCCGCTTCTTTTGAGTCCTTGTACACGTCCATATGCAGTGCAAGCAGTTTTGTCGTCGGTTTCAACGAGTTGAGGTTAACAGCAATTAGCTTCAGAAGACTGCCGAGCACGTACAATTTTCCACGCTCTATGGTGAAATACTTACATATATGGTGGAGAGCTTGGCACCATGAAAATGCAGCGACTATAGTGCAAAGTTCAAATGTGTGTAGACATGTGGGATTAAAACTACACACACATCGGTACCGTATACGTTTACGGTACAATTGAGTTCAAGTGGATGATTGTGTAATATTTCGCTTTCAGCACTCTGAAGTTTCATGATGCTTGAAATATTATACAGTAATTTGTTAGTCGTGTGTAACTTTGAATTTTTATTCAAGTAGTGCTATTGCTTCAAAACAAGTGAACAGATATTAATACGAATGCACAAGTACAATGCGAAAAACGGACTTCCACCATTATGGCCTACATTTTTCTGTCTGAAATAACTGCTCTAGTAATTAGCATAAGCAGAAATATTTATAGCGAGTAAAACTGTGTACACACTTCATTGCCTTAATTGAAGGAAAAATTCAAGCGAATTGTAATTTCAACTAGTTTTGCAGCGAAACGTAAGTATGCAATAACCTAGCTGTTTTTCGTGAAACATGTTTTCTCCTTGATATATATTTTTTTCTTTGTAAAAGAGATTTAGGTATTTATGTTCACTCCATGCTTTTCAAGTTTCACAGTTACAGCTGAAAAAAGTTGATGTGTTCTATTTTTTGAAATAAAGAAACGAATGAAATAATTAAATGCTGCCAGCTTTATTTGGCGACTTTAATATAAATATCTAGTTCAAGCAATAATATAGAATTAATTTAGAATTAAATGAAGAAATCGAGATATAGCTACACTCAGCAAAACATACAATTAAATCAATAAGAATTCAATAGTTTTCTAACTATTTTTCCCATTGAATATGGTCAATGAAATTTTTAATATTATTTCATAATGAAATAATGGTTACGCTAATAAATTAATTAGCGTACTCCTTACTTCATAATACATTCTTATAGTATGATCTCATTTTACATATCAATGATGTGTGGTCGCATTAACAATTTTTTTCATAATCTAAATCTATCAATCACATACAATAAAAAGATAAAGCGTTTCAGTAGTAATAAGATCGTTATTAATTCTTTAAAAAATAAAAGTATCTTAATGAGTACACTAACCATCATTCAGGTGAGCAAATTGTCACCGGCATTTGTCAGCTATGTACGATTGGATATGGTTAGAAAAATATTTCACAAACCACTCTTTGCAAATAAAATGAATTACATTTTCATCGCCAATCGTTAAATATCTGCCAATTTAAATAAATAAGGAAATTCTTCTTTCATTTTTACCAAAAAATTAACAACCCATGTTTATAAAGTAATCCATAAAAGCGATTTTTTTACTACACTGATCATAATTTTCAATCGTTTAATGCAATTTGCAAAGAAAATTCAATGCAACGTAGCACGATTTTATGAGACAATCGAATCATTTTTATAGTTTAGTAAATCATTCGTAAACCATTTCGTGGACTAAAGTACACACAATTTCGTATGACACATTTCATAATATCAATACTGTCTACCATTAGTTAAAGATCGTACCTGCGTGTTGTTAATAGTAGATACTATTGACATTATGGGATCATCCAATTAGATACGCAACGAATGCTATTAATGATAAGAAATCGGTTGATAGTTTTCATCCTATTACATTTGCGACCAAAATACTATTAACTACATCCAATTTCTTAGGAATTCATGCCTATTCAGCCTGACCACAAAAAACGTGTCCTAGAAACTATTTGCTAACACTGATGACAGATTGACTTTCAAGTCTCGTTTAATAGTAGACAATGGGGGCCTTTCCACACTTGTATTCTTGATGCACTCCTCAAACCGGTTTTCTGGTCAAGAGACGGAAGAATCAAGGGGAATTCTCTACTTTTTGTAGATTCTTCCGTTTGTTGCCTAGAAAACCGGTTTGAGGAGTGGATCAAGAATACAAGTGTGGAAAGGCCCAATGTCAGCATTCTAATGTCTCCTCCACACAGTGAGCCATCATGTGGCCCACTGGGTAGACGGGCGATGGCTTGCAGTGGCCGACAGTGGTAAAGTATGGAAATCTTGACGGCCGAGGATAGCTTTCGGAACGGTTTTTTACACACCTCAAAGCGGGCCATCATGCGCAACCGAAAAATCATGGCTAGTGGCCCAGTATGTGGAGGCAAATTTGTGATGGTGGTTTCATTGTGGCCATCATTGCGACAATTGCAGTGGCCGGTGATGGTCCACAGTGAGGAGGCAGCATAACACGGCCATGTACATCCGCTAAACAAATTGTTGCGAGCCTCGGTGAAGCAGCGAAAGAATCTTGCCTGAAAATTAGTGAAGCTTTTATGATATTGATAATCCAAATGAAATAACCATGGTCATTCAGTAGAACATTACAATTGATGTATAAACCTTAGAAAAACTTAAACCGTTACAACCGTTGGCGCCATCTTATGACCTAGCGCCCAACGTGGGCATGTTGTCGGTTCATATTCTTTGTGCCTCGTAGTGTTGACTAATTGTTATTACAGCTAATGTGCTTCAGATGTTTTCTTGGCTAATCGGTCCTCAGTGGCTGCGCTTTGTCGATGGATTCGTTCACTCAGTCCTAACTTTTATCCTGCCTGTACACAATTAATACAATTTTACTGGGTTTAATAAAAGAAAACTATGCAGGTTTTCGGGCAGTGGTACCCCAAAAAAGAAGGAAATTGTTTGAAATAGGAGGTCTGAAGTATTAATTTTCTATGGTGACAATAAAGCTATTAGCTATTTACTTGTTATCTAAATTTAATTTTCAAAATATTTGCAATTCAATTGTATTAAAAAGCTCGTTTGCATTTAATCAGGAATAAAATTACCAGATAAAACAATTCCTGACAAAGTTACAGACAAAATATTTACAAATAGGGCATGCTCAGACATAGGCAAGCCGGGTGAAATAATACGCAGATACAACCGGTTCAGACAACACTCGTTAAATTAAAGGGCGATTGCATTCAGCGTTAATTAACTAACTATTAGTGAACTCACTAGCTGCTATTATGTGTACTAGCCAACTAGCAGATTGTTAACAATCAATAAAAAAGTTGAAAACCGGTCGACTTTGCTCGCTGCGGTCTGATCTTGTAAGCAAATAAATCTGCCATTTGTCATCATATTTGCTGCTGAATTATTGGTTTCAGTGTCTACAAAATATCGTCGGAACTGATTTCAGCAGAAGCCGTTATTTCAGCTCATGTTTTCAAAAAGGGGTGAAAAGGACAAGAAAAGCAGAAATTGAAGCAAAAAAAGTATGTGTAAAACGACGGATAGAAAGATGGGAGAAACACCATGTATGATTGTTTTAATTTAAACAATAGTTTAAAAATTCAATAATATTGATTAATCAAACACTTCATAATTCAACCTCAGTCAAGAGCTTTTAGATTTTCTATTCGAATTTCAATATTCGAAGCGAGGAAATAGTATTTTTCCCAACGAGAAAGGCACGCAAGGTCACATAATTATAAATACAATGATATTGAATGCACTTAATCCAGCTTACGTGCTGACAATTGATCAGGTTGACACTTGACATCCAAATAATAGCTATTGGATTATAAACAACTTGCAGCAAGAGCTTAGGCTTCTTAAGATGCATTGTGTGTACACTGCATGGAGACATTTAACTTGAAGAGACTAAGCTTATACTAGTTGCCAGTGATAACGACATCATTGCAAAATAGTAAATCGACTGTCTTAGATTAAGCTTGAGTGATTGAGAATGACCTCGATAAGCATGTTCGTCTCAAATGAGAAGCTCCAGTTAACCAACATAAGATATTTCTGATCGGTAGCTTTTGTTTTACGATATCAATCAGATTCAGGAAATTTTTTTCATGTTCGATTCTTGGTATTCTATAAATGACGTGCTCTACATACATTATTCATGCTTCGGTTTTGTTGGTTTAGTGGACAGATTATTCTTGGTTTGAAGAGGATAAACGAGCAACTTAGTGGAGGTACAAACTTATGAATTAAACACACAATTGTATACTCCAACTTAAATTCTAGTATTTTCTAATGGCATTTAAGTTGACTATGCTTTAAACTTTGCACAGAAAATAATTCAGGCCATGGACCTCTACGATTTCAAATGTATATTTAAAAAAAATTATGTTTGTACCCAAGTGAAATCAAAGATGATATATTTATAGCATTTCAACTATCAAAGATGATAGTTATGCATCTAAAACTCAATAATTTATTATTTGACTTTCACTTGGAAATATGTCCTTGAACCGATTAAACTTCATGTATTTGAGGGTCCATTGTTTTTTTTTATGCTAGTTACATCTATGTTCTCAGATACTTTTCAGTTGGCGGTGAACACCAGGTACAGAAAAAACCTGCTGGTAACATAAGAAAGAGCAATATTTGTCGAGAGATTTTAGGTGGTCTTATTACTAGGTCTGTTTTTCTGCAAATAGACACTTATAAGTCCGATGCTAGAATTGCAACGTTAACATTTTTTAGATACGAACATATTCGTTTCGGGCAAATGCATTTTAAAATTTTATATAATTAAAACCAATATTGCAGCCTTCTAAAGACAATGCATTGGTCGCAGCTTTTATATGTTTAAAGCTTGGCACATTTTTACACTGGATTGCTGAGTGAGAGTAGCGAATGATTTCAGTAAGACAAATCTTAGCAATTGAAGCTTATAACTGTATATATACATATATGTAGAAATGTAGTATATCAAAACAATTTAATGCAAAGAAATACTACCAAAAACATCAAACTTTCATTCGTCATCATGTTTGGAAGCTGCATGTTAAATTAAATAAAAAAATGTATGTTAAATATTTGTGATTTCTGTTTGCTTAACAGTACCAAAGTGTTTTCTTCGAGATTTGTTCAAAATGTACTAGTGAGTTGCATCCGCCGACTTAAATCTTAAAAAACTTTAAATCATAAGTAAAAAACATTGTACACTCATCTGATATGATATAACCATAACAATAACATTGTTTTTTTGGAGCTTATTTAATTTTCGTTCTGAAGAAAGTGTTAAGCGTCATCAGAATGTAAAAATCAATTTTATCTTTTGTCAAGTCATTTATCCCAGTTATTATACATTTTCCTCTTTAAACTTTTACAGATTTATCATTCTTGTGTAGTCTGATTCCCTACTTAATGAACTATGTACTTTTATATACAACTTGACTAAGAAATTCAAACATTTGTTCACTCTACCGTAGATATGTAGCTTAAGTAAGTTAATGTATAGTGTGCCCATTACATATATCAATATTGATTTTCATTTTCCATATCCTAAATCATTTCGTGATCCTTTATCATTTCTTCCGGCCCAAATAACATTACCATTTGTAACGCATTAATAGCAGATATCCAACTCAAAACTCAACTGAAATTCCATTGCCATTAGTTCTTCGTACTGAAATTTGCTGTTCGAATACATCCCGGGTCTTATTCAGAACCACAATCTAATGCTTGATTATAGCTTTTGTATTGTGTTCTTGTAAAGTAGTGCCTTCCATCAACCATCACGGCAACGTCGAAACAAATGAGACTCGATCAATTCTAATGCCCTCCGAATTTCGATTATTTTCTTCTCCCGCGTGACTTCTGCCAGGTATAATTTTGAGGCTGAATAAATAGGTCGATATTAATATTCATCCCGAAGGTGAATAATGAAGAAAGGTACAATATTAAATTACACTAATTATGCAGGGTCTATTGTGAAGCATACCCCTAAATCAATAAGAGTTAGGAAGTTGGTACCCATAAAAGTGTTTTTGAGTTGTGGAGTTTTGAAAGGACTATACATAAAAGAGGAACAATTCAAAGTGACAATACCCGGGGATTGTTGAAAAACAGCGAAAGATTTGTCAAGGACTTTGGTGAAGTCCTATTAATTTTTGCGGAAAAGAAAATTGTTTTTCATACTTTCATTTCATACTTTCATACTTTTCATACTTTTTTGTATCTTTTTGCCAAACGACGTATCTATTGGGATGATTGAACATTATTTCGTTCGTGCTTTAAATATATTTCTCCTCTATATTGCTGTTTAACTCATACACGCTTTAACATAACACATAACTGAACCCAGACCACTCGAGGCGCTGTAAGTATTGAGTAGGCCAAAGTCCCCCACATACGGGATGTTTTGCCACGATGATGTTGATTGTGAATTGGTGACGATAAACAATTTATGGAGGCAAATAAACATTTGAAAATAAAATATATATTTCTATAGATATAATATTGGTGGAAAAGAGCAAAAAATATGTAGCGGAAAGCGAAAATAGAATAAATAAATTTGAGAATAATATATTAAATATACATACTTTAGAAAATGGGAATAATCAATAAATATGTTTGTACCGTGTTTCATGAATACAAACATTTGAATGCCGATTAAAACTTCAACTTAAATTAAAATGAAAACGCACCAGCTTTAAAACCAAGGAAACTTAAACTGTATTAGTCTATAGTATACACAGTTTATGAAATTCAAAGTTCTTGATGGAAGCGCAAAATCTGTTTAGTGCAGAAAATTCGAGCACGCGCGTCTACGCCCAAAAAAGGAAAGGAATTTTTTTTTTTGGGAAAAAGACCAGACCAAGACCAGTTGCTCTTGGAAACTTCCAGTGACGATGCCATCCTAGTGCCCAAACCCAAATTATATATTAATGATCACCAATGATAGTTGAGCGCACTCAGCGAAATTAAGGTAACGGTGAGATTACAGTTCGGGTTTTGTTTATACCGGAGACACACTGTTAAAAGCTATGGAGGAGAATAACATTCTCAGTTTGGAAGGGTTGGTGCAAGGGTGCTATTTAGTATTGAGCTTCTTTTCTAAATTACGTCATTTTGTTGTAGTTTGTTGTTAAAAGAAGCGCTCTCGTGAAGCTGACAGGTTAATAATATGTGTCCTGGTTTGTGGAAGAGAGTAAGATTTAATAAATAAGCTATAGATTTAGATCTTCTTTGTTGAAATTTTGAGTTTTTTTATTCTGAAATCTCACCTATGTATTTTTGTTGGTGAATTTTTGGTGAAAAAAAGACAAAGTAAGCAACATTGATAAAATTGAGATTAGTGGTTTTGGTAAAATTAAGGCACATCTTTTTTTGATGGAGGTGTCCTACTAAAATATAACCTAAAGGGCTATATTGTGAACCTAAGTGGCTAAATAATAAATAAATAATAAATAAACTTCATCTATAGGTGTGGTGTACTGTGGAACATCCCCATCAATTTTGGTATGGAGGATATTCCTAAATATGGTATCCCATTGAACGACTGTGGCAACAAAATCAAGAATATTTCCATTAAATCTGTTGAAAGTCTAACAATGAGAGACAGAGACGCCCCAACCAGGTTCAAACTTTTCGTCACGATAAAACGTATTTTTGAAGGGAAAGATTTCCCAGACTTTTTGAATGTCGACTATGTTAGAATCAGAGTTGGTTACTATAACTCCAAATCCAGGCAATGTTTAAACTGTGGCAGACAAGGCCATATTGCTAACTTTTGCAAAAACTCTGAAAAGAGGTGCCTAGAATACGGAGTAACAGCCTGCACAGGTATTTGCAGCAACACTGTCTGCATCTTGTGTAACTCCCCTGAACATTCTTCAATCTACAGAAGCTGCCCGGTCATGAAAAGTGATGAGATAGTCTTGGAAGTAACAGCTATCAAGAATATTACTTATTTTGAAGCGAGACAAATCTTTGAGAGCTCAAATAGTTCATCTCTTTGGTAAAGAATACTTTAGTTCTTTTCAATCCCTTCTTGGCAATAACTTACTCTCCACCAGAAATCCTCAAAAAGATATAAACGCTACTCTAAGAAAGAAAATAATCTCCGATATTTTAAAAACAAACCGAGCAGAAGCTCACACTCCTGTCATTAACAACCCAAATTATTTCATCACAAATGAGTTTGAGAAATTCTTTAAAGCCCTCCTTGTAAACAACAAGACTGATAGCCTGATTCTAAACAAAGAAACCATATCTAACAGTATGTTTGAGTTTCTCCTAAATGAACTGAAGAAAATTAAACTAACAAGTTTTCTTCTACTTCTAATAAAAATTCTCTAGCTTAACATTCATGATCCGGAACCAAAATAGCTTAGACTAAATCTTGAATAATGAGAACTACAATGTTACATTCTGTCAGAAACTCTGCTACCTTACGACCAAAAGAATTTCAACCCTATACATAGTTTCAATATGACTTCCGAGAATGCATACAGTAGACTTCCAAGAATACATTCAACATAGAGTTTCATGAGGTTCAAATACACTCTCCTCTCGAAGTTATGGTAATCACCACCATAAACCTTAGAGAGAATATACTCATTTTTTTCTACCTATTGCCCCCGGGTTTGAACCATGAAGAATTTTATACAGAAATGAGCAAAATCATTATCATAGCCTTTAACACCAGTAATTTCATAACTGGTGGTGACCTCAACGCCAGAAACAGGTGTTAGGGTGAAGTAAGTCCCTACAACTTTTTCACAACTACAACCTAGTCTTTTTTAGCACTAGTAACAAAAACTTCACTACTGGTTCCAGACCAGGGAGTAAGGGCTCTTTCACTTCAGATGCTACCTTCGGCAACCTGATGACCAAGAAAATCAGGTGGAGCATAAGCTTAAACCACATAAGTATTATTGGACATAGATCCATCACCATCACCATCATCTTCAGTACAAAAAACAACTCGATACCCAAAAACAACCTAGTTTCGAAGAAAACTCTCGACTTGATATCTAAACACAACTTTGCATGGAACTGGCACTCCATATCCATGAATTTCAAAAAATAGTAACGCAAAACCAAGTAACAAACCCAAACTTATGACCGACTTTTACCCAAACAAACCCAAACATGACCGACTTTTACAGATTCGTGAATGCCAAAAAGAAGTGCAAGGATAAAGTGAAAGAGGTCAGAAGGAACAATTGGCTGAATAAGATAGCACATATGTCTCTAAAAGGAAATATGTGAAAAGGAGTTTTCGAATATCACTAAAATTATCAAAAAAAAAGTAGGTCTTATCGAGCCCCATCCTTTTGTTATCCAAGAAACGATATTGAATACCTTCAAATGATCAAGAACAAAAGCTCTCCGAGCTCACTAAGGTTTAGTTTAGTCCCCAAATCCACTTAAAAAATAATTCTGAGCCTGCAAGAACTTAGGGATACCCTGAACATTCATAAAAAAGTCAGCCTCTGATCCTGACCTAATAGCCTACGACATGCTAAACGCAATTAATTCTATCAGCTCCAGTGTCGTTTTAAACGCTTCGAATGAAGTAATCACCCCAGACTCTATTCCAGTGGAAATCCTATAAATCAGAATCTCTGTGATTCTCAAACCAGGATAAAAACCCAAGGAACTGTCGAGCTTCTAGGCCAATTTCACTGTTAAATGTCTTGGTTAAAGTTATTAACAGAAATATCAAGGACAGACTGATTGCCAAATGTAAAGTTCTTGAGAAACTCCCCTTCAACTCGCATGCTTACATTAAAAACAAGTCGATTAGCACATGTCTAAACAGGTTAGACCACTAAATATGCTAGGCGAAAAGAAATCCTCAGTGTGTAATGTTCCTTACTCTAGACATATCTAATGCATACGAGAGTGTAGACTCTTCCTTACTAAGCTTATATTTCAATCATTTCAACATTCCCCCTGAGCGCAGCTATTGGATCCTGTCCTTCCTCAATTTTAAAAGCTTCCAACTAGGCTCAGAAAATGTTCAAATCAGCAATGGCATCCCCCAAAAGAGACGTCCTGACTATAAACAATGAAAACTTGAAATTTTGTTTGTACACTTACCATAATATAATTATTCAAGGCCACACATAAACTCTAACAACTTCGGGAGCTGCAATATTTTATAGATAGATATTTTGGGATTCCGAAATATACATCCCTAACTTATGTGAGATATATAAAAATATTGCAATAAGTTGATTTGTTTTATTCTTCATTGATTAAGCTGTTTAATTAAATTACCTGTCGCCAGTAAACATAAAGCTATAGCAACACGCTCTGCGGCAGCAATTCCTAATTTCATTTTTTGTATCCTTTTTAGAAAAAAATGAGGTCAGTTTTTGAATGAAAATCTCAAACATTGAAGGTGTCATCTAACAAGAACAAAATAAAAATTGTGTGTGGTTATCAATTCGCAATTCTCTTATAAACATACAACGAGTATATGCACCATATTCTGATCTCCTGAACAGCCACTTTTCCACCTACACTGACATATTGCCTTGCATTTTCTTTTCTTTTTCAAATAAATTTGTAAGAATTATGAGATGGCCTTCATCGATAGAAATCCTATTTTGATTGATAATCTGGCCCCCAGCAAAGCTCTGTGTCAAGTTTGAAAAGCTTGAATAGTTGGTCTCAGATTGCCTTTTCCACACATTTTTAATTTGCTATCGGACATAAATATTCGACAATTCTTTCTCCAATGGAGACGCTTTTCACAGGGATTTGGTTGTTTTGTATCGGAAATAACTTTCAGTCGTTATCTGCTCGCCATATTTATTTCGATCAGTGTTAAATTATGTTAAATTATGTTAAATTATGTTCAAACACCCGAAAATAATTTTGTATATATACGATTCGGAAAACCTTCTCTCCATACTTGGCATTTGCAAGGTCTTTTTTTAGTACAACTTGGGTTCTTCAAAACCAGGGCTGTGGATTCGGAGTCGTGGCCCTGAATATTTCGAGTCGAATGCATTTCCGACTCCGCTTTAAGGGGTTATACGCAGTAAGAATTTTCATAAAATCGATTTTTTAATTTTGTATTTTCGGAATGAATATTCAACTTTTAATATTCGCTGAAAATTTCAAATCGATACGACAAGTGTTTTCCGAGATATACGCATGTTTGTAATCACGTCTCGGTTTTTACAACTTGATATTGCTGAAGCTATTTTTCCAATTTATATAGACATCTGTGATAAAATATTATTGGAAAAATGTGTAAGTGGTTTTACACAAAACATCAATGAGATCTACAATCAGTTGATATGGAAGATAGCTCCGAAAATCGTTCCGTGTGGCTCAAAAATTGTTGAAATAGCAGCTTACTTCGCTGCCGGGATCTTCAATGAAGGTACAATGTCAACTTTATATTACATGAATGCAATCGGACTATCAATTGGGCCCAATACCCATGCCTATGTCGAGAAAGAGGATGCAGAGTGCGTCAAGATCTCTGACTCGCGAGCGCATGGGAGTACGCGAGAGCGAAGAATGGCTCGTAGACAACATCAAATCGAAGTATTTGAAGTTGCTGTTACTACAAATGGCACATCTTATGGCCCTAGATTAGATGACTCCATGTAAGTAAAAAAATTAATTATCTATGTGTTAACTTCTTCCGAAACGTTAAACGCGTTTTTCTGAAAACTATGTTTTCCAAGTTGGTGACCAAGATTTCTAAAAAACAGCTCAACTGAACAGTTTGAAATTTTAACACAACTTTTCCAGACACATTTTTCAGGTATCAATCGAAGGAATAAGATTTCGGATAATTAGTTCTATTTTTTTAAACAATTTTAAATGGCAATTTTGGTCAAAAATTCGTTTCTTTTTAAGAAGCTGCCATTTTGTCAAAAATCTAAATTTCGGTAATTCCTTCGATCAATACTTAGTTATATCTATCCACTAAAAGAATCTATTTGATTTTTTGACTTCAGATGAACTATACCGGAGAAATCGTGGTCACCGCCGAACACTTTTTTTTGGAAGACCTTCAGGAGATCGTCTGAAGGAGCGCCCCAGATCAATATTTTTACAAATGCATATATACTAATGCATTCACTAAATGCATATATACTTTTTACTTTTGTAACATAAAATACCTTTTCACAAAAAATTTGTAAAAAAATCGTCTTACCCCTTAAATGTACAGAGCCACGACTCTGACTCCACAGCACTGCTCAAAACTATTGAGACCACTCAACGCTTTGTCCTCTAACGCGAGCCATCTAATCTTTGAAACTAGATTTAAACAATAAAGTCATCAATGTGTAATCATCTCTACATGTTGACAGTAAAATAAAATAAAAATAAAATAACCTCTAACTGCAATTAACTTTGCTTATGTATGATAAAGGTGTATTTACTAACAACAAACATTGAGTTCAAGTTGATACTCATAGCCAACTGATTTTTCGGCAAGTTCAATTTGCTTCCATTTAACTTTCTAAGTCAAATACATACACATTAGTCTATTCCCATTATTACTCTATTCGCCGGCAACCCAAGTTTATAACCAAATAATGGAATAAAAGCCCAAATGTTTAGAATGGCAACAGAGCAATCTACCAAAAAACATTTAATAAATATTATTTGTTTAAAACTATGAGTATGTTTTTGAAGGTATCTCGAAAGATACGATATGATTGCACTCGAGAAACATATTGAAAAATGAACTTCCGTTTTGTTTTTATTCCGAAAACCGTATGTTTTATTAAAGTTTGAAGTTTTTTTTTGTGCTCCAAAGTCTGTAAATTTAGATTGTTGTATTAGATTGGTTTCTAAGAAATCAAACAAGCATTAAATTTGATACAACGAGCTAACGTTTTTATTTCTGTCATAAATCAAAGTGCTCAAAACAAGAAGCTTACAAAATGCATGCCTATTATCTATTAGCACTTCACACAGCAATAATAAATTCAATTGTTAGCAAAGTGAAACTAATACATCGTAGCCATCACAGCATCGAAAGTTGAAGCTAACAATCAGTGTATGAGCTCACATTTTCCTAGCGGCATACCTAAGTCTGAAAGGCGTGTTTTTGTAATCGACTCCTTGAAACAATAACAATAGAAAAGAGTCTTTCGAAGTCGAATACATGAATTATGCATTTCCCATCGCAGACTGAATCCCTACCGAGAATAGTAACGCTCTTGAGAATCAGATGATTCAATAACCGGACCATAAGGCAACCGACTCCTACAAACGGACCGAATACCATCATTCCGTTTGAATACCTTTTTCAACTTTGGGGCTAAGTTTCGTTGAAAGCGAACCATATGGGCTGAAATCCTTTTTCCATTTATTCAGAAATGTTATGAGTTGGAAAAAGTTTTCTCCACTGTTTTTGTCGTCTATAGGTTCGAACGGTAAGAAAGAAAATATTTGTGGTCCATAGCGCTAAGTGAAATGACTGATATTCACCAAGTCGGAGTCAAATGAAAAAAAAATATTGAAATACTCCTTTTCCATTTCGAGATCCGAACAAGGAAATAATCCTTTGAAAGCTTAAGTTTCAAAGAAATGTTTCCCTATCGACTGGCAGTTGGAAATGGAATATTCATGTCTGTTTCGTACATACTTTGATTTATGAGGCAAATACTTGAGAAAATATTAGATAGATACCGCATCTTGAGTTTCATATTAAAGGTGGTTGTGATTGTACCTATAACTATCGCCAAGGAGATTATGTATGCGCAAGGGGTTGTGAGAGCATAATTTGATACTATAGACCAGCAGAACAGGCTATTAAAACATTGGTCGTAGTATGTACTAGCTATCTTCTTTAGTCTTTGATAGGCCATTTGAATGTAAATGTTCTTTTACGACGCGCATTAAGGAACATTGAAACCATTTTAAGTAACTTTCGGCTTTTTTTATAGCTTTAAATTACGATAGTATTTGCTTTAAATTTAAATTTTAGGAAAGTGAATAATTTTTAAACATATCCTTTCATCTGTAACTTCATCATCACAAAAAACTCTGATAGAGATAATTCATTAGCAAAGTGCTTTACAGCAAACGTATAATAATTCAAAAACGTCGCAAACAACAAAGCACTAGTGAAATACAGTCAGTTTCATACATATCTCATCGTTAAATTTTCTTCAAAACGAATTTATATGAAAATTTTAGAGCTCCGACGAAGACATACGATTCTTTTGGGCTAGCAAACACGACTTGTGCACGCCCATCGCTTACACTGAGTGGCTTATAATCCTCTCTGAATCGAGAATTATACATGCTTGTGCATAATAAACATAATAAAGTCAATTTATGGTTTCGCTTTTCACGAAAATATCCTTCACTTTCAGACCAGGTGAAAATAGCTTTTCAACGTCAGAATTTTATCGCATCAGGGAGAATACTACCAAGGTAATCGTTGAAGCATTGTAATAGATTGGGGGCGAAAAGTGCGAAATCTGTATTGCATGAAGGAGAAGTGTATATTGCCATGGGAAAATATCACATGTCGTTTCTGAGATTGTTAACGACACATGCGGTACTAAATTTGAATTTTGAAACAAATTTAAAGGCTCTTATATGTCTGAGTCTTGTGTTGTCTTTTCCTCTTGCTATTTTATTTTATGTCATTTAGTTTGGTAGCATGTCTTATTCATAATGATGTTCTTAGCACCACGATAGAACTATCTCTTTGCCTTTTTATGTATCTCAATTGGAGTAACTCTCCCATATAAAAGTACTAAAAACCATAAAAATATCGAATCTTTTGTGTTGGCACATTGTTGATTTTGATGTGACTAGTCGCTGTCACTGATTGTGAGACGTGAAAAGAGCAATTGCAAATTCTCTCAAGTAGTCTTACATCTAATTATTCTTATTTTTTTTGGATAAAAATAGTTCAAGAAAAGTGTCGAGGCTAAGTAAAACTTAATCAGATAATATTTTCTTCGAACATTAGTAAAAATGACAAGCTAAAAAATTAGATTTGAGTAAATTTCTTTTTAAAACATATCTGTTGGTAGCGTTGATTTTTTAATTATAGTCATCCTATTCAATTTTTCCTGGTTGGCAAGTTGACAAAAAGATTTTGGGGAAATTATCGCTGCCGCCAACTATTTTAGTTGATATGATTTATCGAAATACGTTTCACAAACAGCAAGTGTCTGAAATCCAGTGATTTTACGATAATTACGTGTATTACCGCTATCCTGCTCTTGTTTGGATAAAAAAAAACACGCAGCTACTATAATCTATAATACACATGGAAAATTTGAAGGATGTAAAATAGTTTACAAAAAAAACAATATCAAAAAACTGTTTTTTAATTGGTATTGTAAAATTTGAGTCTGAAGAGACAAGTAATAAAAATATGGGAAAAATATACAAAACCAACAATAGCTGGCAGCCCTATCTAGGCTTTTATTATCCTGGATTTTTCCTGAATTTTGCCTACAGTAAGTTCCATTTATTTTAACATAGCTGGTTTATTTTTATTTTTAATTTTATATTTAACATAGCTGGTTGCTCCTACCAAATTTTTCAACCAAATGGCTTAGAGTAAGGTTCAGCTACTGTGTGTATTTCATGAAAATCTGGTCACCAAATCTGAATGCATAGGCCAAAAAGCAATTCTTTTTGTTGTAATTTCTTCTGTCATACCTGATCCTAATCAATACACTCTGTGAATTTCAGATGTATCTGATTATTGGGTTGCGAGTACTCGTAAACAGCAGTTTCGGATGCTTAAAATATAGGTAAATTGGAAGAGGGCTACCGTTTTTTTCTGATATGAATTTTCGAAAGTTTTACTTTGGTTGTATTAACAAAGCACAAGATTTCTTTAGGAGCTGGTTTTTATTGTAAAAGACGAAAATTATTCAGGAGAGTCGGTGATTTGAAGGTTTGAACTTTCAGTTGCTGCCGTAGGGTTGCTAACATGTTCGTAAAAAACTACACACGTTGAGAACTTGGTAGCATCAATATGTCCTTGAAGTTTCAAATTGATTTGATAATCTGGTCAAAAGTTATCGCAATTCAAAAATTTTCAAATTTTCCCAATCCCATTCTAGGCACCTAGCGCACACAAAGGGTTAAAAATTTCAAAAATATTATCATATTCACATTTAAAATACGTGTCAAATTCATCTCAAGAACTTTATTTTTGAAACAATCATTTGTGGACAGAAAAACAGGTGTTTTTAGAATATCACTAAAATGGCCGCCGGCGCCAAAAGGTTAAAGATTATTAGCATTTGGTGAGACTGTGGACTATTTTGCATATACACCAATGTATCTGGAAAATTTCAGTTCAATCGGATGGCGCGTTGCTGATATTTTTTCACTGGATTCTTCTAGTGATATATATATATATATATATATATATATATATATATATATATATATATATATATATATATATATATATATATAAAGGGTGATTCATTTTGAGGTTTGGTTGTTAATATCAAATAAAAAGCATAAATTTGAATTCTATAGTAAAAATTCTCGGGAACGCGCCATCCCATTAAGCTTAAATTTTTAGGGTACATTGACGTCTATGCAGAATAGGTTCAAATTTCACCAAATGCTAATAATCTTCAACCCTATGCTGCCACCGGCCATTTTAACGATATTAACCTACCGAATATACCTATTATTCTATCGAAAACTAGTTTTAAAAAAAAACTAAGTTCGCGAAATGAATCTCAAACGTGTTTTTAATAAAGATTTGATACAGTTTTGGAAATTTTTAATCCTTTGTGTGCGCTAGATGCCTAAAATGAGACCAAGAAAATTTGACATATTTTAAATTGCGATAATTTTTGACTGAGCTATTGAATGATTATAAAACTTACAAAACATATTAACGTTAGTGGGTTGTATAGTTATATAGGTTTGTATGAACGTGCTGATAACCCTGTAGCTGCGGTAGGCGTTGAAATTGAAAGCCTTCAAACCATCAGCTCTCCTGGAAGATTTTCGATTTAAGGAAAGAAATCAACTCATATACAAATCTTATGCTTTGTCTTCACAGCGAAAGTAAAACTTTGGAAATTCCATATCGAAGAAGAACGGTAACCTACATACATATATTAACGTATATTTTTAGCATCAAAAATTTCTGCTCACGAGAACTCATGACCCGATAATCAGATACAGCTGAAATTGACAGAATGTATTGGTCTTAAGTAGGACCAAGGCTGATAGAAGCGATTTTAAAATGTGGTCAATTCTGTATCAGTGGTGCCACCTTGAAAAATCACAAAGAAAAATAACTGCTTTTGGCCCTATAAATTCTGATTTTGTCGCCAGATTTGGACGAAATTCAGACAATAGCTGAATCTTTATCTGAGCCACGTTTGATAGAAATTGGCTTGAAAAATTATGTTGAAGCTATCAGCTTTGGTTATTTTGGTGTCTTAAATTTTGAAAATTTGCTCAGGAAAATATAGCAATTTGCCTTATAGCTTCCAGTGCAGTCATGGAATCATAACGATATTTGTATGGCAAATTAAACTTATTGTAGACACTATTCAGTAGAAATCTAGTTGGAAAAACAATGATAGGGTTGCCAGCTATGGTGGGTTTTGTTTTTTTGGCATATCTTTAATAAGCGATTTAATCATAAAATTTTCAAATCGTAGTAATTTTGTAGTGAAAATAAACAAAAAATATTAGGATCTAGAAAATTTGAAAACTTTTGCTAGTGGTAGCCCTTAATTTCTTTGAACTCCTAGAACTTCCAATGCAGTCATCGGATCAATACGAAAGTCGCAGAGTTGGTTGACTTTGATGAGTGGCAGATGTGACATATTTTTGGGTTCGGTTCTGGCAAAGGGTTGCCAGTACGAGGCATTTTTGCTATTTTCCTACCAATAAATGCTTACGTTAAGTATTCACATCGCGAACATTTGCAATGAAAGTAAGTAAACATTGTTTAAATTTTCTGAGGTCTGATAATTTTTCAGATGTTAACCCCAAACGTCTGTCTTTCGCTGTAACTTTCGATGAAGTCATTGAAACTAAATTGGCTTAGAGTCTATTATTACTAAGAGTATATTGGGCTTAAGTAGAAGAAGTAGCTAGTGGTAGTGGTATTCAGTACCTACCCAGTGTGTCAAATTCGGCATTTCGTTGAGAATTCTTTCAGAAAATTTAAGCGAATTCAGAAAAAAGTTTCGGATTTTCAAACTTATTCGTTACGAATTCTTTAAGACCGGTATATGGAAAACGTTACAAAAACACCGAAAGTGCTCAAAATTTCCCCTCTTAAGCTCTTGAAAAGCTTTCGTACAATGGTTCATTTTTTTCAAGATTCATTGCGAATTCTTTCGGAACTCCTTGTGAATTTTTTGTGAATTCTTTGCGAATTCTTTACGAATTCCTTACGAATTAATTTCGAATTCTTTACGATTTCTTTGTGAATTTTTAAAGATTTTTGTGCAGGTTTCAAATAGTTCTTTCAGAATGCTTCCAATACTATTTGGATACATTTTAATAGCATTTATTGAATAAAATACTTTTAATTTTTAATTCCAATAGAAATTTTTTTTTATTTGTTGTTTTATTTCATATTATAAATTTTAAATAACAATTTTTTTCGCACGTTGTCTTTGCGTTGCTGCTATAAAAAAAAACCTTTTTTAAAAAAACCTTCGATCTCGCACAGAAATTTTCGGAAATTTTCGGAAATTTCAGGAAATTTTCGCACAGCAGCTTCTGCATACAAGAGAATAACAAAGTTACAAGAGAATAACAAAGTTACAAGAGAATAACAAATTTGAATAGCATTACGAACCTTTAAAATAGACACTGTTAACACCTCAAGCAACACAACTTCAAAAAACTTTGTAGGCACTTGCACTTATGCATGAAAAACAGTTGTATGACTAAAGTACTATTTTAATACTTACTTTACTAGATGAAACATTAACGGCATTAGCTTCGGAATTTGTTGCAAACTCCAATGTATTTCATAACAAACTCTTAACAATTTCCCTATCACAGATTCGTTCGCACTTTGTTAGGAATTTGTTCGAACTCAGTGAAATTTTCACAACGAATTCCGATTGATTTTAAATTTGTTTCTTCCAAACATCAGAAGGGATTCTTAAAATATATTCAAATGTTTCTCATAAAATAATTAACAGTAATACCCCACTCAAAAGTTGTATTAATTTCAAGAGCTTTTTATATTTCTATCTCTTTCGCTCACTTTCGGAATAGTCGTAACCAATTCCGAGTTCCGAATTTGGCACGCTGGGTATGTACACTCAGAATCTGCACAAATCCTTAATTGTTCTGATGCGCTAGGGGCTTTTTTTTTTATTTGCAACCAATGCGATAAACTGTATACCCAGCAAAAAATATAATCAGGCATATCAGGCTAAGGCTTAGATAATGAATAGTTCTGCAGAATAATTCCGTCTGCATTGGCATTTCTATGAATAGACTTGCTAATTTCAGAAGTGATAGGATCGCTTTAAAAGCTATAGTTAAAAGTGATAAAAGTTAAAAGTGATAAGTGTGAAAAGCGAAAGGATTGATCGGAGTGTTTAATCGGTATAAAAGTGTAATTAGTTATATAGATTAAATATGTACGAATTTTTTAATCATTGAAATAAAATAAACCATTTTGGGAAGACAACCATATCTAGTAAGCGTAAACATAAGGATTATCAATTAAGAATAGTATGCCTTAGAGTAAGGCTTAACCTAATCATTGTTTAAGCCTAATCATCAGGCACATATAATGCTAAAAACTTTATGCCTTACAACCAATGACATGACCCATGTTAAAATAAGGGATAAAATAAGGTAAAATGTATGCAAACTTTTTTGCCTTACAAGAGACAGGCCTTTTGCACTAAGGAATAGATTACACCTAAGTAAGTCTTATATAATGATTAAATTGTTTGCTGGGTAGTTATTTCTTAAAGCTTGTGAAATGTTTGTATGAGTATTTTACATTTATTGCTGCCTCACGTTACTTGAAAATCATCATTTTCGTTTTAACAGATACTCGAATGATCAACGAACGATCTAAGATCGTCTTAGAAATGTAGCTTGACGTCAGTCCGAAACAAAGACCTGTTTACTGTCCGTTTTGTCAAACCTAAATCATCTTTTAAAACTATAATTATGTAAAAAAAAAAATACTGTAGTGTTTTCAAATTTCATTATATCAAAGGTATTACTAACCCTTGAATGACGTGCTAAGTTACATTGCTTTTAATTTCACGTGAATGTTAAACTGTTACAATGAAATACGTATATGCATAAATAATGAATCCTGGTTAAACTTTGAAAGAGTACAATGCTTGTAGTGTTGACTGCTCTTAACACTAAAGATGCAACTTTATCTCCTGCTTACTACTGAAAGTTCCCCAAAATGTGAAGAAGACTTGAAATTTTAATACTGCACTTGCTACACTGATCCTTGGTCTTCGGAAATTAGTCTGAACTGAAACAAATGCTCTTGCTGTTCGAAACAGGAACACTCCACGAACTTTGCATCGCTACATCCTTAAGAGTTTGCATGTAGTGTATGATATGCTTCGGGGAATAAATCCTAGTATGCGAACAGCTCTGGATTGGAAAGAGCAAGAATAAGTTTGCGGAGAATTCAACTGTGGGACATTAACGGAAGTAGTTTTCTGTTTGCAAACTCTAGATATGCATGAGAAATCGAAATATTCAAATATAAAAATCAATTTAAGGGCAATGTAAAAAATTGGATTTTTTAAATTGAAAGTTATGTTTTTTCATAAATGTTACCAAGTTCATTACCCTGCACCTGTCTCAATGGTCTGAACCATAGTTGGATTTTGTTTAAAAAAAATCAGTCTCAAGGCTCAATAATTTCACTCAACACTTCAGAATTCGAAAAAATTCTACCAATCAAAATAGGTCACAAATATCTAACATCTATCAGTATCTAACCAAAAACAGTGTTTATGATAATTCGCAACTGAAAACTTAGTGAAAACTTTTTTAACAAACTTAACCAAAAAATAGCAATATTAAAATCTATTGATGCAATTAAATAAGTTTACCATCACTTTCAAAATCAAATACCTCCTGACCATCAGCCCTGAATCGAAAGGTCAATTTTCTTTTACCCCAAATGAATTTTCCAAAGTTTCCCAATGTTTGCAAAAACAAACTTCCATTCAAAGTTCTTGGACACTTCAAAATTTATGTAAATATATCTATGATAAAACTTTTTCTTCAAGTTCCATTAAAACGTAAAAATTAAAAAGTTTTCGAGAACTTCAATTTTCACCTTCGTTTCTTTCTCGATTCGCACTCAACTTTCTGATGAACACGTACATAGGTACTCGGATTTGGCTTGGTCGCCAGCTCTAGTGCATTTTTTTTTGTTCCGAAACAGGAACCTCAACTAGTAGCAAAATATTCTGCTGCAACCGACATTCGATTTCCTATGAGTAATTAGAACGTTCGCTTGTGACAGTTTCGTAATTTAACTTTTCGATACTTTCCGCCGAATGAAACATTGAAAATTTTTGATAAATTTTGATGGTAAGGGTACTCTATTAAATAAGTTTTGAGTGAGCATTGAACTATGGGCCATTTAGTAAATTAGGGGAATTTTATTGAGCTTTCATTAATTCTTCAAGTTGTTGTATGACGTCATTATGTGTCAAGGATAATAAACGACTAAAAATGCATTTGACTACTACAATGGATTAAATTGTCAAGAAAGGTGATTTTGAAGCTGATCCGGCTTATAAATACCCACCAGTATTGGTTTGATATATGTATGTATGTATGTACAATTTCAATAAATCATGTGTGCACTTAACATCAAATATCTTTGCTTAGAGGCGGAAAAAGCATATGTCATTCTTTTTCATCGGCAAAAGAGCCGGACAAGTTTTATATGGATACATATGTGTATGCATACAGATGTTAGTTAGTATATAGATGTAGAATAGCTGTGACACGGTGTGTAAGTGTTGCCAGAAAATGTTCGTTCATGGAGCCCAATTTAGCTTTTAAAATAGCCCAAAAGAGCCCAACACTACCACAGCATAGACCGAGGCCAAAATAAAGTTTTTCCTATTAGACGCAAAGAAAATTTTTGCATCCATTTTCACATGGGTATTTATTGCTTATTTATATACAAATCTCTTAGTCGAAATTTATATTTACAATTTCATTTTCTGATGTAGTTAAGGTGTAAATTGAAGAATTCAGTATTTGTATCGTATCTGGTGGTATTTCATAGTCGTTGCCACATATTTTCTTGAAATTCAAGAGAATTAGAATTCGCATCAAAGATGTCAAAAACTGTAGTTGCATTTTATTTCAAATTTTAGTTTTTATGTTATTTATCATATTTAAACATGTATCGAATAATGCATTAGATGCAGGAAGATATAGTAATAAAAATGCTAGCTAGCATTTTTCTTTTAAAATTTGTTATCCAGCAACAGATTTTACTTCATTGGCTTTCGCCCAAATTTTTTCCGTGCTCAGTGTATTATGACCATTTGCTAATACGTATGAGTTTTACAAGCACAGATTTAAATTTCAATCTTATTGCTGACCACTTTAGGCAGACGTTCAAATAATAGACCAGAAATAATTTAAAACATGAAGTGAATATTTAAAACATGAAGTGAAGAGATTTCCGTTCAAGATTGAGGAAATCAACTGTAAACTCAACTTTATATATTTTGAGCAGTTGACACCTGGGCTGGTCAGTGGAGTCCAAAAAGTCGCCAGTAGCCCAATATTCAATTTCGTCGCCAAATGCAACGGAAAGATAGTCCAATTGGCGAGAAATTGCCCAATCTGGCAACAGTGTGTGTTATCTGAGCCTCAGCTATGTACTTTGGAAAACAATAAGCAAAATCTTCTCTATTCAGCAAACGCTTCACATTTTCTGCTTAGGATTGTCGGCGAAGTGACCACTCTTCTCAAGAAAATGAAATATTTTCTCGGAATACCTTGGGTTTTTGTTCTACGGACAAAGAATCACGCTTATGAAAAATTCCAGAATAGCAGCCGTAAATCAATAAATTCTGCTCAGTAAATGTGCAAAGAGACTCGTCGAGTAATATAAAGGCAAATATGCTGACATTATGGATATATGGGCGAATATAATGGTTTTAAGAAACAATTGTTTTTTTTTTAAATATAACTACCGGCATGCAATTGCATTTATTCAATTGATCTTATTTATTTCTTAAACATAAGCCAAAGCTTGTGGTGGAGAAGGAGGAATAACAATATAGACATGATTTCACAAAATATTTTAACAATTACATACATATGTACATAATGTACTTCATGCACAAGCTGGACAGCACGTTCCATTCAGTATTCACTTGATCTAATGCTACCCTTTTGCAATTTTTGCAGTTCATAAAGTAATTTTAAGTACATAAAATACACATTTGATATCCATCGATTATATATTTTCCTTTGTTATTAACAATCTCTTTTCACCTTTGGGGTAATTGTGGAATTCCATTGAAAAACAATTTCTTAGTTTTTGAATTAAAAAACGTGGCTAAGCTAATTTAAAAATTATCTATGTTTTGAAATACTTTTCTACCTAAATACGCATGTTTTTCTACCTAGATTCGACCTCAATCGATTGAGGAAAGGTTCCGTTGAATTGTGACGTACACGTACAAGATAGGGACAAGTATTTAATCATTGCTGGAGATTTGATGTTGATAACTGATGTGGGACACATTTTTCCAGTTTGGACACTTTTTGTATCTACACCAAATGCCAATGAATGGCTCGATGCCAAGACTCTAAACTCTCTGCAATCATATTGTGAAAACACTTGGGGATGGTCAACTTCTTTCGTCGCTTTTTTCCTCACACAGCTGAGATGCAGCAATCACTCAATGCCTACCTTTTCTGCTCCTAGAACAATCGACTGGTCAAGAGAAGTTAACAAAGCTTTCAACCAAGTCAAGACTGGCTTAACAGAAGCATTCTTTCGTCCTTCTCGAACTCAAACCCGAGCTTGTTCTATTAGTAGACGCATCTGATGCCACCATCGGGGCTGTCCCGCAACAAAAATGTCAAGGCTCTTGGCAACCCCTTAGTTTTTACTCGGCCAAACAAAGCGACCTTATATTCTTCTTACGTTTAGGAAACATATATTCAACTCAGAACACAATATCGCTCACCCTGGTTTTCGTGCTTCACAAAAGCACATTGCAACCAAATTCCGATGGCCTTCGATGAACAAGGACATTGCCACTTGTGCCTGAAAATGTATATCTTGTCAAAAATGCAAGATAACCAGACATGTGAGCAAACCTATATCGACCTTTTCTACGGTTTCCAATCGTTTTAAGGTCATATACATCGACATAGTTGGTCCTCTAACACACTCGCAAGGATACGCATACTGTCTCACCATAATCGGCCGTTTCACGTGTTAGCCTGAAGCAATTCCTTTGGCTAGCATTACTTCCAATCACTGTGCTTCTGATTTACTAAGCACATGGATTGCTAGATTTGGAGTTCCCCAATACATTGTCACTGACCAGGGCAGATAATTCGAGTCTGCGCTCCACGCTGAGCTTAGTCGACTCTTGTGCTTCGAACGCAATCGCACCATGTTGTGCCACTCTCAGGCTAACGGTTTCTTGGAAAGATGGCATCGTACATCAGCTTAAATCAGCTATCATGGCTCAAAATGATGCGTCCTGAACTATAGCACTACCACAAAATCTTCTCGGATAAGGGATCTTAAACGGGGTAAAATTTGTGGTAGTTTTCTACCGGTACAACTCCTATATGGAGAAAACCCGTGTCTTCCTGGTGGTTTTCTTTAAGAAAATTCTAGAAGGATTAGACAAATCAACTATGCATCCGAGCTTGCGGCTTCAATGGTAAAACTTTGGCCGGTTAATCCCAAATACCACACAATTCCGATGATATTTATCTCGACTCTTGCTCTCAGGTATTCGTTAGAGTCGATTCTGTTCGTCCACCACTCTTTCCACCGTACGACGGTCCTCTCAAAGTCTTAGTCAGACAAACAAACTATTTTACCCTCGAAATCAGGAACCAATCTGTCAATGTTTCCATTAACAGGCTCAAGCTCTGTTACATGCCATCCTCTACGGAACCTGTCGACAAACCTCTCGAGTTTTTTCTCAGTTTTTGTCGAATATTTCATAGATTGAAATTATAATTTATTCCTCATTGAACTCGCTTGGATATTCCTGAAAAAAAGTAGAATCCAGTCGATTCTGTATTAAGAGAAATTTGCAGCTTTAATTAAATGAAGCTATATGGCGTAGCTTCGGCTTATTTTGCTCAGAGAGTAGTAAAAGAAATACTCGATTGCAGCCTCAGCGTGCGAGCTGATATAATGTATTTAGGCTTGTAACAATTACTAAGTAAATAATTCTTTACATGATCGTCTCTTAAAGCTCTTGAGATTTTTATTCTTAAATTTATATAAAAAACGTTCAAACCTTATATAATTTGCTTGCATATTTTTCAAAATCACAGGAATTGCCACTTTAAATATTCGTTGTGCAGCTACATTCCAAAATTCTCTGTTTATTTTAATCACATTATTTTTACCAATTCTATTGCATGCGTTACAGTCCTTTGGTATTTTTGCCTTTTCATCTCTACGTTCCTAGTCGTCTTCATGTTCAATCGTAGGAGATAAACAAATATTGTATTATGTTTTTCTTCTTGGCTTGATAATTTATTTTACTTTTCGTTATCATACACTTCTTCTCCGTCATTTTTATAGGCTTCATCATTCAAAGCCCTTTGAAAAAGTTCGGTTTGAACTTCCTTGTTTCTTCCAGTTCTAAGCGACCGTCTTTCTGACTCACCTTTAAGGTTACACATTCGAAGATGAGTTACATTTTTCTCACTAGCTGATGACATCCTTTCAACTTTACAACATATAGCCTAAAAGCACTACTTTATTTAATACCACTTAATAACTACGTAACTTTATAATTTCACTCAACTGACATTGCCAGTTTTCAAATAGAAATAGTGGTTTTAAAAATGTACTGCAGAACTCAGCACATTATCATCGAAAAATTCAGTTAATGCTTATATCACACTATCGCTTTAAACTGTAGGGTGTAGTTTTTGTATTGAGCAATAAATGCATTGATCACTAAATTATAATTATTCGTGCAGTTTTGGGCATTTATTTTTGTATTTGTAGCCAGGGGATAATTTATCGAAACATTAAAAAAATAAATAATATACTTAACGCGTACGAAGGCCAGAAAGCCACTAATATAATCTATTTTAGGTCGAACATAGCATAATATTTAAGGACTCGGGCTCTCTCAATCCAAAAGTTAATAGTTGAGAGTAGACTAGCTTTTTGTCCGGTTAACCGCGTCATCTTGAAGATGTATTGTATGAGACAGAGTTAGTTCAGCAGAAAACGAACCGCGAAACAAGGACGTCTATTGATTTAATAAAGAATTGTTGTTTGAGTTTAAAAATTATTATATTCCTTTTGATAAAAAGATTCTATAAAAAGAATCTTATTAATAACTCAATACATTTTCTTAATCATCTACCATTAATTATCCTGCATAATTTTATTTTTTACCAAGCGTACCTACATTATTTCATTAATAAATTTCTGATAAATTTAAATTGAAAAACAAAACAAACGGAAAAAGAAAAATCCGCGTAAGATAACAAAATCATGTTGATGCAAGCAAAAAATATAGGAATATTAGATTATACCTCCTGTATCGGTTATAAGTATCCACTACGAATATGATTCGCAAGCGAATAACTTACATACACAAAAATGAATTCCAAGATTCAATTTCACAGGAAATTACCCATTTCTTTCCTATCTACAAACCGAAGCCTGAGACTGTCATTTCGTTCTCGAGAAAACGGAAAATTGTTTATTATCAGGGCATTAGTGTGGCAAATGGATTGTACCTATAATATTTTTGGATATATGAACGTATATCCTTGCACGTACATACATATGTAATAAGTGATATACTAACATACATACGTGTATCGCATATGGTCTTTTCTTACCTTAGCAAACATACCACTCTTTTCTCTTTTCGAAAACATTACCTGGGGGAGATTTATCTTATGCGTATTATTCGGATGTATGAATGTGTGTAAAAATATAGTTAAGTTATCATTTTATACTAATGTCTTTTCGATTCAGTTTTTGCTTTATCAAAGAAATTCTATTTATTAGCACCGTTAATTATATCGTTAATATATTACTGTTGCTATCGCAAAGAGTATACATTTGTCTGGTAGTTTTGGGGTTGGTATAAATAAAATATTTCAAGTTGCGATTATCTTGGTCGAAATTTGGAGCTTGTAAAACAAAAACTTGTAATTTGTCTGCAAGCCTCAACACTTATGCTTATGCCACACCGGCATAAACCAAAACATGTAAAATTCAAATTGCTTAGAGACTCTTTGCAAACAACCAACTCAACACTATCTGATTTTCGTTGCCTATTTTTCGCTTTGAACCATGCAGTCTCGGTTCGCTCCATTTACCACCTCCATCCGGTTGCCATCCATTTTAACCGAAAACGAAGCAAATGCCATACAATATGCAAAACTTTTCCCGCGTCGCACTCACTTTTGGATCGTCGCCAGCTTCGATAATTGATTGGCTCAAATTTTCAGGGTAGATTTTCCTGTTTGCGGTTAAAAATCGTCTGCAATTTTTTTGGGCATGGATTACGATAGTAGCGGCCTTCAGTTTCCAATATATTACGAGTTTCGTTTCTTTGCTTCATGAAAATCTTGAACGGATCCTTGAATTTAAGGATAAATGACCCGGTGTTAAGGAAAACTTAGAGATTTAACCGTTATTCGGAATGAAACCCATAGAAGGCTTATTTTCAGACAGAATCGATTTTTGCGTTTGTTTTGTTACCATTGAAAATTCACTACTCAGAAGCGAATGAAAAGTCGTGGGTTTTCACGGTGGTAAGCATTGAATGTTCAATATTTGGGTCATTTAATTTTCTATAGCAATATATTTTTGAGGGACTTATTTGTCCATGTTGGGGTTTGATTGAAGATTTTCATTTATCCATTTATTTTGGATGGCAGCCAAGGTGAACGGAAGTGAGTGCCTCAAAAAATGTTCGATGGAAATGACAGACTTATGAAAAATACATTAAAGGTTCGTATATTTGTTTTCAAGCTCTAAAAATAGAATTCCTTGTGATGAATTTTGTGGTTTCTACGCTGCTAACATTAAATTTCTTCAGGAAAAAAAAATAATAGTATAATGCCATACCAAACAAAAATGTCATACCAAAGGGAAAAAAATTGTGCGTATAGTTATCCGCCTACGTCGTACTACATTGACATTTTGCAAATAACGCTATTTATTTCATCACCATTCAGTTGCGCTTGAAACAACCACATATCATATTTTGCGGTTCATTAGCAATTCAACAACGTACCTATATGAATTTCCTTTATCTAGAATCAGACATGAAGCGTTTAATCTCACAGGAAAACCATTTTTGATTTTGGTCTTTAATCATTTCAAGAACAGCCAACATGTATCCTAAAGTTCATGAAAATATAATAGAGATATTAGGCGTGTTTTTTTGCTCCGATACAGAACAGAATAGAACAATGACGCAAAAAAACGATCCATCACAAAACAGCTGATGCTTTCGCTAAGACTGACATAGGTTGCTGTACTTGCTGTGGTACCACTCAACAGCTCAAAATAAAGGGAGAAAATAACGAATATACACTACCACAATCGATAGAAAATAGCAAAAGGACTAACAGAAAATTATCTCTTTTAACTTTCTACACATTATGCGAGCTTTTTTTAATTTACTAACTACCAAAACATTCAACTTAACCTTCAAAAAACCAAAGCCATCTCACAGAAAAAAAGACAACTTCGTATGAGCTTTTCTTTTTTCTATCAGCACATTCTATACTTCAGCACGTGAACTACCTATGACGAATACAATTTCTGTACTAGTGAATTCACTGGTGCAGGAGTGTTGTTGTTTCCAATGCGTATATCCTATTCTCTACTGGATAGAGGAGCAAAAAACACGCCTATTGTAAATAATAAATACTCATGATTTATTGCATTATTACGCTAATATCGAACGCCATAGTTTCTTACGCTACGCAATAACAAGCACTTATACACGATGAGAATATTTCATTTAAAATTACAAATCGGTTTTGTAGGTAGCGTTTCAAATTATCCATGTTATCATTACACTGTATGGGGCTACTACAAGTAAAAACCGTTTTCACATTCTCATGACGTTTTTATTTTCAGTGATTAGAAGTACAAAATAAGCACGCAAACACAAATATGCTTATGGGCTCATAGTCACTTTTTGGTTCAAGCCACTAATTACCCAGATATCGAAACCATCCTTTCTGGTTTTCGCTTGCTGTTTGCAATGCTCTTTCCAATAAGGACAAGGCTCGTGACGATTTTCTATGCTCTCGTATAGTTAACTCATGGCCAGATTATTGTAATTTACGCCCGAAGGCGAAAAATACAATAATTTAGGCCAACCGCCACTACTTCGTAAAAATAGAGTTATCCTTTCCTTCCAATGATCTTAAACTTTGGTCTTACATTCGATGCCTACAACAGAATACCCTGAAACAATGATGTTTGAAGGTAATATGTCTTCATGTCTCCAAGATATGTGTTATATGTTTGCCGATTTATTTTCTTACTCTTTTGCATGCTTTTACAATCCCTCGTTTAGTTAAGTCTCATGTGAACATACTCCTGTTCATTTTTTATGACAAACCCTCTTGAAGTTGAATCATTAATATCCATTTTAGATTCTTGTGGCAGCAGCGGTCCGGATGGCACACTAAATGTTTTCATTAAGTTTTTTTCTTCTGCTCCCTAGCTCATACTCCTTAACCGTAGCTTATGTCTTGCTGTTTTTCTTTCAATCTGGAAAGTTTCTAATGTTTTCCCGGTATTAAAGCCACGAGATACTAAAGATCTTTCGAATCACTGAACAATTTCTTTCCTATCTTGATTTCCCTAACTTTTGGAGAGGGTTGTTCACAATAGAAGTTACTGGGATGTTAGGAATGAAACTTCTAAGGAGCTGCATGGTTTTATTAAAGGTCGCTCAACTGCGATTACTCTAGTTGCATTCGCTAATTTTGTGACCTCTTCACTTGACGTTAAACAGCAAGTTGATGTGATTTACACTGACTTTTTTTAAAGCCCTTGACAAGGTTAATCATTGGGCTTTGCTTGAAAAACTTAGTTGGTTCGGCATACCCAGTCCTCTCTTGTCCCGATTTTCATCATATATCTTTTGTCGCACTTGTAAAGTTGTCCCAAATGGTTGCTCTTCTTACCCTTTTTATCCTTACTCTGGTGCTACGCAAGGCTTCAAACTTGCTCTTCTGCTGTTCACTCTTTTCATTAATGACCTTCCATCGATATTTTTATCCAATTCCTTCCTGTCTGCTGATGACCTAAGACCTATTCATAGATGCATCCTCCTTCTTTGATTGTTTGTCATTACAAACTTTCTCCCTCTTAATGTTTCCAAATGTCTTGTGGTGTTCTTCTCCAATTAACCGAATTTACTGTTTTTTGACTACTTTCTATTTTCAGAAATTTTGTTGCATCGACACAAACTTAGGATCATTTTCGATCCCAAATTAATATGTGATCTACATGGACGCATCATTACTTCAAAGACATCTAAACTTGCAGGCTTTGTTCTACGTTACTCACGTCACTCTTCAAATATCTCTACATATGTTCATTTATTCATTTCCCTAGTCCGCTGTATCATTGAATACTGGCCCCAAGTATGGTCTCCTCGTCTTGTGTACTTTTCAGATTAAATAAATTTGCTCGTTGTTTGTTGCACAAATTTCATGTCCCATATTGTCCGTAGGAAGATTGTCTATTATTCCTGAAACTCCCTTTCCTCAGTGTCCGTAGATTGAACTGGATGATTTTTTTTTTGTACAAATTGTCAAATGGTTATTTTTCTTCTAGTATGTGTATCTCGTTTCTATTGGGCGATCACGATCATGCCTCAAGATCTCGGATAACTTTTAAAATTTCTTTGCCCGTACATATGTATGTAACTATAAGGTTCAACCAGTCATGATTCTGCGTACGCGGTGATGCACATGAGCTCGGTAAACCACGCAAAGCATATGTTGCACCCAAACATAACTTTTGTGTTTATAAGCGGTCCGTCCTCATGTCCTCATGCGCTGTATGCATTAATGTTCATTCGTGTTTGCAGATCTAAAAAGGGAATTTTTCGCTCAGAAACCGTTGGTTTTGATATTTGCTATACTTTCATTCTTCTCTCTTATGAATGTTGTGAAGCCATAACGAGCACCAATTTGGTTCTATAATTTCTGACTTCACATCTTATAAAAAACGCAAGATAGAAATATTATCTTCAAATTAAAATTAATAGCATACTTTTTATTCATTTTTGTTACCTTATTTGGTTATATTTGAATATTCTATTTTAGTTATGCTCTCAATTTTAAAATTGAACTATATTATATGTGTGTACGATATTAAATTATCCACGAAAAACAATTTAAAATAAACGATAAGAGCTACCAGGACAACAGAGTAAATAGATTTTAGGTTTTCATAGTTATTTGAACTTTGAGTTAAGCTGAAAATGTACAATTTTTATAAAATCAAAGAATACTAGCGCATCAGAACCGCTAGAAAACTGATGTTCGAAGAAATTATCTTTGAATGAGCAAAAAATGTGGAAAGACGTACAAACACATTTTTTTTTTGGTGTATCATATTAACCATTTCTTACACAGAGCAAATAGATGAGAAACATGATTTTATGGCATTATATATCCTCTGAATAAACTATCCTTTGAATCTCGTTTTCACCCGAGGATTTCATTGAAAATTTCAACGATAAAACGATGGTTGGGGCTGCCATTCGAAGAATTTCAAAAACTCAGAAAATTCAAACTTTTTTTTCTTACTTTTGTTGTAAATGCTTTACATGTGAATATATAACAGACGCAGCTTTCGTGAATTTCGTTTCGATTGAATTACTGCGCTGGAACTTATAGGAGTGAAAAGAATTATAGGGCTACAGCCCTCAAAACTTTTAAGAATTCAGCAAATTCCTACGGGGCCTGGCCTACAATAAGATCCATTTAATACACTAATTTCGTTTAATTTCATGACTGCATCAAAAGTTACAGAGAAAAAAGCTCTATTTTGCTGATCAAATCTACAAGATTAAGAATTTCTACCAAATTTGTCTTAAAATAAAGTCCAGCTACTGTGTGAATTTCGTTAGAGTTTGTTGGTTGGATTGAAAGTAATAGTCCAAAAAGTAATTTTTTCTCGTAGTACTTTTTCAAGATGGCACCACTGCCACAAGGTTGCCCGCATTTCAAAATCACTTTTATCAGACCTGATCCCAGTTACAAGCAACATTTCCTGTGAATTTCATAATAATCGCATTAGCAGGTCGTCAGTACTCGTGAACAAAAGTTTCAAGTGCTTAAAATAGAGGTAATTTGGTGATGGGTTGCCGTTCTTTTGCAGATCGGAATTTCAAAAATTTCAAATTGACATGATGGACAAAGGTTAAAATTGAACAATAATTAGAATTTTTGGCCAAAAAGCAAAAAAAATTCGGGAGGATCATTGATTTGAGGAATTTTTTTCACGAACCTGCCGTAGCAACATGGCTGTTAGCACAGCTTTGAAAACCCATGTATGTATAATTTTAGTAATCATCAAAACGTTTTGCGAATTTCACGATGATTCAATGTTTCTGTCGAAAATTATGTCAAATCGAAATTTAAAAAAACTTTGCCTACTTTTAGGCACTCAGCGCCCACATTGGGCTCAAAATTTCAAATATATATATATATATATATATTTTTTATCATGGACAAGCATAGAACATAATTAATTTTTATTCTCAGTACTTTTTGCATCGAAAAATAGGAGTACCTGAAAAATCACGATAATGCCCGCCGCTGCCAAAGTGTTAAAGATATCTTACTTTGCATTAGCTATTGCGTTAGTCCTCACATACATTTATGTCCTTTGAAAATTTCTGCTCAATCGAATTACGAACTCTAAAGATTTCTTATGAATAAATATGAATTTTCGGCAAAACGACTTATTTTCGAAAATCAATATAAAATCAATTAAATTTACTACCTGCAAATCGTAAGCAAGTATTTTTATCAAACAGCAAGTCATTCAAATCATATATTGTAGCTATCAATATGTAATTGCTCATCCGATGTGAACAATAAAGCTAGATTGTATGCTATAAATCAAGAAAATAAACATGCACGGAGCAAATCATATAAAAGTTTCAGTGAAATATGAGTATAGGAGCCACTCAAACTGCCAAAGTCACGTTAAGCAGCATAAACTTAAAACGAACTTACTTAGTGAAATATAAAATAGTGAATTCAGTGAGTTTGTATTCGGATTTTTTTTTTAAATTGAATAATGCGAAATAAAGTACGAAATTTGGAGCGTAAAATCGAATGTATAGCTTTCGTAAGGAATAAATTGCCTATTGCTTAGACCAACTTTATAGAATTAAGTAATAATATTGAAATTTTTTCTTATTATGGCTCAGCCTACATTAATATATCCAATTCTTCTTCAATTATAAGGTGCTTGCTTTTTGTCTTATTTGCATAAGGTGTTAATAGGTTTATAATTTATTGATAACTGGAACTCGTTCTCTTCTGTCATTTTAAAGGACTTATTTCCAAGAATCAATAGTATAAATACAGTAATGTGTTTTCCAAGCTATAATATCTTCAAACATTACCTAATTTAAAACTCCAAGTCTAATTCCAGTCAAACCACATCAACTCTTTAAATCTACAACTGTAAATGTATATATCATGGAAAAGAAGTGTTATTTAAGCTTTCAACTGAATAACGAATTTAATGCTAACGTCTCTTTTAATTAAACTGATTGAAATTGAATGTCATTTGGTACCAAAAGGCTATCCCAATGCCAGTCAACGTACAGCTGTTCTCGCTATTGATGTCGACAAATTTACATATTAACTGAAAATCAATACAAACTCCAAACAGCTCGTCTACTTTCTAGCATAGGTCGATTCAGGTTAAACTGAAGGATGTCACCATTCCAGATTGTCATACACGACAGAGGAGGAGTCCTTGCCCAAATTCGTTTGGATTCGTAATTTGATTCCATTTCAACCGAATTCAATCAGACTGTAAAGGTATGTTTCAGTTCGTGAAGGGAAGGTTCTAAAAACATATGTACATAAAATAACTACAGTGGATCGGAACCGCTAGAAAGACTAATTTAATATATTTAAATGGTTGAAAAATTTACGAAATCAATTTTCCATGCTTGTGACTGCGATTTCAAAGTTACTGTCCGCAAAGTTTGGGAAGTTTAGGAAATGCCAGAACTGTGTAAACTGGTGAGGTACAATATATGCAAACGTTTTTTTAGTACTTTTACGGAAAGATGGCAGATTTCATTCGAAAAAAAATCTAAAATGATCACCTTATAATGAAGTTTAGAGTTACAAACCACAAAGATTAAGGATTGGCATTTTCGATTATGAAGGATAAGAATTTCATGTTTTTTAGAAAATATTGTTTTATTTTCATAAACTAAAAAACATCATTTACTTTGATTTACATAATCTTTCAAACAAAGACTGACTCAAACCAAGACTGCTGACCGAAAGGAATCTCTTTACAGAATTCGTAAATATGCTATGGAGGAGATAGGGAGAAAATCACATTTCAAGTTTATTCCCTGCATTTGGAAATGACAAGTGATACTTCGGACGGAAAAAAAGACGTTTAAGATATTGTAGGAAAAGTGAACAGGGCGTTCGAATGTGCCAAAGCCAATTAAAAGAGGATCCTCACGAGAAACTTGAATAGGCTAATGGAGAGAAAGGACGCCGAAAAAAAAGCTATCCACAACTTTGTGGTAGACAAGTACATGGTCAAAATAACGGGAGAGCCAATGCTCAAACAAGGCCTGAATTAAATTTTCAACGAAACAGCATTTCCAACAGGTAATTTGGTGGTAGACCTAGAAGCAGCGGTGAAATTCCTTGCTGAAGAGGTTGAACCACTGATTGGCTAAATGGCTAAATGCAATTCCATACGAAGAAAAGTTGTAAGAAAAGGAAACATGTGTGCCTTAAGAGTTGACTACTAGACCGGTATAGTCATTAGAAGCTCAACAACGGAACGGAGACAACCATGAGCTAAGAAAAGATCCTTTACCAGACTTTATCAAACGAGTGGATAAGATCTTGAAAGAGTGCAAGTAGTTTATTCGAGAAATCCAGGCTACGGGCTTAAAGTCCTGTGTTGCCAAGAATTAAATGCCATCCAAAAATACACAAAGAAGGAAATAAGCTTAGGGTGATTATCATCACCCCAAACGCACGAACAAGGATGAAAATGGATTTTGGTTGAATGTACGTCATTAGGAGAGATTAGTAATAGGCTAATCAGAAATGAAGAAGGGGTGAAAAGTGTGAACAATAGAGGAAGTTGGGCTTGTGGTTTCATTTGATACGAAAGTTTTGCTCCCAAGCGTGCCGGTACTCTTAAGGACAACAGGGCTGGGCTAGGTCATGAAAAAATCAAATAAAAAAACAAGAGAAAAAGGGGAAGTGTGGAATTTTCAAGACTACTTGCCCAGAATGCAATAAAATATACATTGGTCAAATGAATCAGTTAGTTTATGTTAGATTAACTGAGCACAAGCGAAAAGCAGTTTCAGCGCGGAAAAGAAACACAACTTTTTATTGAATTTTGGCAAAACTGAAGAAATCCAGTCTTTCTTTGACGCAACAGAAATCGGTCAAGTTAAGGCAAAATAAATAATAGCTGCTGAAGAGGCTGTCAATTTAAAAGACTAGAGAATACACCAGGTGTGGCAAATAAATAACGAAAATTTAACGTTAATAAGTATCTTTATTGAAAAATCATCAAAACACCTTTATACTCTTTCACAGTAACCTCCATCAAAAGCAGCACACTTGCGCCAGCGTTTCTCCCAGCTACCAAAACATTTGACACAGTCTACAGAAGCAAAATGATACCCTTGGAGATGGTTTTATAGTTTGGGGAACAGAAAAAAGTCGCAAGGTGCGAGATCAGGGCTAGAAAGTGTTTTTTTGGTCAGAAACTCACGCACAGCTAATGAAGAATGACATGGGGCGTTATCGTGGTGCAAAATTCATCTTTGTTGAGCCAAAATGGGGCGAAATCTGAAGATTTTGTACCTCAAACGCTTCAGTAAGCTAATGTGGAAAACCGAGTAAACATTCTGACCCACTGGAATGAATTCTTTATTGATCAAACTTTCGATATCGAAAAAATAAATGATCATTGATTTGATTCTTGATTTTGACATTTGAGCTTTTGTCGGTCCCTCACCCTCCTTTTCTACCCACAACATGCTCTGGCTTTTCGTCTCAGGATCATACTGAAACACCCAAGACTCATCTCCTTTGACAACTCGCTCCATCCAACCTCACCCCTCATTGTCAATTCGCTCTACCAAATCACTGCAAATTTTGAGACGCTGCTGCTTCTGATCAGCTGATAAATTTTGTGGAACCATTTTTGCACACAGTTTACGCATGTGCAAATTTTCGTGTAGAATTATTCGAATGCTTTCTTTGTTTATTCCTAGCTCGTAGGACAGCATCCTGAGGGTCACCCGCCTACCAGGAGAAATAAATGTTCTTAAGGGGTAACACCTATGTGGAACGCTGTTTTCGAGGGTGATTTTTTGCATTTTTTTCCAAGGAAACTTTATATTTGAATGAAAAAATAATTACATGGCTTTATTAAACATGTTTTGAAGTATACAAATTAATTTTTACAACGTCCTAAAATACAAAATGGTGGCTGTACCAGGCTACGAGCATCAGACGATTTTTCAAAGATGCCTCAACGGCCCGCAACTTTTCGTCGTCGCAAATGGTCTGAAACACAAAAATCAAAATTTTTCTTAAAGTGTGAACTAAAAGCAAGGGAAGTACGTACGGGTTTCAAAAATATTGAATTTTGAAGGATTGGCGTAGTTTTCCAAAAAAAAATTTTTTTTGGTAAAAAAAATCGTACAAAATCAGCCGTAAAAATGAAAATTTTCAATTTATCAGCAAAATCTTACGTATTTCTCTAGAAAATGATGTTGTGAAGCTTGCACCAAAATTTCAAATTGATCGGATACAAATTGGCTGAATAGTCGTGCGAGCCGTATCAAAAAATGTGGTTTAGAGAAAAACGCATTTAGAGTTTGAAAACAAAGGGCGGCTCTTTCACGTTTTTCGTCTTCGCTTTGTGGATTTATTGCCTTTTTTGTGGTAAATGTTGGTCTACTACCTGTCATACTGAATGGTAATTTACTAATGAGAAAAGTCGCTAACGGATACCTGTGGTAGGTATAAGGACTTTGGAGCAGAGCGTGCCGTACGCGCGCCGCATAGGCCCCGACCGCACGATGGGGCGTCCAACGTTTATGCTCATAACTCGGAAAAAAAAATTTTATTTTTGAAAATAACTTAAGACGTTATTCTAGACATGTTTCCCTGCCATTTTAGCAAAAACAAAAAAATAGATTTTTTTGAAATTGAAACGCTCGATATTTGCGTTTGTGGTTGCCACGATTGGGGCGCCTTTTCGCGGATCGTCCTCTACCGATTTCCTCCCCAGCAAACAAAATTTATCGTAATTAATTCATAAAAGAGTCATATTTTACGAATGTTTTTGTAGTTAACGAGCTTGCAAATGAATCGAAATTGATTCATTTTTAATCATTTTTAAAATGTGGTTTTAGCGAGTATATATCACGTACAAATATATTCGTTAAAAGTGATACTTTTATGAATTATTGACGATAGTTTTCACGACTTCAAATATGTATATTAACTTTTGCGATTTGAAAACAAGTTAAAATTATTAACTCATAGTAGAGTAAATTTGAAAGACTGGAAGAATGAAGCAATATAAGCTGCTAAAGACGGACATAAAACATCGTCACATAAGAACAAATTTCAGCACAGACGAATTCACAACACAGTCGAATTAAACTGAAATTTTGTTTGGCATACCGCGACCAACAAACTAGGGAAAAATCTAAATAATGTTGCCTGTTACTGAGTCGCATAGGCCATAGGGTACATACACATGGCTTGCATTATTTGTTCCGTCGTTCAACCTAAGCAAAATTATTGCTTGCTTATCGCTTTATTAACAGGCTTTGTTTCGTATAAGGGATATGGCTGTTGATATTCGAGAAACTATCATTTTTGTAAATGCTCACTAAACTGTTTGCTGGGCGTTACTCCCGTCACTGCACCAAGTTTTTCCGTTCATTTCGGTAAAGCATCATAGCATGTTTTTGGAAATTGCCTTTCTCCTAATTAATCGCCAAATCTATTCATTTTCCAACATCGTTTTCGATGCTAATAGTTCAGCAGACATTTTTAATAATAGGTTTTTTTTTTCACTGAACTGAACAAAACAGCTCACAACTGTCGAAAATTGCATGGTGCGTGCTGCATGGTGCAATATCCTAAGTAAACAATTCACCCTATGTCTTGCTGAGTCTTTTCGAATGCTTTGCCAATCGCCCTCACGAGACGTTCGTCCCTATGTATAAACGCGGCATAATAGACGGTTAAAAGTGCAATTGAATAATTTTCTCCTAGTGACCTGATTTAATTTCGTAAAAACTATAAACTTTTTTTTTCTGTTAATTTTTTTTTCTTTTGAAAACAATCCAGAAACTTTGCTTCGACGAACCTTGGGTAGCAATGTTTGCAACAAACAACCTGCAATCATAGGTTTCATTAATTTTTTCACATTATAGAAACGTGCAAATAGTTAGCCTCACTCTATACTTGTTCTAACCAGAGCTCGCCCAGAATTATTTTCTTCTACACACAATCACACATAATTCGAACATGTTGCTAAGAATCATAGGGCTCCACGGTGCTTGAAGTTGGAGCTGCCGTGGAATTCTTGACGAATTGTATTTGCTCTTCTGTGCAATTTGCAAAATGTAGAACATTCCCGTGAACAGTCTGCAATCCGAGCCAAAAGCAAAATTAGTGCAAGGACAAGGACGACAACGTCGTAGTCGTAATTTTTTGCCCGGCAAAGGCGGTAGCGCAAGCAAAAAATCATTACTTCACGCTAACAGTTAAGAGTGCTTGAAAATGAGTTCAGAGTATTTAATTCCCACAGGCACAGGATTCACATAAAAGCACAGACCCTTAAATTTCAGAACGAAAATGAGAGTCCTTCAGTGAAATTATAGCCAGCAGCCAGTTTGAAGCTCGAAATCATCTCCTCTTGCGTGTTTTCTCTCTCTTTCTTCTCTATGCCACTATGATCTCGAGCATAATGTTTTCCGGTTGTAAAAAGCGCAATCGCTTTGAAACATTAAGACTTTAATGTGCTGCTCGAATATTTCTTTTGGCTTTCGAAAATGAAAAAATGGGATCACAGCAATCCAATTTGCTTCTTCATCCTGCATGCTTGAGGTATTTTCGCACACACACACAAATCGCACGAGGAAGACGTCACTTGTATAATTTGGAAATTATGGAACGAGAGTGAAGAAGCTCAACACTCGAAAGCTGCACGAGTCACACATTCCGTTGGGAATGAAAATTCGTTTTGCAGATTTGAAACTGGTTTTTAATGAAATGAATGAAGGAAAGAGTCAGGAACCGATTGAATCAAAAATATGTAACCTGGAATTCAGTTTTTTTTTGCTTGTAGGTATGCAGTTTTTGATGTGTTAATTAAGACTTTCGACGTAACCTAATACGGCTTATCAGAATTCAAGCTTTGATCACGAGTGATGAGAAATATATGCTTGTTGTAGCAGTCTGCAAATTTAAATATGTTAACAGATATAAAACAAAATCAGTTGATTATTTAAATTTTGTTAGTACAAAACCAGCCAAAGGTTTGAGGGAATTATGATATCCTATTATAAAGGACTTTGTTAAATATTAACAAAGCTTAGTAAAAAGTAGAAAATAACTCATATTTTCAGATGGTATAGGTCAAAATCCCAGTTAAAAATCCAAAGTACTAGATAATAGAAGAAAAAGTAAAGGTGTATGTAAGAAAGGATAGTATTTGTTAAATTATACTTTATTTCCTCACGAAGCTACAAATCCTGGTGAGTGGTACACGATAAATTTTCTGACAGCTGAATGATACTTGAGTTCTGCTGGACATGCTTCATGCTAATTGCGTAAAGTTAAAGCTACACACACAAATACATAAAAAGAAATAAATTCTGAAGGAATTAAATGCAAGTACACTTTGACTTACTACAAAGGCAGGTTAGTTGTTGACTGTATCCCGAAAGTAATTTTTTTAAAAAAAACGGCTCTATTTTGCAAAAAAAGAAACTAAGAGGAAAGTAAGACCATCCATTCAATATCGGATGTTGCCAGGCACTGGAATACATCCCCAAGAGCAAATGGAATACACGCTGAATTTGTTAGATAGGAAGGGATAGACTTCATAGGCTGGCTCAGTAGCTAAAGTTGAAGGTGTAAATCAATACCTGACGTTAGGCCTCTACAGTTGAGCAAACACAAGCAATGGAAAACACAGAGTACTACAACTATTCTAGTGATCTAACATTGCTGAGAACCGTCTGTTAGATGCTCTTCACTGTCTCGCAAGACAAGAGCTCCGTTTGCTTAGAAAGTAATCGTCCAATGTATATTAGGTGCATTTTTTGCGTCTCAATCAAGAACCGGTAAGGGTAGATAGCATTAAAAACAACAACAATTCTGCCTCAGTTGTTGTTGTTTTCAACGCTGTCTACGCTAACCAGCTCTTGATCGAAACGCAAAAAAAAACGCATCTAAAAAAACCGAGTCGCTGTCAGTGCAACAATTTTATTAAGGTCGAATTCGATTCTGTCCCGCGTGCCACAGCTACCAGCTATCTCAGTCGGAAGTGGGTTTTAGTACGAAACCAACCTCCGTATTACGGCACACACATAAAATCACAACACTGACAATACAAGCATCAATTTATTCTTCATTAATTCATTTCTTCAAAAAATCGGTAAAAAGCATTTAAAATTTCAATGTAATTTAAGAATTTCGTAACTTATGCTTTCGAATCAAATAAATTTAAAAAAAAACACTTCACTTCTTCAATCTATTATCTCACTGCGACGAGACGAATGCAAAAAAGCAGCTTTCTCCAACACTAGAGAGGTGACCGCACTCGGGTGATTTAAAAATTCAACCACTGACTTCAGGAAATTGATGAAACTACTTTCAGCGGCCATCCAATAAGCAGTATCTGCACGTTTATCACAATTAGATTCCATTTTAAGGCGATTTTTTTTATATATTTACTAATTAATCGCTTGATTAAGTCATCACATATTCCGTTCCATCGACTACAACAGTTTCAATTTGCTGTGTTTAGGACTCGCCATTCAAAGTTGCTCCAGACCAGTGCTGCCAACTCTAGCTAAAAGTAAGTATATCTACTTACTTTTACCCTTCATAACAAACCTACTTACTATGCTTCTCGTTCTACTTACTTTTTCTTTCTGCAACCTATCTACTTACTAATCTACTTATATTTCCTCCAGGTGAATTATTTATTCCCCAAACTTTTGTTGCTTGTTTCTTTCCTCTATGTTTTTGCTACAAAACAGGCAGTGAAAGTTTAAGTTAAGGTTTCTTATTCAAACTCAAATTTCCAATACAAACATGTAGCTCAAATCTTTGAAGCTTTCGCTCAACACGACGCTAAAAAGAAGAACAAGACACAGAGCTGTATAGCATGAAGATAGTTGCACATATATATTTGTGTGCACGACAGTTTTTACGAGAGACTTCAAGTGAAATATATCCTGTGTTATCCGGGAACCACCGTTTTTTATATAGAGTTTTTACATTATAACCAAAATAAAGGGTACGTAGCTGATCAGTAAGTTTTTAACAAAACTCATTCCTAATTGACAGTGTCTAGATGGAACGTTATATCTCTCGAAAAGCCAGGTCGTCGTCAACTGTTGAAAACGACAGTGAGTCGCCTAGCTCAGCAAGTGATGACGAACATATAACCAAAGACAAGAGACGAAAGTATGAGCAAAAATATCGCAATCAGTGGGAGGTAGTTTTCTCTTGGGTATCAAAAAGTACAAAAGGTAGTTCATATGCTTTTTGCAAAATTTGTTTGCATCAATTATATATTGCCAAAATGGGCCAAGCGGCTCTTCGCAAGCACGAAAAAACACATTCACATATAGTACGTAGTAGTAAAGTATGGAGACAACCTACGGTGAAGGACGCACTGACAAATGGAAAACAGTGTATCTCCAAGGCTGTTACTGAAGCAGAAGTTCGTTCTGTCCTGTTTCTTGCAGAGCACAATTTGTCATTTACTTTGATGGAACATTTTTCGCGGTTTCTAAGTGCAATGGCATTGGACTCTGAAATTCTCAAACGATTTAGGTGCGGTCGTACAAAGTCTACTGCTATTCTCATTAATGTTTTAGGGGCAAGTTATATGGAAAAATTGGCTGAAATTTTAAATAAGTCTAAATTTTCACTCATTATAGATGAGGCTTCTGATATTTCAACACAAAAAGTGTTGTTCCTCGTAGTCCGAGTTTACCATAATGATAAAATGAACGATTTATTTTTTGACTTATTGCTGGTGGAAAAAGCAGACGCTAATCATTTGTATTCAGCAATTATTAAAAGTTTTGAAAATTATAAAATAAACTATAAAGGAAATCTTATAGGTTTTGCTGCCGATGGCGCAAATGTTATGTCCGGCAAAAATCATTCGGTTGCATCACTTTTACGCAATGATATTCAAAGTATTTTTGTAATAAAATGTGTTTGCCACTCTTTCCATCTCTGTGCTTCTTACGCATGTGAGAAGCTGCCGGGTTATGTGGAAGCTTTGACAAGAGATGTATATAATTTTCTGAAAAGTTCTAAGCGCCTTTCGAACTTCAAGTCATTGCAAACATTTTTCGATATCAAACCACTTCGAATTCTTCTCCCTTCGCAAACACGATGGCTTTCACTACAATGTGTTGTATCCAGGTTACTTGACCAATTTGATGTTTTGATAGCATTTTTCTCCATTGAGGAAAACAATACAAACCTTCTAACGGCTTCTAGAATACACAAATTACTATGTAGTCCTTTCACTAAGCTATACTTAATGTTTCTGGAATATATTTTACCATTCTTTAATAATCTTAATAAATTATTCCAATCTGAAAAACCTCAACTACATAAACTTTATAAGTCTGTAAAGTCAATGGTCATTACTTTTTTGGAGTGTTATATGAAAAAGAATTATATAAAAGTGACAAGTATTTCGAAAATACAATTAATAAAGAGACTGAATTCCTTGATTTAGAAAACATATACTTAGGAGCTAGAGTACAACAATTTATATTGGATACCAAATTAGACTCAGAAATGTTAAAGCAATTTCGAACAAATTGTGTAAATTTTTACATTGAAGGCTCTAAACAAATATATTGTAGATTTGACTTCAGTTCCGAATTATTACAAAATCTTGATGTTATTGAACCACAAAGTATAATAGAGAATAAGTTCAATTCTATCATTAAACTTGTTAACACTATGAAGCATCTAGTTACAAACAGTGATATACAGACAATTGACGATCAGTATAGATTGCTTCAAAATTCTTTAGAAGTGATTTAAATTCAGAGAACATTGAAGAATTCTGGACTCATGTAAAGTCAATTAAAATAGGTGATCAGGGTGCATTTGATGGATTATGTGCTTTTGTATTTAATATCTTAACGCTTCCACACTCTTCTGCTAGTACTGAGAGAATATTTTCTCATTACAGTCTAATTAAAACTAAAACTAGAAATTCTCTTTGTAATGAAACAATTAGAGGCTGCCTGCAAGTAAAAGCTCTGTTAAAAATGAATAATTCAACCTGTTTTGATTTTAAGATAACGTCTGATATCATTGACAAATTTTCCCGAAACATGTATACTTTTAAATATAATAATGAATAAAATGTATCTGATTTATTTTTTATAAATATATCATGCGACATTTTCAAAGAAAGTGGAGTTTGTTATTCTACTTACCGTGTTTGCTGTTCTACTTACTTTTTTGTGAGAAATCTACTTACTCGCCGGATTTTTAGTTGGCAGCACTGCTCCAGACTCAAAATTGTTCACAGCTGGGTGAGTCTCTAACTCCATAATCGACCACATGGTGAATTATCTCCAACTTTTAGTTTCGATAAATACATTTGAATTTTTCGCAGTCCCGATGGCGCAACATAAGACCATTGATCACTGTCAGAACCGACGCACCAGTCGCACAAACTGTAGTTATTCATTTTAATTGTTTTTTAGAAGCTCGCACAAAAAATTTTCCAGATTATTTCTTAATTTAATTCAAAGCTAATCTTAATACTTGATAGTCCTTCTTAAGACAATTATTATTCCCCTCAGTGCAAATAAAAAATCTGTATTATCATCGAAAGTTTTGTTTATGGTTAAGGAATTTTTATTAGCTCCAGACTAATTTGAAGAAGAAGCTATTACTATAGAACTTCATATACCGTTACCTCATCAGATGATTTGAAACTAGGACAGAAAGTTTAAAATTTATTCGAAATACATAAAATTTTGAATGCTACAGAACAACTTCTCCCCTCTCACCAAGAAAACAAATAATTATCTTTGACTGATAGGTAAACATTTTTCCATTCAAGCGCAAAAAAACAAAAAAGCTAAAAAATTTCATGAAGCAAAGTCTGTTTGCATGCTATCGACGAAAAACAAAGTCGTTGCCTTCGATATCCATAGACACGCAGACTATTTATGTTTACCCGAAAAGTCGTCCAAGTCCGAAATGGGTTTTGTGGTTAAGCTTGTTTTCGTAACCTATAGGAACTTTGCAACGTTCGAACCATGAAAGTGATAGAAAGGACAAAACATTGGTATTTCGGAAACGTAGACAGACATGCAGAAAACATTTGTGTCAGTGGTTTTGGTTTGCAATGAAAAATCTATTTAAATGCGTCCAGCATGTAACTGACTGGCTCTTAAACTTTCGAAAACGTTTTACTAAGCCTGGCTGATGGAATCATCACGGTTGGCGAAGTACCATCTGTAAATAGTTGGAAATTTAACAAATGAATACAAATTCTATATTATTCTCGTTTGCAAGAAGTTTTCAACCGTGAAGGAGTAAAAACAAGTCTATTCGACTTTTAAAGTATTCACAAGATGTTTTTAATTTTCAGTTTTTCATTACTTTCAGCGAAATCTAGCCAAAAAAGATTGCTTCTCTAGAGTTTCATCATATATTTCACATCGGTATCTAACAAATCCGCTTTAGCGTTTCTTCTGAAAAAAAAGCATTGCCCTTAAAGATAAGTCAACTTCATTGCTTTTTAATGATGACATTCATTAGGGTAGATTTTCTCGGGCAGAAAGGAAGCAACCCTGCTGCTGCAGTTCTGAACGAAACTGCGGAAAACATGTTTTAACTAAAGCTATTCCAGGTAAAGTGAATAATTGATGTCTGTAGAAAAGTTAATCCTCTAGGAGCAGATGCTCAACGACCACAATGAAAATAGTTGTTCTCTGGATATCTTGCTGTGAGATAAGATTCAGGTGCAGCTCTGGACTTGGGATAATATTAACATTATGAAGACTTTGTTGTTTTTGTTTCATGCTCTTGCTTTCTATGAACTTGTTATTTGGCCATTTGATAAAATATCATCAAAATGCTGTCTGGTTGTTATTAATTATTTCGATCAAAAGTGCTTTGTAGCTTCTTTCGAAATAATCATTTGGATTTACTGGATAAATTTGGCCTTAAAGTTTTTTGAGGGAATTTGTTCAAAGCCATTTTTATCCATGTGCTTGTTCGCCAATTCGTTGCTTGCGCGTTTATAAAATTTGCATGTTATGACCTGATGATTGCAATTAAATCTAAAATTGAAAATTTTCAAGCAATATTAATCGCATAATATCAGCAAAAGTTTTTTTTAACAGAATCATTCATTTGTTAAATATTAATGTAGTCTATTTAGTTACTCGTATTATTTTATAATAATAGATATGTTCATTATTATAATAAAGATATCTACATTATTTTATAATAATAGATATGTTCCAACAAATCAGCCTATATTTGTAAAGCAAAAGGGCTGACTTTGTTTCATTCAAATTTAATTTCTGCTGACACAAAAGAATTTATTAGAATATCCGTTGGAATATGAATTTTGTTCTCAGATCCAAGCTAAAAACTACGCCTGGATATAAAAATGTTTCAATTCACTTCTCTTAAATAAATAGTTTTTTTTTCGATAAGTATTCATGAGATAAAAATTAAAAGGCCATTCAAATGTTTATGCAGTCACGCAGAGGGTAAGTGGTCAAGAGTTGAGAGTTTGGCATGTTGATTTATAACTGATTTATATGGAAAATCATATTCATTTATTCCAGCAAAGGGAATGTTTTGTATATTTGAAATGTTAAATGTTAAATGTGTGCTGGTGTCTGATGAGAATCAGTGCATACTTTCGAAACCACTTTGTCAAAATAGAATTTACAATGTAGATTAAAATTTTTAATGTAAATAAAAAGTTGTTCAATTTTAATCATCCCGCAAAAACAATTCCAATACATTGTTATGTTGCTTTGACATCAAATTTCACGTCTATATAATTGTGTAATAGGTAGTGAAATAGGTTTTTCGCCATTCCGATGGCTTTCAGGGTGTATTTGACCTCACAACGACTCTGTGGGAGTGTTAGATCCTTCGGATGGGTCTGGCTTCTTAAACCTTGACTTAAAATAGTTGTTTAATCATAATATTAAAATCACAGACTTTATACTTTAACGTAAGTAAGCCAGGTTATTGCACCCCTTTATTATCTGATACCTGTATAAGTTACCATTAGCTAAGGTTTGTAACACCCGAACGTTCTTACCTACAGTAGTGAGAATACACACACAAAATTTTAGCTTTTATACCTTGCCGTATGTCTGACAGGTAGGGATGGACCGTTCCGACCGAAACTGTTAAGAAAACCTAATAATAATTCGGAACTGGTCGGAACGGTTCCAATCAATAGTTCTTAACAGTTCCAGTTCCGATCAAACAACAAGCACTAGCGAGCATTCAAGTTATACCATGATAAATATTGAGCACGGAACCAATATGAAATCGCTAGCAATTCAGTTCCGATGCATCATGTAGCTGGAACTGGATATGGAGCTGTTAATAATCGTTTCTACACGGTTTGAGTCCGCATCGATTAGAACAATCGATCGTTTGTACATTGATGCAAATTGCGAAATGGCATGATTGTTTTGTATAGGGCGATGTCCTTCAAGTAATTAGTGAAGATTGGCATGTATATATTTATGCCAACATTTTGTTCGTTTGTATGGAACTGGGGTGGAATGTGATCACTGTGTTATCAATTATAGAAGCGATTTATTGGTACATTGATCGGCTGTTTTTTTTTTTCATTTTTTTGCATATTAGTGTTTAATAAAATGTCTTTTTACTTTGCTTGTAATGTTTTTACTGTGCTTTCAGTGGCTACCAGATGAAACTCCTCGTACTACATGCTCCAAAGGCTTGTGGATCTTGAAGTTCTAATAAAAATAACTCTGGCGATAATTGAAAAAAGACCAATATTCACCACTGAAGAATGGCAAATTGCACGAGATCTGTGTATTGTTCTAGAACCATTGTGTAATTCGATTTTTGGGGGTTAATTTAATAAAGCTATGAGTGACAGGACGTCATATGGTGAGATTTTGAGACATTGTCTTGGAACCTAATTCGTATTTTATTTTCTAGGGATAATTGAAAATTTCGCATTACTTAAAATAAGCAAATATTTATAAGATTGCCTGTTAGGTTGAAATGAAAACTCAGTGAAGTGGAGGCATGTTGAGTGTAGTTGCTACTTCAGTGCTATGCGAGCGTTTTATCTCCAAAGCAAGACTCATAACAAATGAGCGTTGAACGATGAAAGTTATAATGCTCTTCTTTTTATATTGTAATTATGTAATTAAAGATCAAACATTTGTGTTGTTTCTCTCCTAATTTTTGGTATCTGATCCCTTTGAATCTATATTGTAGCGTTTAAGTTAATGTTGAGTGTTTTTTCATCTTTATAAAACTATTAAAGAAAATTTTTATGCACTTAAATGCATATTCACTTAATAATAGTAATATTACAAAAGAGGTGGAACTGGAACGGATATCGGAACTAGTTCCAGAAGCGGAACGAAATGACTGGAACCAGTTCTTCAATTATTGCAGATTTGCCCATCCCTACTGACAGGCACTGGCTTTCACTCTATTAGCACTGCAGCCAAAAGTGTACAAAATCTACGGCATATTGAGGTTAGCCCACCATGTGAATTTCGTTTCGATCTAATGACTGCGTTTGAAACTTCTATTTATGAGTAGAGATACTTTCCGGGCTACGAATATTTTCATTTTTTTTTTAATTGAAACATTGGTTGCTTATTTTCACTACAGGGTCATCATTATTTGAAAATTCAGTGCAAAAAACCAATTGAAAATGCCTAATCTGACAGCCCTCTTCCTAATTTTCATCTTAAATTCTATCAACTTTAGCTCGAAGTAAGCTTGCAGGAAATTTGGCCACAACTAGTTTATGCAGGTAACGTATAAAGAGATTCGGTACGCGATTCAAGCTTTTACGAGACATGTGTGTCTGAATTTAGTCTCGCACGAGTTTCGAAGACAGATTCATCCGTGTTTGCGGATCCACGAAACTCGATGTCATACGGAGATTCGATGTCAAATCTTGAAAAACTTTTGAGTACTGACTTACCCAAAGCTTTATTTTATACAAATATTTTTTATTTATATAATATTTATTTATTTTATACAATATATTCCCTCAAAGGGAATAAAAGTAATAAAATAAATAAGAGTATTAATTTTCATATTGCCATGGCAACATACATATGAAGTTGACTGTTTTAAATCGATTGTTTTTTTTAGTACAGTTTCCTGTTTTACGAGGAATAGGTTGGCTTGTACCGAGACACTTCAGCCATTGATTTCGACAATACCCGTTTGGTGAGTTTGACTTTATTTAACACTTATTTACGCTTATTTAGCTTTCATAAACACACACAATTGCGCCTTTGCGAAGATTTGATTCCCGTTCGCTCAATTTCAGAGAAAGGCCATCATTCGAAGAAAAACAACCAATTTTTAGTTCTCTGGCTAAAACCTTCCTCTGCCTGAGACCATTCGAGAATGAAATCGATTGTTTACGGTTTTGTAGTTACACTCAGCCACGAAAATACAGTAGATACAACTGACGAATAATCAAGATTGTCTGAATGGAGAATATTCTGATTTTTTTGTTTGTAGAACTGCTTTTATGTACAAATTAATATTTTGAAAAAAAAAATAAAATTTTGATGGCAATTTGCGACGTAAAATAAATAATAACTGGCACATACGAGCCGCTAAAAACGCTAACTTTCAAAGCAAAGAAAGGAATCGTACAGATTTTCAGTACATATTCTCCACATGTGCTCGTTATAACAGCCAACCTGGTTCAAGGGCCATGTAACACTTCGATCTGAAGAATGCATTGAAACTAATAGGGTGCGAAGATTTTTAAAATTACTCCTGGCATGATTTTGAGCATTTAGGAAAGTCGAACACTTGTTATTTATATTCCATTATTTATATTTATATTCCTTACAAAACTTTGAAAGCATGATCTCCCAGAACATAACGATCAAACTGTTCAGGGCTTGCAACACTTTTAAAAACTCTTCTAACTTCCAATGCTGTCTTCGGTTCGCAACGAAATTCACAGGGTAAGTTGGCCTTAACGTGAAACAGGCTTACAGACTTAGTATTCTTTTGGTTTCGGCGCCAGCAAAGGGTTACCAGCAGTAGATATTTTCATTATCAGTTTACAGCTGCTTTTATGCTACTTTTTCACAGCTCTGATCTCCAACATAGTTGTCATAACACACATGTCTTGTTAGTATCCTGTGACAAAATTTATCCAGGCATTGTCACAAAATTGAAGGCTTAAGCAACTAGTCTCAAAATTTTTGATTCTATCTCAATCCAAACACGTTTATTGTAATAGTTATATGTTTGCTTTTAATTAATTAAAACATATAAAAGGAAGAACAAAAGAAAATTGCCATACATATATATTTATGTTTCTCAAGGCCCAAAATAAAATTAACTAGTAACACACAAATTAATCACTCAAAACTGAAAGCAAAAACAGATCAATCATTACAAGTAATTTTAAGAATAAAGATTTAATATTTGGTTTGTCTTTATCAGCTTGGCAGACTCTATACCATTTGTTGGTAACTGTTGTTTGATGTGTCATTACTTTTCCATTCAGTTTGGGTTACTGCACACGGTTGAAAATTTTGGGGTAAAATCTATTATTTTTCTATAAATGCGGCTTTATAACATTGATCTATACCAAATTTCGCATATTTATGATAAAACTAGCTTTTATAGTTCATTTCTATACGAAAAATATATATTGCTTATGCATCTCTGAAAATCAATTTCACTTTTACACCATATATTTATAAAGTTTATATTACGTTTGATAAAACGTATATCTTTTGCTTATTGATTTGATCTATCAGTAATATCAATTAGCTTCAACGCATATAATTCGTTTTGTTTCGTTTGAAAAACGCATATTTATAACATATTGAGCATCAAATTGACACCAACTTGGTGTAAAAAAAGTAGCACGCATAAACTGCAGCATTGATTGTGCAATATTTGACGATGCAGAGAATTAGTTTTGAGTGTACTTAGAAGGTGCGAATTACGTAGTTTGTGTATAGTAGTTTGTGATAGTTGACCGTATCAAGTAAAATCTTTTTCAAAGGGCTGTTTCTTACGGTTGAATATCCCGAAATTAGAAAAATTGTACGTTTTAGAAAGTGTACGTCGGATGGCGTTGATCGCTTGTCGTATAAAGATTTCGTTTTTTCGGTTTTAGATGGTACTAATTTTCTATTTAGCGATTTTTTGTGTTTTAGAAACAAAGTTGGAGTGGAGATAAAAGAGGACATATTTATGCAGTATTTGTGTCAATTTTATAGCCATCCAGACTTTATTCTTAAAGTTCATTTTAAAAAAAGCGTAGAAAGTGAGAGTGATAATGATTGTGCAGTGTCTGTGAAACGTTCAAATGTAGAAATCGGTCCAAATTTAATAGCAACATCTGACTCTCTTAAATCTTATTTAAAAACAGAAAAATTCGGTCTTGACGTTTTGAATATTTATAATAATAAGGGCTTTCTGACAGAAAAAGAACGAAGAATCGTAATAAAACTAATAACTTCTTATGTGCAGGAGACATTCGGTTTTAAGCCAAAGAAAGAAGAACAATTAGCCGTAGCAAACTCATGTGTTAAAATTTTTCCTTGTTTTACCTTGGACGTATTGCACAATGAAAGAAATAATGGATTTTTGCAAATAAAATTGAAAAATGATAGAAAACGAAAAAAAGATATTGAAAATGAAATAAGAGGTGTTGAAGCTAAAACAGTAACTGAATAAGTTAGTTCGTCTGTGTTAAAAGACGTGGAAATTATAAAAAGTGCAATCTTGCCAGAAGAAATTGAAATTGTCAAAGCTAAGCTAGAGACAACACTGAACTATCGACGTGAATTTGTCAAACAAAATAATAATTTTGAAATCTCTAGAGTCTACTTTGCATGCCCAGAATTGGTAAGTTTAGGTATTATATGAGACACTAAAATTTAATATAATATTTTATTTTGAAGATATCCTATGATTTTGAGTTGAGCTTTGGTGTAACCCGATTTTGTGAAACATGGGCGGATAGCTATCAGTCCTGTATATTTACAGTGATAAAAAAAACGGGAAAGAAGATACTGTACAAAGAAGCTGAGAGAGAAAAAGGTTTAAATAATATTTACTTAAATCCACATTCAAAATGCAAAAATAAAACATAACTACATTAAATAATAATTATTGCATAGATTGGAATGGTCAAACAATTTCAATATTGAATCTACTGCGGCTTTTGCCTCCCGCTCCTTGGGGTAAAAAAAAGCAAAATAGGTCATCTGACGAAAATGCTGTTGAAAGAATTATTCAGTATAAGAGAGTAAGTTATCATTTACTTTTGATCCAAATAGCCCTTTTTAATCGTTCTCTTTTGTATTATATGTGACATTCAGAGAGGATCGACGAATGAAACTTACTTACAAGGCTCTACTGGAAGGTCTCCTTATATTATTGCAGTAGGTGACGACAAAAGTAATATTCAACAACGCAGCAAATTCAGCCAATATTTATCGACGAAGAAGATCTAGTAAACTACTCGACGCACGAGGCTGCCTACTCTCAAAAAACGGATAAGTACTACATAATAATTAAATAAGCATAACGTAGAATTAAAAAACGTACAATAAAATATAAGCTTAAATCTTTTCCCGTAAAATAGATATTTTAGAAAAAAAACAATGCTACTCGTTACTTGTACCTTACTACTTTACCATTTCATTTTTTTTTTCATTTTATAAAGATTTTTAATACTGTTAAATTAGCTATATATGTGTATGTAAAAGAAATGTACTGAGATCTTGAATAAAATATAATTGCCAAATTAAGCACTGTTTAATTCTTTGTTACTTAAGATTGACTTTACTTTTTTACGTGAAAACCTTTGAAGAAATTTCTGCGTTCAGGCTATGTTTGGAAATGGATTTACAAACATGAAAACAAACAAACACTTAAATATAATTGGAAAGCTATGTTTGCTATGTCAGTGTAAATTATATGCTTCTTTTCAATATTCATTTACAAATTAACCCAGTTTTTCTTATTTCAACTTTTCCCAGATATAAACATCATGTTTAAAACATGTGAATCGATTTGATATATTTCATTATTAAATGGCATAGTAAATTTTATATCAATATGATATTTGCCATAGTAAATAAATTTATAATCATTTTATATGATGTTTATATTTAGCTTTATCGAAAACATTGATATAAACTGTTTATAGAAACTATAACTTAAAAGTTTGTGTTTGATATTGTTTGCATTTATCTATTTGATATTTTTTTTAGCTGGATTTCTATGTATATATTTTTTTTATCAAAATAACACCATATTTTTCAACCGTGCAGTGAGCGTAACCTAAGTTGTGATATACATTGGCTTTGGCGAGCTCTAATCTCTTCTTCAGATGGATCTCGCAAAAAAATAACTTTTTCATCGCTATTTGCCCGTTGAAACCTTCTTGAATGAATGTTCTTTTAACTGTTTCCTTTGATATAAGCTTTCTTCAATCTAAACTCTCAAGTTGTTGAACAGTTTCTTTAAATTGCAATGATCTTGCCCATTTTTTGCAGTAAAGAGTTTCTTTTGTCCTCGCTCACGTTTGTTCACGACAGTTCCGGAAACAATGAAACCATCTGCAAACAATCCTGCTAACATTTCTGATAAGTTATCCCTCCAGAAACAAGTTTCAAAATAATTTTGCTTTCCACGATAGTAGATTCCTTCCATTTGTTTTAAATTTCATATTCATTTATCATAGGGGTCATTGATAGATTTACACAGAAAACCAAATATTTTTACTATTTGACTGTAAAAATGTCATCCGGTACTAGAAAAAAGCCTTGCGTCTTCAATTTTGGTGTCATTCACTGAATAATACACTGGCTATATTTTAATGTAAATCAATTTTTTCCTTTTGAAGATAGATTTATTTTAATTACTCGACATATATCGATATTTCGATGATAATCTGCCCTCTTCTTCAATGTCTATCGGCACTGAAGACACTGAAGAAGAAGGCAGATTACCCTCGAAATATCGATACATGTGTGTAGAGTAATTAAAATAAATATAGCTTCAAAATGAAAAAAAATGGTTTCAATTAAAATATTTATACAAGCTAGGAAAACAATTTTTACACAATAAAAACAATCCAAATAACAATCAAACAATCAAAAAGCAAACAAACAATCAAAATATAAATGATATAATAATATAAAATATACTGAAAAATTAAAATTTTTTGAATTTTGTTTTCAATAGATTTATATACTTACAAAAAGCTTTTGGATTCAATTTAATGACTATTTGTATATCGTGTAATATATTCTACGATTGGATGTTGGAAAACCAGTTTTCATATCCCAGTTCAACGTCAAACTGTAACTATAAGTCATGCACGAGCCGCGAATTAATTTGTTGTGGCACACCTTAATTTGATCTTTGGTTACAATTACCACATTTTTAATTTAACCATTTGTAAACTGATGTTTTGTGAAGTGATACAGCTTTGCTTGTCTATGATTTTTGCAATATTTTTGGTTTCATAAATAATTTTTGAAAAATTCATATTCTGTAAACTAAATTGAATGTAAACTCGGTGCATACGAATTAATTGAAATTTGTATTATTCATTTTCAAACATTTCAAATTTGTTTATATACATATAACAATTCATGCATTATCTGCCTGGCGTATCTCGCTAATTAGCAGTACCCAATTTTATGAGTTAATTATGTCCCGTTGTATATACTACTACAATTATTTTTGTCAACAAGTAATTATTCCATTTTTTTGGTTGCTTTTGCGAACTGCAGTTGCCAATTTCAATGCAAATTTCAGTGACGCCATAATGAAACATCAGTAAAGCATGAATATCTTTAACGATTTGCAATTTTGATTATTATTCGACTGCCTATATGGTTGTCTGTTTGCAAATATTTTCAAGTAACATTCTGAGCGCCATGTCGAATACATGTTTGTTTTAACGTGTTCGATATACATATGTAGAACTACATACTTACATATGTATACACATGCTCTCGTATGACAAAGGAAGAGAGAATTTTCAACCATAAATTATATAATGTGGAATTGGGTTTCATTGCTTATCGCAATGCATATTTGGCGATAATAACCAGCAAACAGATACTTCATTATTGGCACGATAATGAGAAAACTAATGTGAAAAATCAACTCAAATATAATTTGAGTTTAAATCTTCATTAATGGAAGCAAAGGACAATTCGTAAGGTCTATTCCTGACTTCCATTGAATCGGTCATACAATTTCAGTTCTTGCCTTGTACTCCTCAATTCAAATGATTTCTTTTCATTAAACGGAATCAAAGAAACAAATATGCAGCTTGGATTAGCTTGAATCCAACCACCACCCACGATGGTCGTTCGTTAGCATGAGTAAATTGTTGGATTCTAAAACTTTTTGTATTGTATCCAAAACTCAATTCGCCAACCGTTTCCGTTTAGGATATTTTTTTTTCGAATGGAAACGAGTTTTCCGGATAATGAGACTCATATTTCTTTTACGACTGCGATAACTTTTCGATGACAAAACTCTGTTTCAAATTTAGTTCCTTTTACTTATTATTAGGTTTCATTATTGAAGTTAAGCCATTATGCAAAACTTTTCTAATTGTGACTTTTGTATAGTTTTGCTCAAGTTATCAGTACATTTCATTGCTGGGATGGAATTTTTTTAGTTGAGTCTCGTAAGCGTATTACTCCGGAAGAGTATTTTGTAATACTCCGGATAAAATTAGTGGCTTGATTTTTTTTTGGCAGTTGTTTATTGAGATCATTCGTCTCTTTCATATTACTTTATGGATTGCGGTAGAGAGATAGTGAAGCTAAGAAAATCGATGAAAATTTCAAATTTTATTCCTTAAATTATGTTTGTATGTCTCACAAGTTGTTTTTTTTTTCTTTCAAAAATCTACTATTAATTAATTTTATCAAAATTATTGACTTATTTTATATGATAATAGTGTGTGCCCTACCAAAATATTTGTAAAATGAAGTTTTATCAATTATTTATACAAATGCACCTACATACATACATATATTAAACTTTCTCCAATGAAATCTCATTTCATCGTCATTTAAACGGTATTTCATCACTAATATTTACGAATAGTGCAATGTGCTGGTCTCTTAAACTAAATTTCATTGATAAATAATAATTCAAGATCGGGCAAAAATAATATGGGGACCCAGCTTGTAAATGGTTTTGCTTGTCAGAATTTTTCTGTAAAGCAGGAGTGTTATTTTCCGTATTAAATTTCATTCAAAACTTATCTCCTTTATTTTAATAATTCTCTATTTCGCATCCAATTGTTTCAATTTTGAATTTATCAAACTAAATTGAATAGGAAATTTAAAATTACTGAATTGTTGCGTATATAAATGATTGCAAGACACATTCGTATCAGCTAGAAGGCTTCGAAGCCATCTATTGAAACAATAAAACAAAAATCGACAAGAAAACCCCAGTGAGTGAGAAGCTAAGAGAAGTTTGCTCAGAAACTGCCTGGATTTTTCAAGATATTTTACGTGTACCTGTAAATAACTCCAGTACAATTTGAAGGAGTTAAGTTTGAATTATTGAATCGGGTGAAGATAAGGAAATTATCTATTGAATTTTGAAAGTTTTTTGTGTGCGAATGTTTTCCGAACTTTCATTATAATAAAGGCTTGTTTAGTTTGAGAACAAACTGAGTTGAAAAAACTCTAGCGCACCTGACCCGCTAGAGATACTAATTTTCGAAGAGCAGTAGAGGAATCGTGCAGATTTTGAGTGTATATTTTACCACATGTGCTCCAACCTGTTTCGAATGCAAATTCACTTTGATCTTAACAATGCATATAAACTCATAGGGTGGAAAAGATTTCAAGAATTTCAAGATTTAACATAAACAAAGAAAATGCTGAGTACTTGCAACACTGCAACTAAAAGTCTCTCACAATTGCCTCACGTCAAAATCAAATAACTCTATCGATTTTTATTTTATCCAATGATTTCATTAAAAGTTACAGGGATAGAAAGATGTTTAGGGTCAAAAAATGAAGAATGTTTGGAACCAAAAAAATTCTAGAACTGAGAAAATTTAACAATTGGTAACTTATTTTCATTGTATATGTTCGCGATATGAATACTTAATGTAAGCGTTTATTGATACGAAAATAGCAAAAAACGCCTCGCGCTGGCAACCTTTTGCTAGTAACAAAGCCAAAAATATATCACACCTGCCTCACATTGAAATCAACCTACTCTGCGAACTTCGTTTTGATCCGATGAATGCATGTAGGAGTACAAAGAAATTTAGGGCTACCAGTCGCAAGAGTTTTCAAGGTTTCGAAAACTTAATATTTTTTGGTTACTGTCACTACAAAATCATTACCGTTTGAAAATTTTACGATGAAATTGCTTAGTAAAGATATTGCAAATAAATACAAAATCAACAATAGCTGGCAGCCCTATAATGGTTTTTTACCAGATTTCTTCTGAATAATGCCTATAATAAGTTCCATATATCATATTAAATTCGTTTTGATTTCATGACTGCACTGGAAGCTCTACGGCAAAAAGCTTTATTTTCCTGAGCGAACTTTCCAAACCCGAGGCACCATCTGTGTCAATTTCATGAAAATCTGGTAAATGAATCAGAATTCATAGGGCAAAAAACAGTTTTTTTTTCTTTATAGCTTTTCAAGATGGCACCACTGGCACAGAGTTGCCCGGATTCCCAAGTCGCTACTCTGAGACCTGTGCCATGAGTCAGTCGTGGACACTGGTGTCTGGCTACAATTAGACCTTCAAAAAAAAGAGAAAAAAAATAATTTTGTTATATTTGCCTTGGCGAACCTGTCGCCGCTACGCAAAGTTAAAACAGTCTTTTCCAGCTCAATTTGTTAAAAGAAAAACAATTCTTTTGGAAAGCTTGGTGGCCGCTTTTTCTGAGGCTTACCAGCAAAGACTGTTGTTTATTCATGTTAAATCGGAGCTTTTATAATAACAATTGTACAGTTAATATTTTTGAAAAATATGCGCGAATCCAAATAATTTATTGTAGCTCGTGGGATTTACTACTGCGTTCAGTCGGGGCGCTCTAGTCGTTACGTGGGTGCGTGTGACATTTTGACAAGTGTCGAAACGTCAGTGTAGTGTACACAGCACCTGTTTCTACTCAATACGAATACATTTTGTGAATTTCAACTGTATCTGATAATTGGCTCGTGAGTTCTCGTGAACAGAAATTTTTGATGCTTAAAATGTAGATAAAGTGGAGGAGGATTACCGTTCTTGCCCGATATGAAATTTCAAAAACTTTGCTTTGGATTTATAAAGAAAACCTAAGATTTCTATAGGAATTGGTTTTCACTGTTTAACATGAAATTGTTTTAGGAGATTCGATGGTTTGAAGGTTTTCACTTTCACACGTAGCTGCAACCTAGTAATATCAATATGTTCTTTAAGTTTCATAATGATCTAATAATCTGGTCAAAAGTTATCGAAATTCAAAGATTTTCGAATTTTCCCAATCTGATATTAGGCGCCTAGCGCACACATAGGGTTGAAAATTTCAAAAGTCTAGCGCATCAGAACCGCTAGAAAACTAATTTTCGAAGAAATTGTCTTTGAGTGACAAAAAAATGTTGAAAGACGTAATACACTTTTTTTGTAGAATCATATCAACCATTCCTTATCCCAAGCAACAAAACTCAACTATAACCCAAATGATGAAAATGTTCAGTGCTGGCAACACTTTCCCAACGAAGAAACAATAAGTTAACCTTAACAAGCTCATACTTAAATCAACCTATCCTTTGAATTTCGTTCTCATCGGAGGATTTCATCGAAAGTTTCAGCGGTTAAACGTTGTTTGAGGCTGCCATCCGAAAAATGTTCAAAACTTGGAAAATTTCAAAATTGGTTTCTTATTTTTATCGCAAATGCTTTGCATATGAGTACGTAATTTGAAGCATCTGTTGGTGCAATATTTACAAAAATGGCTAATGCTGGTTACCCTGTGTCAGCAGCAGAGCAAAATATGTACCAAATCTGCTTCACGTTAAGCTAAACCCAACCAGTAAATTTAGTTTCGATTGAATCACTGCACTGGGAGGTATACGGGTGAAAAGAATTAAAGGGCTGCCACCCTCAAAACTTTTCAAATTTTTAAAGCGTTAATATTTGTTGTTAATTTTTATTGCAGGATCATTCTCAATTGCAAATCTTATGACATAATCGCTCAGTAAATAAATTCCACAAAATTACAAAAATAGTCATAGCTGGTAGCCCTTTCATTATTTTTGTACGAAATTCCTACGAAATTTATCTCACATTAAGGTCCATTTACTCCATTAACTTTGTTTTGATTTCTACACTGGACCGGAAGCTATATAATTTTGCTGAGCAAATTTGCAAGATTGATGAACCGAAAATCACCATAGCTGCTAGCCCTATTCTAATTTTTCAACCAAATTTTCACCATTGCATAATTGCATAAAGTAAGATCCAAGCACTGTGTGAATTTCGTTTAAATGTGATGGCTGAATCGGAAGTTATAGGCCAAAAAGCTGTTTTTTTCACAGTGATTTTTCAAGATGGTACCACTGCCACAGGGTTGCCCGCATTTCAAAATCACTTCTATCAGACCTGGTCCTAGCTAATACCAACATGTCCTGTAAATTTCATTATGATCGGATAATCCGGTCGTCAGTTCTCGTGAACATAACTTTCGAGTGCTGAAAATAGAGGTAATTTGGTGATGGGTTGCCATCCTTGTGCAAATCGGAATTTTAAAAATTTCAATTTGACGTGATGGAAAAAGGCTAAAATTTATCAATGATTAGAATTTTTTGTCAAAAATCAAAAATTTTTGAGGCGGGTCAATGATTCGAAGGATTATTTTTCAGGAGCCTGCCGTAGCTACAGGATTACCTGCACTATCTTGAAATTCCAGGTGTGCTAAATTTTAGCCAACATCAATACCCTCTGCGAATTTCGCGATGATCCAATGTTTTTGTGAGAAGTAATGACAAATCAAAATTTGAAAAAAAATCCTTGGCTACTTTTAGGCACTTAGCACCCACACACGGCTCAAAATGTTCAATTATTTATCATAGACAAGCTTAGAACATAATTAGTTTTCATTTCCAATACTTTTCTTTAAAAAACATTTACACTGCATGGAAATATAGGAGTACCTCAAAATTCACTAAAACGCTCGCCGCCGCCAAAAGGTTTAGGATATCTGAATTTTCGTGGACCTACCTAGTAATTATATCTACGTTTTCCGAAAATTTCAGCTCAATCGGATCGGCCACTCCAGAGATTACCTCCCTTAATCATTTTGCTGATATATATATATATATATATATATATATATATATATATAAAGATATAGATATATATATATATATAAATATATATATATATATATATATATATATATATATAGATATATATATATATATATATATATATATATATATATATATACATATATATATATATATATATATATATATATATATATATATAAAGAAATATGAATTTTCGGCGAAACGAGTTTAATACTAATGTTCTTCGATTTCGTTCTTCGACTTCTATTATCATATTCACATTTAAAACACGTTCAAAATTCATTCTATAAACTTTAAAATAGGTATATTTGAAATATCACTAAAATAGCCGCCGGCACCAAAGGGTTAAATATTAATAGCGTTTTATAAGACCTGGCACTATTCTGCATATGCAGCAATATATTTTGAAAATTTTAGTGAAATCAGATGGCTCGTTTTTGAGATTTTTTCACTGAAATTTTTTGATGATATATATATATATATATATATATATATATATATATATATATATATATATTTATATATATACATATATATATATACATATATATATATATATATATATATATATATATATATATATATATATATATATATATATATATATATATATATATATATATATATATATATATATATATATATATATATATATATATATATAGAAATATGAATGTTTGGCCAAAGTGATTTTCATACTAATGTTCCTCGAACATTATAATGTTTTCTAGTATTGTCTAGTTTAGTAGTTGTTTACGAATTATGCCATAAAAAGTTAGTTTTGTAAAAACATGTGTTTCATTATTTTATGGTCGATTTCATTTTTTTTTTGTTTTTGGGAAAAAGAAACAGAGCACGAAAAGGATAACTTTTGACGTCTGTCTAGTTTTGGATTCCATTTAAGCCACTGACTTAAGCATACTATGAAGTCGCATCAGTGTTGGATTTGCAGTTGCTTTATACATAGTGCGATAGAATTCAAATGGAAAGTTCTCTAAACAAATAAATAGGAAGCTTAATAGCGACAAGATTACTCTCCGAAATATAAATTGACATTGGTATTCTGATCTCTCAAGTTTCATGACACGTGGTGCTGCGTCTTCTTTTTTGGTATATGTGACCACCACTAAAGCAATACTTAAAATTTTTTTCTCAATGGATGGTGAAAACTTATTTGTTTTAATCGACACCTTTAAGTAGGTTAAACAGGAAAATTAAGATAAACATATTGGTTGTATTGTGCTTGTTTTAAGATTTCATAAATGCTTATTTATTTAATAAAATTTAATAAAAATCTATTCTTCTATCCCATGCCACAAACTTTCATAAAATTCAATACTTTGTTCTCACAACTTTACTGTTACCCAATCTGTTATCTGAAATGATTGACTTCTCTGTAATAAACATAGTTTACGTTCCGCATTATCGCAAAACGCTTTTTTCCCGTTTTTCCATAAAATAATTTTGAAATTTTCGATGTATTCACAGAAATTTCGAAAGTTTTTACTGTGTTTAAGCTTCTAAGATCTTTGGAGCATGTTTAATTTTATACCATAACAGAGAATATCTATCATACATCAAATTAAATTACATCGTTTGAAGTCACGAAAGACCTTTACTGTCGAGATTCCTCTCAGGTCACTCAAACCTTTGGTAGAATTTTGCCAAGCAAAAGGTCTTTCAAAACTTTCATCGAACGGAATTCTTATTCAAGTTTGTTGTAATCAGCTTAGAAGACATTGTGTAAAATTTGAAAGAGATTACGTACAGAGAATATACATACACAAACGAGCTTCGTGGCAAGGCTAGATGGGTTTTCTAACGGAAAAGACAAAAGATACTTTTCTGATACGATTGCTTTCATTTGACAGCAAAGAGCAATTACGAGTGGCATAAAGCGGAAACTTCCATCACTGGTAAATCATCGACCAGAATGAATTCTTACGGCAGTATGATTAATTCAATTAGTTGTGCTTGAGCAATTTGCTATAAAATTACAAGTTCCAACACAACACTTAAAGGGGATATCACTTTGGCCGACTGCTATTAATATTGCCAAAAAATATATACTAAATGCAGTCAACTTTAAACACATTTTAGCTCCATTCGTTACACTTCTTCGCATCCTTTCGCTGTTTAAATTATACAATAGCTCAAAAATGGACACACAAATGTCCTACATTTCTCGAGAATAAGCATATACATATTTATTGAACGGTCGAACGGTCCACTTCAAATTAGATTGAACAAATATATATTTCCGCCAATTGTCCCTTTTCGATCATATTTTTCAGTGACGTTTGATTTTATGATATGGGACCGGAAAATATCCAGGACCGTGAAGTTGAGCATCACTCTTTCGATATATAGGAATAAAATTCTAAGAAATTTTCGATGGCGCTATAAAATACAGGCTTATGAATAGTTCTGAAAATTGGGTGTTTGCTGAAATAATAAAATTGAATATATGGTGAAAGTGGATGCTGAGATACAGGATTCATATATCCAGTATCTGTTTGAGGGTTAAATGTGTATGAAAGAGTACTTTGCATGTAGAGTTTGTGGGACAAAGAGGCTATTGTACTTATTTTTATGGCATGCATTAGATATGACAGCTGATATTGCTGGCCCAATCTCACGTTGCTTGAGTGTTTGTTTGTCAATGGGCAAGACGAGAGTACTAGCTTTTGGTCAATGTGAATGTAGTGATTTTATTGGAAAACTGAAATAAAATACATTATATGATTGCTGCCGAAATATATATATGTACATCATGTTCAAGAACATGTTACTTTTATTCATTTTAACATAGGTATGGCAAAAGCTAGCGTTAGATATACCCCGAATATGCAGTTTGATTGCTTGGTATACGTAAAATACAGCGCTAAGTATAAAGGACTATTGATATTTGCAGAGATAGTACAGTTTTTTTCGCTTATCCTTAGTCTAATTGTGAATCGTTTAATTTACCATATAGGTGCATTAACTAATTATTTATAATCTTGACTCAGTGTAAACAATTAAAACTATTTGAATTTATTTTTATACATAATACATACAGAATATTCCAATTTTATATTGACGATTTGGTTGCTTAAAGCTTATTTGATTCAGGCAGAGGCCCTAGCTCCAGAGCATTATTTAGTCCTCAATAGTCTAGGAAAAGTCGAATGGTAATAAATAGGAAACCTTGCAAACGGCACTCCAAATGCTTCAGAGTACCAAGTGTAGCGGAAAAGATTACGGAGTTGTATGTTCTCCGAAAATTGTGTAGTTTGGGATGTTTGAAGTTAATTTATTAAGGAAAATTTAAGAGACAATGGTTGAAGGTTAAGTAAGATCAATTGATCAGCTTATTCCAAGTAAGAAAAGTTGTGTTTGTAAAGTAGATTTCGAGTCAACTTACGTTGGACTGATTTCATGCTTTTTAGACCAGACAATAGTCTATCTAATAGTCTACAATAGTCTACCAAGAGATGTGAATAGAAAGAAAGATGGGTTAAATATGGCAAAATATTGATATGATCTAAGAACGAAGCCGGGCATTTTAGAGGCACAGTTGACAATATTAAAGATGTGTAGATCAAATTTTAGTTTGTTATCAAAAATGACTCCAAGTTCAATTGAAACGCAGTGGATTAGCTTCTTGAGAAAATACCACTACGTCACATTTTTTTAAATTTTTAGCAAAAGCTTGTTAGTTTGACAACTGTTTTCAAGTAAGAGCAAATTCAAGTGAAGGAGACAGCAGTTTTGGAATGATTTTGTAGTTGCAAATAGCTTAAGGCTATCACGCAAAAAGACACATGAAATTGACACATGACACATGAAACATTTCCATAAAATTAAAATCGACGAGGACCTAGAATTGAAACTGGAGGAACTCCAGTTTTTGGTTTGCAGGGAGTTGACAGGAAGGACTTGTATCGAACACGACAGAAGCGATCATTAATATATAACTCAAGCCATAGTATGTCGACAGAAGAATGCTATAGTCTACACTGTCAAATGCCTTGGAAAGTCAGTATTTATAGCGTGTACATGAAACCGGTCATCAGAAGATTTTTCGTGAAGTATATATTTTAAATTCGTGGATGTAGCGTGGTATTTTTGAAATCCATGCTATTGACGACAATATTTTTTGCGGTAATGATATCATGAACATAGTGCGTCTGCTGATATCAGACGGTAAAAAGATAAATCCCCTGATTTAGGGATAGAGTCTATAAGAACTGCTTTCCAGGATGTTACCAACAAAACTCAGAGAATTGTTGGTCCTTTTCAAGAAAATCGTCGGATGACCCAAAGTCCCAGTATGTTTGAGGAGTAGTAGTGATCTGATTACCTAGTTTGATACTTTGGGGATAAAAGTTAAGAGTGCGTAGTTACTTACTGAGGAACCAAAATCGCCTTAAATAACATTTCTGTAGAGAAAATGTAATTTTTTATAAGTAAGACATTGAATTACCTCTGTTCATGGTAGGCTTCAAAATCAAGAGGCGAACCAGATTGCTTCAAGTTTTTGCGGTACTTTTTTTTAAGGAGACCTTTTGAGCTTATGGATTTATTAAACCAAGGTGGTTATTTTGTCGTAGGGGATATGAAATTGAAATAAAATGAGGGAGAAATAGCTTCTGAGAGGCTGTAAAAAGAGTCAACTGAAACATCACAGAATCAAAGTGACATGATATTAACCCAATTGAACGAGCTTACCAGGTTGTTCAAACCGATATATTCACCACGAAAAAAACTATATTTAGAATATTGTGGTATGAAAGCTAAGTTTAAAAGGGAAATCCGAATCAAAATTTCATAAGGGTTATAAGTCGGTATGTAAACATTGAATAACTTTGACATTTGTCAACCAACTGACTTGATTTGACATGGTTTTGAAACGTAAACTCAGTGCATTTTTATCCATGAGCCACCTCACACCGAAACAATGAGCCGAAATAGTGACGCTGTACATTGAAAATAGTTGTTAACCCTAGAGAGATAACGTTATTTTATAGTACTGAAAAGATAAACATGCGCCTGAGAGGCGCACAATATTAAAAACCTATTTATTTACAAACTATAATAATTATTCTTTTTATTGTAATTTCTATGAGGTTTTAGATTAATAAGAAGTTAATTAAACACAAATTTATATCATTATTTTTATTATTAAGAAAATTATGTAGGATTTTATAAACCCTTAACAAAACGTAACGAAAATTGGAAGCATTTATATTTAAGTAGAATTTTTTTTAAATTAGTAACATTCATAGTTTTTTTTTCTTCCTAATTAATGAATTACTATATATTCAGTCTCAAGTTACAAGAAATACTGAATAAAATCATAGTTATAGACCATTGTTGCAAACATCTTTTTTATGTTCACCACAAAATGCATTTTTACATTTTGTACATGTCATCTTAGACATTCTTTTCTTTTTAGTTGTACATAAGTTACAGTAGCGCCGAACTTTCGCCAGAGGTTCCTCTTCAGCTTCTTGAGAAGCCTTGTGATTAGTTTGTGGCAGGATATTCTCAATATTTTCTCTCAAACGCCTTGATAAAGTAGGGATTTCCAATCTAGATCTCATCCACGGTGTGTACAGTTCAGTACTTAATTTTTTCATATATTCTCTTCGGTTTAATGGTTTTTCTTGCTTTGACAAAACATGGTGTGTGTAAATTATATATGAGTTGACAAAAGCTATATTCAATATGATATAAAACATTGTCATTGGCCATCTGTTACTCTTTCTAGAACAAGACATCGAAGAACACATCTGGTCAAATGTGTCGATGCCGCCTTTTGTCAGGTTGTAGAACATAATGATCTCAGGCTTACCAATTGTAGGATTTAAAACAGCGCCTTCATCACATGAGGACAACATATACACCATCTTGGACGGCTTCGGCTTGTATGATAGTAGGGTCAAAGGCCCATCGAAACAGAACATAGACGTACCCCCTGGTCTAGAACGGGTATTTTTTAGTTCTTCGGCAATTTCCCTTTTGTTTGATCGTACCGTGTCCACAATCGTCAATTTGTATGGTTCAGCAAGCAATGATTTTGAGACAGGGATAGACGTGAGCCAATTGTTACACATTATATTGCGGTTGGTACCATGAATTGGCCGTGATAGCTCTTTCAAGTAATATTCGCCTTGTGGTAAACCATTTGTATTTGTAGCTTTTCCAATGTATGGCATCGCATTTATCATATAATTGGTTCCAATATCATTCATCTTTGGAATTTTTACACCATACTTTTATGGTTTATTAGGTATATACTTTCGAAAGGGGCATCTACCGCGGAACCCCAGTAATTGTTCATCAATAGTGACATTACTTCCAGGAGAGTAATTCATTTTGCATTGGGCTATAAACAGATCCCAAACCTTTCGAACTGGTATAAACGGATCTTGTTGGCGACGAGCAGGACGTAGAGTCGAACTAGTAACAATAACTTAATATTTTATTTACTTTATTTATGTAGAAATAAATAAAAAGTAACAAAAACTAAATCATATAAAAATGCATAAAAGTTACACAGAAGATAAACATGCGCCTCTCGAGCGCAACGGGTTGTCATAGCAACAAAACTATGGTACTTATCGAACAGCAGCGGTCGTCCCTTGGCAGTGTTGACCTACGACTGAGTTGGCTTGAAAAAACAAGCTTGTACACGCATTGGATGAAAAAATACAGCGATATATCCGTTTCGCGGGCGCCTCTGAGGCGCACGTTATCTTTCTAGGGTTAAGTTGTGTTAACTTAACAAGCATATCGCCAGGCACCGTCTGCTAACACTATTTGTCGTTTGGTATCGAATTTTGTTGAGCACGGGACAGCGGAAGATTGCCAATATGCCGTTGATCAACGACCATGACGTTCCAATGAACTGGTCGAAGGGGTCAGAGACAGCGTTGCCCAGAACCCAAAAGTGTCGTATCATCATCATGATCAGCATTTTGGCGCCAGTGGAACCACTTTACGGCGTAAAGTGTATTTGTATTTGTTTCCGTATAAAGTGCAATAAGCACAAAGAATATTGTCAACAGATAGTCGAATACGGCCAAACAGTCGCTCGAATGATTAAGATTGAAACTGATTTTTAGAAGCAAATTTTGATGACCGACGAGGCCCATTCACACTCTATGGCGGCGTTAATAAGTCAAATTGCCGCATTTGATAAACAGAAAATCCATACGAAATCCATGAAATGCCATGACCAAAAAGAACCTGTTTCGGCCGGCATTTGCGCCAAAACCATTATTGGGCCATATTTTTTCAAAGTAAACAAAACAGTCGATCGAAATCGATATCGGTGGAAGTTGGCTAATTATGTCTGCCCACAAATGCGTGAAAAAGGTCTTAATGGTTACTGGTTCCAACAAGATGGTGCGTCATGACACAATACGAATCAACCTACTCAGTTTCTGCAACGAAAATTCCTTGGACGTCTGGCCACCCGTCCTTGACTGGCCACCCCGATTTCCAAATTTGACTCCTCCGGACTTCTATTTGTGGGGTTATTTGAAAAGCAAAGTGTGCTGGGCCATTCAAAGGTTTTCTGCATGATCTTAAGAGCCAATACAAACCAGGGTCCTTAAAGAAATTATGCTGGATTATTATTAAATTTGATTATGGTAACTTGCCCCGATAGATAGTTTTGCAATTTAGTTTTTTAAAATCAACTTTAAATTGTCTTAAACTAAGGATATTAAGCTCTTATTTATAAAGGAAAATACTATATATGAGTCACTAAAAACTTGTAGAAAAAAATCAAAATCCCCTTTGTTGCCGCTTTTGTATTGTTTTTACTAATGTTCGATGAAGAACATTAGTATTAAAATCACTTCGGCCAAAAATTCATATTTCTATATATATATATATATATATATATATATATATATATATATATATATATATATATATATATATATATATATATATATATATATATATATATATATATATATATATATATATGTAAATATATATATATATATATATATATATATATATATATATATATACATATATATATATATATATATATATATATATATATATATATAGATATATAGATATATAGATATATATATATATATATATATATATATATATATATATATATATATATATATATATATATATATAAATATATATATATATAGATATATAGATATATATATAAATATATATATATATATATATATATATATATATATATATAATCAAAAAATTTCAGTGAAAAAATCTCAGGAACGTCATCCGATTGAACTGAAATTTTCAGGACACATTGGTGTATATGCAGAATAGTGCCAAATCTCACTAAATGTCAATTATCTTTAACCCTTTGGCGCTGGCGGCCATTTAAGTGATATTTTTAATATACCTATTATTCCGTACACAAATAATTTTCGCATAAATAAAGTTAACGAAATAAATTTCGAACGTGTTTTACATGTGAATCGGATAATGTTTTGGAATTTTTTAACCCCATGTGTGCGCTGGGTGCCTAAAAAGAGAACGGGAAAACTTGAAAATTTTTAAATTACGATCACTTTTGACAGAGCTATTCAATCATTACGAAATTTTCAGGACATATTGATACTATTTAGTTGTAGATTCGTGTAGCTTTTAATGAGCGTGCTGGCAATTCTGTAGCTGAAAGACACTGAAAGTGAAAATTTCCAAATCATCGTCTCTCTTGAAAAAATGCCGCTTCTTCAAAAAAAAGCCACTCGTATGTAAATTTTGTGCTTTGTTTACATAGACAAAAAAAATTTGATATGGTATAATGGGCACGCTTGGTAACCCTTGCCTAATTTACCTATATTTTTAGCATCAAAAACTTCTGTTCACGGAAACTCACGGTTCGATAAGCAGAATTGATTGAAATTTGTAAAATGTATTTGTCTTAAGTAGGACCAGGTTTGATAGAAGTGATTTTGTGTGGAGTGAACCACGTTTGGTAGAAATTTGGTCGAAAAATTCGGTTGGAGCTGCCAGCTATGATAATTTTGGTGTCTTCAATTTGAAAAAATAAAAATTTGGAAGTGAAAACATTCAAACCATAGACTATCCTAAAAAATGTTCGTTTCTTACAATAAAACCAATCTGTGTACAAATCTTATGCTTTATCTACACATTCTAAGTAAAACTTTAGAAATTTCATGTCGGACAAGAACGGTAGCCCTTTCCCAGTTAACTTATATTTTTAGCATCAAAAACTTCTGTTCACGGGAACTCACGAATCAATTATCAGATACAATTGAAATTTACAGAATGCATTGGACTTAAGTAGGACCAGGTCTGATATAAGCGATTTTGAATTGTAGGCAATTCTGTACCAGTGGTGCCATCTTGAAAAATTACAAAGAAAAAAAACTGCTTCTTGCCCTATGAAATGTGAATAAGTTACCAGATTTTCATGAAATTGACACAGTAGCTGAACCTTACTCTAAACTCTGCTTGATAGAAATTTGGTTGAAAAATTCGATTGGTGCTGCCAGCTATGCTAATTTTTGTGTCTTTGGTTTTGAATATTCGTTCAGGAAAATAAAACTTTTTGCCCTATAACTTCCAGTGCAGTCATGAAATCAATACGAATTTCATACAATTAATGGAACCTATTATAAACATTATTCAGGCCAAATTTGGTTGAAAAGCCTTGATAGGGTTGCTAGCTATTGTTGGTTTTGTGTTTGTTTGCAATATCTTTATTAAGCAGTTTTATCGTAGAATTTTCAATTGGCAATGATATTGTAGTGACAATAAACAGCAAATATTAAGCTTTCGATTATTTGAAAAAACTCGCTGCAGATAACCCTAAATTTCTTTATACTCCTATAGCTTCGAATGTAATATAACAACGTGAAGCAGATGTGATATATTCTTGGCTTTGATACTGGCGAAAGGTTGCCAGCACGAGTCGGTTGTGCTACTTTTGTATCAATAAATGCTTACACTTAGTATTCATACCGAAAACATTTACAATGAAAATAAATAACCGATGTTTCAATTCCCAAAGTTCTGCAAATTTTTCGGATCGCAGCTCCAAACACCAACTTCAGTTACAGTGCTGCAGGCACTGAGCATTTTCTTCATTGATGTTAGATGAGATGCTGCTTTCAAAATTTTGTGAAATAAGCAACTGATAACGAATATAATTAACCCGTGTTTTGCTCTCATAAACGTTGAAATTCGTGCCAGTATTAATCTCTGAAAACTTCTACCATATGAGTTATAATGCATTCTTGAAACCAAAGTAAAACGTGGCATTTGAAACAGTTTGGCCGTAATAAGCAGCTCATGTGGTGGAATATGCACTCAAAACCTGCACGATTCTTCTACTGTTCTTCGAACATTAGTGTTTCTAGCGGTTCAGGTGCGCTAGAGTTTTTTTTTTTTTTAACTCAACGAACATCTAATGCAAAGTCGCAAAAGCCTTTTACTCTCTACTTGATAAATGCTGACAATCTTCACATATCGAGGGTAACGGATTCGGCAGTCAAGGGGGACGGATACCTCAAAAATCGATTTTGTTTTATTTTTGCATCCCACATCCCTTCTATACATTAAACTAACCATTTTCGTCCCGGAAAAAATTTTAGATGCTTCATTTCTGAATTCCCTTTACTAAATGGGTGTGGACTTTTGTAAAACTATAAACAGTTTTTTTCACAGTTTGCATACAACGTTTCTCCAAAACGGTCAGAGCGAGATGCTCTCATTTTTTAGAGCTTGCCTACTAGTCACCTTCATATAGTCATAATGGTTTCATGAAAATTTTTTTATTACAGGGTGGTGCAAAATTAATCACCCTAGCGGAAGATGTTATAATTTTTGCAAATGGGGTTATACGTAAATCATATTTGATATTTGTGTATTAATAATTTTCATATTTTTTCCCGTAAAAAATGTTGTGTTTTTGTCAGAAGTGTAAATTTTGATGCGTTTCAAGTTTTTTTTGCAGGATTTTCATGAAAAATACCCAAATTAGGTCCATTTTTAAGTAAAAGCATAGCACAAAGCATATTCGCTTCCATTCCCCACGTTGGGCGCAGGATGTACTTGACTGGGTTACTTTAGTCCAATACATTCTGCGTTAGTCTGTCCCTCTGTATAAATACTTATGCTTCCGAAATTCGTAAAGAGGAATCATGCTTCTATTATCAAACATATCTGCATATTTCATTTTAAGCGTATAAAACTCATGAAAATTTTGCATTGCAATCGCTTGAATTTTGATACCTTCCTCACATTTATAATTCTTATACCATCGTTCAAAACATTCCTAACAACCATGAAGAAGCTTATCAAATACTGCAAAGCTTCTCTAGCTGGAAATTCATCCTAAGCTATGGTCGAGAATGAAATGCATTGAGTAAGTGAAGAAAGGAAACCCATATAAACCAATTCTCTGGGAAAACTACGATCTCATATTCGATGTGTGCACTCAGTTTTCAATGCGTAGGAGATAACAAACCAAATACTAGCCCAACATCGACCGAAATATTTTTTTCAGTTAGCCACACAAACATGCATGTGAATGCGAAAATAGGATTCCATTTTTCACTTGTTGTTTTGTTCAATATCTTCGACGGCTATAAATTTCGCAAAACTGGTACAGGGCATCTAAATACTTTGCCTAGAGCAAGGAACGCACTACCTGTAGTTTTTAATTAAAAATTTCACGAGCTGCTTTAAATCTAGACAGGTGACTCTGCTTGGTATCGATACCATTATTTGTTGATTCATAACGGGAGTTAGCTACAATAGAGGAAACAAGAAAGATGGGAATTCGTAGTTCAATTTTACTAAAAATGTCTAGGCCAATGGCTTCGAATTGATGGGGTAGCCAAAATAATTGCTTCTGATATCGGACAATGGCAGGAATTGGTTGAACGGTAAACATCATAGTATCCGTTCTTTGTTTCGTAGAAGAAATTAAAAGCGAGTGCATTCAAACGAATCTTTATTGAGCGGGTTTTGTGTGAACCGTTGAGAACAGCCGCTGACAGCCAGTGGTTGCAGTGAGATAAAACCTGAAAGGTTTAACTGCATGAACTCTCAGCAGGAGGATATGACGATTGTGTTTCAGAATTCATGTTTATGAAAAGGAAAAGGGAATATGATGAAGCACGACAAATATTTGATCATAATTTGGACGCAACATGTAGTAAAATAAATAGCACTTGATTCAATGAAAATCAGAAGACTGTAGCAACGATGGTTTAAAAATAACTGCTTTTACAGACAATAATGCTTTTTGATTTTTGGCTTGTTCTTGGTGGTCAATTGTGCAGGTATAATACTTGATGCGATTGCGATTTGCCGTTTTAGAATTGCCATTGTACAAATTCAATGCAAATAATAGCTTTTAACTTATTAAATGATTACTTTGTACGGTTGTGGATGGCATATTTTTACCGTAGATTGCAATGAATTCACACAAAAACAGTTCTGATTAAGCGTGTATTTGTTACAAAACAAATATTAAAAAATTAGTCAACTACAGCAACATATTCTCGAAGCTGCAAAACGTGCATCCGAATGTTATCAATGTTAAGCTATGTTTCACTGGCTAATACAAGGTCACGCACATACCTACGAGGGTTGGTCAATAAGTAATGATAATAAATATAAACCAAGGTGATTGACCTTAAAAGATATATTCATTTTTCAACATAGTCTCCTAACAAGTCAATGCATTTGTTCCATCTTTTTTCCAAACCCAGGATACCCTTAGAAAAAAATTCTTTATCTTGACTCTTCCAAAAAGCCTCAACAGCGGCCATCACTTTGCTGTCATCTTCAAATTTCTTATCCCGAAGGTGTTTCTTGAGCCGAAGAAAGATTCAAAAGTCACTGGATGATGTAAAAAAGGTATTCCGAGGAAAGATGTAAAAGTTCGAATCCTGGTTTTTAACTTGCAGCCATCAAAACTGCACCCTTGTGAACCGGTGCGTTGTCCTGATGAAACAGCACTCCGAATCGCAGTTTGCCGCATCTTTTTTCTCAATAGCCTCCCGCAATCTTCTTATTTGGTATGCGTAGAAAAAGTCTAATATAGTGGCTCCCTTTTCCACAGATTCCACTATGATAATTCCTTCAGCGTACCAAATAAATCATGCATTTAACCTTCCCCGTAGAGCTACACACATTGAATTCCCTTGAAGCTGGTGAACATGGTTGCTTCCACATCATCGATTGCTTTTGAGTTTCTGGATCAAAATGGTATATTTAAATCTCATCCATGATCACAAAACGTGACAAAAAGATTTCCTGATCTGCCTGGAACTTTTCGAGATTCACTCTCAAAATGTCGACTCGTTTCTTGTTTTGCTAGTCGGTTAACATTCTCAGCCCTCAGACATTCTTCATATTTAATTCGTAGGCAACGATTCTTTGAACACTGCCATTCTAGGTCCTTGTGACCTCAACTACATGTTTGATGGTCATTCTTTGATCTGCCGACACGACATCTTCGACTTTTTTCACGTTTTCTTCAGTGGGGGACGCGGTTGGACGTCCTTCGCGGTGTTCGCCTTCATTGGATGTTCTTCCCAGCTTAAACTCTTTGGCTCAGCGTGCAACGGTGGAATATTGACGAGCAGAGTCCCTTAATGTTTCCACCATGTCGCCATGTATGTCTCTGGTAGACAATTTTTTTCAAACACAGGTACTTAATGACAGCTCTGATCTCGTTTTTTCTCCATTTTGATGTTCTCTCATCGAATGTTCGTATTCAAATGAACGGACCTCCCTGGAATCGTGGCCTATTTATATGTATGTTTTTTTTTATGCTTACTTAGTAAGTATATGTTGTAGTAAAAAAACTTTTTTTTTTATTTTATGCGAACTGGAAATAACCGATTATCATGGCTTATTAAGAATTTAGCCTAAATGGTCATCAAAAGCTTCAGACGTTTTTGCGAACTAAAGTATATAAAGCTAATATCTGCTCTGCTACGTGCGTCAGGTCGGACAGTGACATAAAAGACGATGTATTCTCTCTAAGACTCTTGAGACTTGCTACATGTGTCACTGTTTGGGAGCCGTGGTTTCAGGACGTAAGCTGCTACAAGATGGTGGCCAGTAATTATGCCGACCAGCTGTTTCCAGTCAGTCTAGGTTAATTCAAGTAGGCATTTGGTAGCTGCAAGATTGTATGACCTCCAAAGAAGCTAGTCAGCCTGCAGGTTTGAATTTCCGATCACCTGAGCACCGAAGCCTGCATCATATTGGAGTCGATCAAGAACTTGACCGTTTGAATAGAAATTGGGATGCCTACCAATCCAACTATGGTTAGACTGGCCCCAGACTTAGCGCATCTACTTTCTCACTACCATCAATTCTCTTGTGACCAGGAACCTAGAAGATTTTGATACTTTTGTTGTTATCTAGCCTGTTTAGGACCTGTATGCAATCGAATTGGCACTTTTACTTATCAGTGCTTTTATCGCAGCTTGATTGTTTGTGAAAATATCGACTCTAGCATCTTTCGTATCCTCGACAGATATTAATTCAGAGGCTTTCCGTATCGTAAAGACCTGGAAAATACTACAGTGATTAGCAAGCCTGAATATTGCTCCTGTGTCGTGGTCTGCAGAGTGGTTTGCGGCTCCGACACCTGTTTAAGACCCATTGGTGCTAATGCTAAGTGCTGCCATACTCTCCCTACGGTTGCTTCATATCTTCGTTTCAAATGAAAAGTGGGTATCAGTTAGTCAGTGTACGTTTCCCTATCAAATACTACTGTGGCCAAAGTATTTTGGCTCTTTGAGCACCGATTCCTTAGGCGTGACAAGAGCTTTTGCAGCCACGATTCTAACAAAAAGGTCTAGTAGGGAAATATAAAGCAGGACGCTAAACGCAGAAAAGGAGTCAAAGCACCTGTAATACAGATAACTGCTAGTTTCTGAACTCTGTTTGATGTCAGCAAAGTAGAGTTTAGCTATTGCCGGCTATTGAACCAGGCAGCCATAAGCAATGATCAACCTTACTATCACCGTGTAGATCGAGAGCTTCAGGGCAGGGGCTAGGCCCCAAGAAATCCGACATTCTTTCACTGGTGTAAATCACATTGCTTCTCCTCTGTGTTTTTTCTACAGTGACCTTTCACGTGAGCTTGCTGTCTAGAATAAGAATCAAGTGCTTGTGCGAATCGAAGTTTCATCTATCGTCACCCAACTTGATTGTCTCTATCTCAGAAATCTTATATTTGTACATGAAGAGTATAGGATTGGTTTGATTCGAGCTGATGTCGAGACCATTAATCAGCTCCAGCGCATACTTGATGATCTGGCCAAGGACATGCGGGAACCTATCCAAGACTATAATCGCGGTGTAATCAGCATAGGCCGCAAACGTGATCCTTCGCATTCCAAACTCTTTAAAATTGTATTTGTCACCAGGTTCCACAAGTGAGGATATAAAACTCCCCCTTGAAATGCGCCTCTGCTAACCTTCTTTTTGATTCGTGCACCCGCCCACTCCGCTGATAGGAGTCTTTGCTTAAAACGGTATTCTGGTTTAGACAACCGAAATTTTGGATGTTTTTTTCGGACGCCATATAAAAAACAATAAATGTTTTTAGTATCCATTTTTTTACTTGTAATTTACTGATGTTTTAAGAGTACAACATACTTATAATATTTTCAGATAAATCAAAATTGAAAAAACCGCAGGTCGGCAAAGTGGGGGCTGACAAAAAAATAGCGTGTCCTGGTGTGCAACGTTCCTGTCCTTCCACTGATGTGAAAAAAAATGTTCAATTCTTCAAAAAACAAGACGTAGTTACAGCACTAAGAGTATTTTTAAAAAAATCAAAATGGCGGCGGTTTCAATAATAAGTTGCGGTTTTTCCCTGTTTTTTCGCCTTTCGGAATTTTTCAAAAATAAAAAAACTTCTTAGTGCAATGCTTTTTAGTACATAAATGCTTTAATACATAAATTTATACACAAAAATAACTGTAACTCCAAAAATAATTCGAATTTTCAAAAATCCTCTTAAAAGCTTATCTTCAAGATCTAAACTTTGAAGATATGCAAACAAACCCAAAAACATTTTTTTCAAATTTCTTGACCAGAATACCATTTTAAGTATGATTTCTATCCAACTGTATACAGCAGGGTCAGTGTTAGCTGCGCGCGGAGGCTTGCCATAATGACATACATTATTGAAAGTATCTTCGATGTCCAAAAAGACCTTCAAAGTCATCTCTACATATTTCCTTTTCGTATATGAGTTTTGGGCTCTCGAAAAGGTTTGAGATCCAAGTCTCTCCTCGATAAGGAGCTTCAAAAGAAAACCCCTTGAGAAGAAAGGAAGTCAGGCTAATTGATCTGTTGTCCTTTGCAAACATACAAACAGCCCAAAAGGTGAGTGAATGATGATATAAAACGATTCCGAGCTGCTGCTTGGCCTCGCCGTTTCGAAAGTGGCTGCAATTTTGCCACACAGCTCCTTCTGGGAGTTCGTTTTTCGAATTTTTAGGATAGTTTAATGTCTTCAATTAGTTATTACCACTCAATATTTGCCGTCTTCGTCTTCAAAGTACTCGTCTACTGACACCTTCATTTTTCGTTATCCGAAACCAGGAAATAATCGCTAAAGGTTAGATCGGGACTATACACTTTTGTGCTACACTATTTCAAAGTGGCATCATCATTCCAAAAAATACTGGCCATAAGTTTCGATGTCGATGTTTCTGCTTTGGATTTTGGCGATGTTTTTTCCCCCTATTTTTCTTTCTGTATTGACTCCTGTTTCGATCCTGGATTGTACTTCCGGATCTATGTTTCATCAAGAGTAACAATGGAAAAAAGACCCAAACCTACTGCGAAGTTGTGACTCGATGCAACTTGTTCAGTGAGCATTTTTGACACTCATTGCGCTCGCATCTTTTTTTCTGCCATAGCTTGATTCATAGGTTCTCTTGAACGAGTTTTTTTTATTCTTTCAATATTTTCTTCGGAAAGCTCAGTGTTTGGACGCCCTCGCCTGAAATCAGCTTCCAGTGACTTTCTGCCGTGCATACATTCTCTTTGAATATTTTCGTTGGGGTTTAGTTCTTCTTTGTAATGAACTTCATGTCAGCTCTGCACTCAAATTTTGTACAATGCGTCAATGAATCAGACATAGACCTAGTTTATGCGAGATCCCAATTTAAAATCGATTCGGGATTATCCCAAATATCGCTTCGTATAAACAGGCAACATTGGAATTTGGATTTTCCGAAATTCGAATTGCGTATATCCATAGAAACTTGTTTTGCGGAATAGCTTACATACACATAGAAACTATACTGTATAAATGTGGCAATAAAGGAGGTTTAGGTTACGTTGAACATTTCAGTTAACCTACGAAGAAGGCAAGAATGAATATGGAGAGACATTTAGTGATAGCTGAACATTTAAGTAACCCGTTTTTGTTTTTACTGAGGCTTTGTTCCAAATCAAGAATGAGTTTAACAAAAAAGATAATTGATAACAGACCAAGTGCACAGCGTTTATCAAAAGTCGCCATGTTGAGAAATCACTTTCATTTACATATTTCATATGCACACTCATTCATAGTCATCAGGCGTAAACCCAACTGTTCGGGCCATGATTCACAACCGACGATAGACGATATCGACTGTCGAAATTTTCGAGATTTGAAATCACGAAAATGAAAAAACGACAGCGGCTATCGACTAGTCAAACGACTATCGATATGTCGTCGATATCCATCTTCGGCTTGTGACATGAAGTGAGTCCATTTCAAAGTTTTGTATTTGAAGACGAATGGTAAAGAGTGGTCGAAACGATTCCGGTTTTTTTTCTTTGAAAATGTAAGTATTATGATTAATTTATAAAATTTTGTCTCAAGGAAAGTGTATTTTCAGGGAAAACACAACGAATATCAAATAAACAAATACTAGTCAGTTCGAAATAATGAGCGAATTCATGGCGGAACATGGAAAAAATCTTTCGAAAATACAAAAGGAAGTTCCACACCCGGGAAGGAACATGAGAAAATGAGCAAAATAGATTTATTAAATTTAAGTATATACACTCACAAGGAGTTTTATAAAAACATTAAATTGTGTATGGATTCATTGATAGAGATAGAAAAAGAAAATTTGGCTGTTACTAAAGAGAATCAATTAATTTTAAAAGAGATGTTGGAACTCAAAAAGAAAAAAATTGAATCATCGGAAAAATTTGAAAGAGAAAAGCTAGAGCTTAAACGCCCTGAGTTAGAGATGATGAAAGTAACAAATGATTTAAAAAGCATAGAGCTAATCAAAAAATGTTAGCGTAGGAGTATAGAAATTAGTGTATTTTTTTATAGTTATAATCATGTTGCTTATTGATAATATATAAATGTTGTTTCAGAAATCATTGTCTTATTAATGTCGAAGCAATGTTGTTCCTCGTTCGCCCTGCAGTTCTGCGCGAATCTGTGTGACCCATATCGTGGTAATCAACATGCAGTATAGGATCATCTGGTGGCGCCAGGACAACAAAATTTATTTGGTAGCGGACGCAAATATTATGCAAAGCGGCACAAACGTTTGCAAATTGTGCAACCTTTTCTGATTTGTGTCTCGCATTACGTTCGTCGAGAAGGATCCTCCATCTGCCTTTGTACACCCCAATCTAACGTTCAACAATACATCTCGCTTTAGAGTGACTGTATTGAATTTGGATTCGGGTGCATTTACGCTCGGCAACCGGTAAGGTGTTATGCAGAATGGTTCCCATGGATATCCGGAATCACCTGGAGAAAAACGATTATAAACAAGCTTTAAAAATAAACAAATAGTTGACAAAAATACTGAGGAGCCAGCTTTGCGATATTCGTTCGAGAAACAACCTTTCTTCCTATTGTGCTCAGACAAACGAGTCATGTGACGCACCACCAAATCAACTGTCGACTGCAATGATTCTGCCGCTATGATCACATATCTAAAAATAGTTTTTGAATATTACTGGTCATAATATTATAAATATACAATAATTACTATCATTGCATTCAACCTGTGTCTTCCTTTGCGGTTGTAAAACATGTGTTCGTTTTCCTTCGGCTGCAACAAAGATATATGGGTTCCATCAATACATCCGATGATTGTAAGGAAAGAAAATGTTTTAGTATAACTATATTCATTCAATATTGATATATCGTACCTCCTGGAATCATATATTTTTCTAGAAACCAAATCTTGCACTCCTCCTCAAAAGTGAATTTTATCCACTTGGGGCACAGTTTTTCTTCCATTTCGTCTATTACACCTTTCAAAAATTTTCAAACAGTGCTTTGAGCCATTCCGATCAAGTAATCGTTGCCTACTTGATGCTGGTACGCTCCACCCGCCAGCAACGATAACGTGCATGCTACGTTCAATATATGCGGGATAGAGGAGCTTATAGCACCTGCAACATCCAACTCGCTCATTATACATTTAAACGCTTCCTCCGTGACACAAAAATGTTTAATGAACCTACAAAATACATTTTAACTACAATATATTTTAATATCTTTATTTCTTGCTTCTGTTCCGGTAACTCCAATGGATTACTAGAATTTCTCAAATTCTTTAGCTACACTTTTTCATTATCATCTTCAGATGAAGAATCAAAAAGTATGAATCTTCCATTGATTTTCGCTGTGAATTAAATTACCGATAAACTTATCACGTTTTAGCGACTCGTTATTTGAATTTTCAAATGTCATTACCATTCATCAAATGCTGTCAAATGTCACGAAAATCTACCATGGAGTTATATTTAAAAAAAAAAATTTCGATACATCATATCGTTCAGGTTATGATGCCGACATTCCTAAGTCGATAATCGCTATCGTTTTTATTTGATGATAGGCGATATCGCCTATCATTCCCGGGTCTAAGCTGAAATTCGAATATGACCGTTTATACTACGGTCTGACTGGTATAATCCCAATTCGAGATTAAATTGGGTTCTCCCATAAACTAGGTCCTGATGTTCAATAACTAATGAAACTCGGTATTTATGCCACTAAGGTTATTCACCATTAGCAACATGCAATTACTAAAACTCAAAGCCCTCTAATTGTGCTTAGATATATATCTGATTTTTTCATTCAAGCATTCATATTGGATATTTATTTTATGAGGACAGTTATGCGTTATCATGCTTCGCAGGTTTGAATATGATGAAAATTTGTAAAAGAATAAAACGTTTCGTTAAAGAAATGCATTCAATTAGTGATATATGTATTTTATATTTTCATAATGTTAGCTTTTACGTTCGAGCTAACATCATTTGCCTTATTTGACACACAAATTCCATACCGGACTTTGACTAAAATAAACTCTCAAACCATAAATTTCTCTTTAAATCAACAGCCCACTTAGCTTCCGATTTAATTGACCAAGAGTCATTCATTTTGCGACCATCCTTGTGGTTCGGTAAAGCAAAGCATCTTTCTTTATTTGTCGAAGCAAGTCTTTTTACGACTGCAGTCTTACCTTCCGGCAAATGATTTTTATTTGTTTCTTTATGGCTTTCAAATGAAAAGTCTACTGTGAAGCATAAAAGAAAATGACTGCATAGCTTTTTAACCTCTTGTACCTTCCTCTTTATTTTGTCTCTTCTTACAAATATTTTTTGCTGATTTATACTCCGCTTTTCAAGCCGAGCGGAGAGCAAAGTACATGAGATTTTCTATGACTGCAAGACAGCAAATAAAATGACACTACATTGTTTGCTGAGTAGTACTTGAGAATAAATGTTACGTAGCTCTAGACTGGGAAAAAAGCAAGATAAAGAGTACTATTTTCCTATTTTTTTAAATTAACTAATAACATTTTGAGATTTAAGAACGTAACGATTATGCATGATATTGACTTTTTTTGCTTCAAATTTCTTTTGGAACTGTGAAGTTTTGTGTTCATGTAAACAACGAAACATGTACTTCAAAGGTACTTTCAGTCCGAATCAAAATTCACTTCCTGTAACTTTAACATGCAATTTACTTTAAATTTTCTCTGAACTACTTGAATAAATTGATTGATTCAAATCAATACTCTTTAGAGTTGCCTGTGCTATGTTATTCAATTTTTGGAAACTATTTGAAATGTTTCACTCTGAAATTGTTCAAATAACTGAGAGCAAACAAAGACTACCAAACTTGATCTTTCTTCATTTGGTTAACGAAAAACGGTAAAGTAGGCTGAGTTTTTTGTTCTCGTATTCAGTCATCTGCATCCATATTCGAAGAGTAGGGTACAATTTGTAAATGAAACTTGCGGTCCGTTATTGTGCCAGCATATGCATATAGATGTTGGCATCTTTCTTGCTTATAAATTTTCAACTAGTTCGAGACGTAAGACACGTTCAGACGTAGAAAGTTAATAAGGGCAAAAAATTACTTGGCATGTATCTGAAACTTCCATACCAAAAGATGAAACCGATTTTGAACGGAATTCCCAGAAATATCTGCTGTTGTAAAATTGTCGATATCGGAAGCCACTGGAGGAATTAAAAAGGTGTTGGTGTATCATTAACGAGTAGTGTTTATGAATCATAGATGTTAAATTGATTTGAAACTATAATGCTAATTTGATTAAGGAATTAAAGTGGTGAAGTGAAAACAAAGAAAATAGACATAACTGAGCCAAAAAAGTAGAACCAAGATAATTAAATCCCCATCGGGCGAAAACAACAACAGTAATAAAGGGCGCAATAGAAAAATGGTTGTCACCTCTGCAATAATATTCACAAGTGGTACACTGACAAGCAAGTACATAATGTTAACATATATCAATATGCAACAGTTGATAAAATGTAAGCCAGCTCGCACATAAGTGGCACATGTAGCTATCCCAAAGTGAAACGATGTGAACAACCTTGCACAAACGGTTCATTGGCAAAGGGATACGGTACGGAACTGACTCAGCTTGGAAAATAGCAGTTCCAGAGGCAGACAGTAAAACCATACTCGATCATCCGGAAACAGGACTCATGGGTGCATCTCGGAACTAAACTAATCCTGGAGATAGATGTTCAGGAGTATGTAAGGAGGTCCACAGTGTTCAATAAATACAAAATAGAGCGGATGATACAAGAAGGTTTGATGTCGATCAGAGCAAGGAGAGTGAAATTCTCTTGGGAGAGGATCTGCATTCAATTGCTGGTATGATGGTAGAGGACTACGACAGCAAGTGCTCAGTCATACTGCCAGTCTGTTGAAAAAAGAGTTTTCTTCGTATACGTCGTATCGCGAATTATGGTATAAAGTAATGCAGTACAGTTTAGAAAAGCACATTATGAAAGAGGTGGGGAAGTAAAGGGTACAAGTTAGCTACAGCAAAGAGGCAAAACCACGACATCAAATGTATGTTGATATGCTTTGCCCCAAACAGCCATCACTCAAGAAACCAGTATTTTGCAAAGATCTCATGCACCTTACGAACTTATAAACTGGAGGCTGCGCATTTCCTTCATAATCTTTCTATGTAACATAAAAATCCTGAAGGGAGATAATTACCTTCCAGGAAAATGAAATTTCAAATTTCAGCTCAGTTGGATTTCAAAGTCCAGAAAAACATTCGAAAATCAGTAAAATATACCTTAAAAAAAAATATTTTGGCAGCAACTACAGGTAAACCTATTATCTGCAAATACTTGTCTGTGGGATATGTTGAAACCAAGCAAAATAACGCAAGTAACCAATATCGCAGCTCATATTCTTCAAAGCCATATACCCGCAGCACATACGTTGAATATTTAATTCTAGAAGCATAAGTACGTTTATGTAGATCGCTAACATTATTTACTATTGATTAAATTATATGTGTTGGATTGCGAGTATTAAGGAATCCCACGATATTCAGAAATCAATGTTCATTTACTGTTCATGAAATCAAACTCAAACAGGTCCCCTATTTTATTGTATAACAATAGCTGAATCGAACTATGCAGTACATACCATCGTAAGTATGTATAACTACAGTTAGTTTGTAAGTATGGAAATTACCGTAATCAAATATTAAACCCGGGGAAGAATCGTATTTCGCACGTACAAAGCAGAATATCAATTTCAAGTTTGCTTTGAATTTTACCACTTCGGCAGCTGCTTGCTGCCAATGCCTTGAAATAGTCTTCTTTGAATCCCCGCGCTACCGCCAGAGTATATATCCTGGCAACACCCTCATCCGAGTAAGTTTTCATCGCGATGGCCTTGAATGAGGCAAAAGCGTCGATCGCTGTCGTTGAATTGTTTTGTTTTTTTCTTTGTCGCAGCACCACTTAATTAACATACCTGAACCACTTTGCTTTTGCTATAGAAAATAATTAGATAAAACGAGCCAGGTATTTGTAATTAATTCGGTTTATTAAGAGGCTTGCATGTTTTTAAAAGGAAAACAGAATAGTTCGAGCGAAAATGGGAGCATAACAGTGTAAGCCCATTCGAAACATACCCTAAGGGAATACCAGGTAGGAGGTTAGAGCGATAGATAGCGGGAGTATAGGGCAAAACAAAAGCATATCTCCAACAGGAAGACGAGAATAAAGTCTTCTTTGTAATGCGATATCATGTAAAGCATGATGTTTAGGGACTTTGTTTTCATAGAGCCAAGATATTAGAAGGGTGGGTGTTAGATGCTTGCTGTTTACTGTGAAATACATAGTTCAAAATATTTGGCACGTGCATCTGTTAAGCCATAGCAACGCTAGCACTTTTAAACGCTAGTAAGCACTTGTTTAATTAAATTGAAATTTGAATACATACTTTCAATTTTTAACGAACAAATATTTTCCAAATTGTCTGCTTAAGAAGTTGCAGAAGCATAAACGAATGGACATCAAAACATATGATTGCCCATCAAAAGGTCACCCATGCTCAAATTTTTATGCACGTGGTGTTTGTCGTACTATTGTAAAATTCATTTGTCTACCGGGTACGTAAGTAAATTTTAAAGCTCAAGACGATAAATTATTATGACATTAAGCTTTAATTCTTTAATCTTTTAGAAATACATTTTCGTTGTCAACCACATATGTATGTAGTATAATCCATTTCTTGAATCCATTCTTTTTGAAATCCAAATTGTTTCTCTAGATTTAACCCTATGCACAGACTTTGCGACAAAAAAACTTTTCGCTGTCAATCTAGATTGTAGTGTTCCTTGTCCAAAGCATAGTTTGGTAGGTAAATTTGTAAATCATACTTCTTGATTTACTTACCCTAAGGTGGAATAATGTAACCACGCTCTTCTATTTGAAACTGGTGTTTTTCTCAGATCCTTTCAATCGTTAATGAGCCCTATTATTTAAACAAATGAAACTCAATGCGATTTGTTTTTTTTAAGGCGATTTGTTTTTTTTTTAGCACCTTCAAATTGAAAAAAAGTTGTTTATTTCAAAGGTTAGTTTTTAGTTGAATAAAAAAACATATCTTAATGGAACTTTGTACACATACTTTACTTGCTTTATACTACATAAAAAAATTGTTAAAAATTTGTTGTGGTCTCTTGTCGACCGCTACAAATTTTTTGAAATAAAAACACGAAAAAAACTGGCGTGGCACGATAGCTGCCCTTAGAATGTACAAAAAAAAATTTGGCTGAAAAATAACAAATTGGCGACGTTTTTTCGAAAATCGAGGTTTTTTTCCTCGAAAAATCGGTTATAACTAAAAAACTTTAATGCCGATTTTTTAATCCGTAGTTCATTCTGAGAATTAGCATGTGCAGATTAACGTGTTAAAATTTCAGAACGATTGGATAAAAACATTTTTCTTAATCATGCACGCCAACTTGAAAAAGGTTGTTTAAAGTTAAATTTCAATATTATTTGTAATAAATCTTACCGAAATTTAATCTGCGTTGCCTGGACTATACAATATACCTTCTTCTTGTTCAAACTTCTCCTCTTTCAAAGATTTTTGCTCTCTTCGAGCAGTTCTGACCTCTTTAGATGCCTCAATGGAGTGTTTTTCCGACTGGTTGATTCTTGTAGCATTTCTATTTTCTGCATGTTCCAGCACACGTTGGCCAATTGTAATTCCCATGACTTGCATTATTTTCAAGAAAGCCAGAAATCTTTCATTGAATGTACATGCAGAAATATTTGAAGCCATATTTATGATATTTTTTCCACAAAAAGTCTGTTTAGGGGCCAAATTCCAAATGCAAGAATTATAGCTTTCGTTATTATTCTGCGTGAAATTGCCCAAGCAGCGCTTTAATAAATCTTTTGATGATAAGTCTTCATAAATAGGCTTTAAGACTTTTTATACCTCATCATCTAAAGGTGGAGGATGCTTGAAATTTTTTAAAGTATTACCACCAGCTGCCTCCGCCTTGCGCCAGTTACACCAAGTCTTTTCTCCAACAGGACAATAAGAGTGTTGAGGTTTCTCATCAGTTGAAATTTTTTGGGCATATGCTGCTCAAATTTCCGAGCGCATGTTTTCAACCGAATTATTAAACCGAATAATGTTTTCAACCGAATAATTTTTTTTTTGTTTTTTCTTTTGGCGAGGCTAATTTTTTTTTTGCTTCCTTTGAAGGAGTTGACTCACTTATCTTTCTCTACACTTTAGCCTAAGTCAATGTTGCGGTAAAGCGAAGTGAACGAAAATCATAGAAAAAACCCCTTGGCGCGCTTCGCTATGTATGGCCATACATTTTTTTTTTATAATTTCAATTTTATATTATTAAAATCATGTTTTCAAAGCTTCATTCTAACATAGTCAATCAAAAAACCAAAATCGATTTATGAAAAATGCATCGTTTTGTTCAAATGCCTAAATGAAAATGGGTAGCGAAACAAACTTTAAGACGATATTTGTGATCACAGCTGCCTTCAAGTAAGACCAAAGACAGACTGACAATATTTCTACAGCACCCGCACTCATCACCACGTAATTTTCATCGATTCTAGCTCATTAAAATGAACATGCCCTAATATGGTCATGTTAAAAAACCAGTTGATGAAAGAATCAGCAAACTAGTAAATGATGTGTTCTTAGTGTTGAGCACAAAGATTTTTATTGGAATGACAACGTCAGGAACAGAAACTGTTCTAAAAGATGTAACGTGTATATGTACATATATTCCATTAATAATGGAATGTCTGGAAATGATAAGCTTAAACTATGTTTACTAAAATATGCATGGCTTCGAAAAAAAATCAAAAAACAACACGAATATAATCAAGGAGTGAATAACTATTGAGATTTTGTGAAGGTGAATTGATTTGAATAAAAATTAGAATAAATCATATTTGTTTATAGATCGTTATACCACGAGAGATACTACGTAAGCCAGTAAGCAATATCAAAGGCAGGACAGTGACTTATGCTGAATGAGAGACTTTAGTACCAACAATACTGTGGTACAGCACATGTTATTGTCGGAGGCAAATATTCTTCGGAGCAGTGGCGGCTCCTCAGAGGAGGCAAGGGAGGCAGTGCCTCCTCGGAAAAATTTACGAAATAGAATTTACAAAATAATATTAAAATTCCCAACAAATCATTTTGCACCCAAGTCTCTACTATTTTTCTCAGCTCTACCAGCCGAACAAATACAACGCAAAATCAATGCTATGGTCAGACCAGAGCACTGCCTCAACGCAAAACATAAAAAAAATGTACCAAAAAAAGAACACCGAAATCAGTTTTGTATCCAAAGCACTGCCTCAGCGTAAAAAATAAAAAAAAAAGATCCATCGATCGTAGCCACCATATAGCACATCGACTTCGAGCACAACGAAAACGAAGGAAGAGAAATGACAATGAGGCAGATATGAAACTGCCTCATCTATTGCATTTTCATCAATGAAAACGTTGTAGTTTGTATTTTCCCGTCATTCATATTATGATCAAATTTTAGAGTATTCAATAAGGCAGTAGCGAATTCGAAGAGGCAAGCCTCAAAAGCAGCAATGTGTGTGCTTTGTTGTTCTCCAGCACAAGTAATTATTTTAGGGCAAAGGAGGAAAGTAATGGGCAAATTAAGAGCTATCGAAATTAATAATTCTGAGGTGCTTTGCATTTTTATTTCGTCAATGCTTTGTATTCGGTATATGGCACTTTTACAAACTACTGAATAAAACGATAAATAATTGAGATATGGAGAGAATGAATAATTAATGCATAGATATTTCCGAAAAAAAAAAAAACCGAAAAAAGTATTAAGGGGTTACATGGGTTTCAGAGAATAAAAAAACGCCATTTTTAAATGTTTCAAAAATAAAAAAATTATGTATTTAATTATTATAAATTATTGTTAACATTTAAAGTAACTCTTGAACTATATGTAAAAAAAAATTTAGACAAAAATATTGATAATACGCCCTCTGGCAGCTATTTTACGAAAAGGCTCGAAAAATGCGGTGCCAACGATATCTTGAGCTGGATTCATCTGAAACAAAAAAATCAAATTGTTTCTGGTAGAGTATGAGTTTGACTTGTACTTGAACGAAGGATTTGTAAAAATATTGAAATCTGAACTTTTGGCAACGTCGCGAGTAAAAAATTTAATTTTTGACCCAAAAGTTCAATAAATAATGCCATGTGTATTAAATTTCAATAAACGAAACACAATATCCTTCGTTCAAGTACAAGAAAATACTATTTAAAAGAAGTGTGCAAAATTTGGTTAAAATTGGTGCATTAGTTTTAGAGTTATCGTTGGCACCGACTTGAAATATGCCGTTTCGAGAAAAACGCGTTTAAAGTTTAAAGTCAGAATTAAACAATTTTTTTTTTTTAACTTACATAGAATCATCGATACTAGGCCCATACAATAATTGCCCTTCTTCATTGGTTATGTCCAAAGCCTGTACAGAATAATATATCTAAACTCAGTATTTCATTACCCTACCATTATTATTTTCCCTCCTCGATAGAAAAGAAAGTGAAAGAAGTTGCGCGAAATGAGAAATATTACTTACACAGGTGGGATAGATCAAAGTGGGGAAATCGCTCTCCCTTCTAATATATAGCTCGGATCGACTTCAAATTTTCAGAGAGTACCTTCAATGAGTTGTTCTTTAAGAAAAAACAAAGAAAAAAAAATCGATTTTTTCATCATTCCAAACCCATGTAACCCCTTAAATATAGATTAGTATTATTTTTTTTGTAGGAATGCGCTAATTTTTGATTTGATAATGTGGTTGATCAGTGAAATTTAGTTTGTTACCAGTGTAAAACTAATCCATGTAAAAGTGTTCAAAGTGTTTTATCGTGCACTTTAAGTAGCATTGAAGAATTTTCGCTTGATTTCTAAAGCTATGTTGCTATTATTGATTTCAATTATTGTCATGTAAATCAATTGCAGTTGTGATTACTTATTGATTGATAAATACTCAAAATGAATTTTATGATGACCATTCAATCAATAAACTTATCCGCGACATTAAAAATTATAAAAATAGAAAGCCAGCTCCAGAGTTCAAAATAATTTGAGCCGATAGGAATTGTAAGCGTTCATTTAATAGAGAAAGGTATAAAAAAATGTTTTGTTTTGGTAGCTTAACCGATAAGAAATTTCTTCGTATGGTTCGAGCTCCAGTAACAATGTGTGGTCAAAGCAACGTTTCAATAATTAAGAAAGCCTAAATGGCATCCTATAAAAAGTAATTAAGACCTCTCAATGAATCGAAATCAAGGTGAATGAAGGATACAATATGAAAAATAAAATAAAACATTAATTTCTAAAATGGTTTATTATTAGTTTAACCAGCAAGCAGAGGTTTGTAATGTATTTGGCTAAACAAAAAAGTCGGTTGAATGAAGTTTACAAGATGGACTTTTGAACCTCATGGACTTAATTCAACTTTCACTTTTCAAAATATGCTTAATCAACCTTCTTTTGAGTGCATCATATCCATTTATGATCTATTCCTCAACCGAAAAATAAACAAAAAAGTAAGCTTTTTGTCCTGCACGCCAATAAAATAATCTGGAAAATTTTGCTATAAAAGATAAGTTAAAAAGAAAATTTACCCATTCTGGCCACTTCAGTAATTATAGAGATGTCATTTCTAGTTCTCGAAATATCATGAGTCAACACGATTGTCGGAGTTATCGCTGCTAAGTTTTGAAAAACATTTTTTCAAGAAATTGGAGGATTAACGCAGCTATATGATAATGTCGTTCAACATTTTGCCAAAAGAGAGCCAAATAGACTTTGCTTTCAAATAAAATGTTTTTACAGCGTAGTTTGCATAGTATTTTATGACCTCACACTAAAATCCTAAAATATTTATTCGATATTATATGAATATAATGTTATTTGACTTTGCTCGAATGATTCTTAAATTCTCTGCCTCCCTGTTTCAAAATGTCACGAGCCGCCCCTGCTTCGGAGGTTCCTACTCTCGAAAGCGGATAAGAGTTCGGAACTTTTCTTCTCAGGAACCTAGAATTTTGACGAATACATGAGAGCTGACCAGGGTCTTGTACAGATGGAAATCGGATCTATTATTATTTACTATAATGGAAACAGACCAGAAGATTCGGCAAGAGCTTCAAATTTTTGCGATGATCGCGTACCTGAACCTTGTCCTGCTTGCGTTCGAATATTGGTTTCGGTCACGTTATCGGGAGTGTGCTCAATGTACATGCTATAGCTGCTCCAAAAGCATAGCATAGTATCACTTTAGCGATTGTCAAAATTCGCAGTAGCTAGGTGAAGCAACTATGGGTATTGGACAACCAAGAGCTGCTACGTGGGTCGGCTTTTACACAGCACAACTCAATAACAAATTTTTTGAGGTTTTATTTTTAGAACTTCAGAAATTGTATGTAATTTCTGAGTTTTTAATCTTACAGCTGCAGAAACCATTAAAATTTTACTAACATGTTCAAAACGTTTTACTTATAACTGTCTTTTGACGACATGTCTATGAAAAAGAGCAAAGGAGAAACGTTGAAAATTTGATGGTACACGAATCAGCGTACTCGGCCTTCTGCACTTTACACTCGCGTTCTAAAAACTCAAGATGAGCTCCGCTGTGTAAAAGCCTACTTAAATGTCGAGTTGGGTTAAAGTGCTTAAAAGCTCGTATTTAGTTTACGATAGCACTATTTTCAAATTTATAGCTCATCTTTAACATCACCGAAGCGTGAAAATTTCTTGTCATTTCCGTTTCTAATCTAAAATGGCGTTTGGACAATGTGTTAGCTGTGTACGCACGGCCATTTTACTTAGCTACTTTTGTACTATCCTCCAGATTGTGAGCAGTTATTTGAATAATTATCCAAATAACGATTTGAAGTGTTTACTTTTTCGTTGTCCGCTTCACGTGAAATGCCCCATTGGTGACATCAAGAAGTTTAAATCCAAAAATCTGGATATCAGGCCAAACAATTCTTAGACAAGTCATTCTATTCACATTGACTGCAACGTTGATCATCTTAATTCCCAAGTAATCTCCAACATCGAGCTATCTTGTAGCACGAGCATCAATTCCAAACACATCTCCGTAAAAGAATTTCGTTGAAAAAATTAAAATGAGGTTTTCGCCAAAAACAATTCCTACCAAACTCACAAACGGTAAATATGTCAATTGGAGTTTGAGTACTGTTGCCAAAAAATCATTCGTCATCGTTAAAACTGCCTTGGTACCTGTCCAATACCCTAATTTCGTTCATGGCGCAGAACAATTCTCCTCCACTATCTCTGGTATAATTGTTACAGCGAATCCCTCAAGCGACCTTGTAACTACTATAGTCAAAGCCATAATCAACTCCAGTGCTTATAACTAAAGCAGATATCTGCGTTCTTGAAGAAAATCTATGAAAGTGTTCGCCTACTTTTTGTGCATGCGCAAAGCTACTGACTCCACTTGCTTTTCAGGTAAAACTAAGACTCATCTTAAAGTTATAGTTCAGTAAAAAGGTGTGCCCTTTTGTGGGATATCCTGAGCGACTGACCAAGTTGAAAAAGCACTTTTGCCTCACATGTCTCAGCTAAGTATATTTTTTATACAGTATCTGGTACATACAACTTTTTAATCTACATGCAATTGTTCAATCTGATTTGGCTGTGGATCAGATACATATTTTCAGGTCCAATATGGCGGTTTTCAACATTTTGTTTGAATTCAGGACACTTTAATTGCTGACTCAATGGACTTTTTCTTTTTGGTGATTTTGTTTTGCAAATTTTAAATATGATTCTTTAAGAGGTTTTGTGTTTGAGAATATTTTTAGCTTCATTCATAATGCCTCTTATTTCAGCTACTTACCACTGGGAAAATCCGTTTAAGCCTGTCATGCCAAAAAAAACTTGAAGAAAAAGTCTTACATTGATTCTTTTGCTCGTTTTATTTACAAGTCAAACCTAAATGAAATAAAGCTAAAAGAAAATGTAATTCATCAAAGAGTAGAGCACATCAAGCATCTAAAAATAGTTTCCGGTCAAATATTTTCAAAACGTTAAATGTGTCGAACAAAAACGAATAATAGTGCCAATTCAGAAATAAACTTCGGTGAGAAGAGGAAAACACATAAAAGTCACGAATAAACTTCTCCAAGTTATTTCTCTTTTGCGATTGTTCTTTTCGCATGAGTAAATAGAGTACCTTGAAATTATTTCAAGCATGAAATTTTCTACCTTCAAGCTCTTTAAGAAATTTTCGGTAGAAACAAAAAGCACTTGTAGAAAACTCCGCACTGGTTGTGGTCCAGTCGACCGGACAAAAATGAAATGCAGTACTCAATTTCGAAAGTTTTTCCGCATGGCTGATGGTGGTGATGGCGTTTTGGGAACTTTCGTTTGAAATTTAGGTTCTTTCTTTAAAGTTCATTTTAGTAGTAACAGTAAGCTGAACTTCATACTGCCAGAAAGATAATGAAAATGCACTTAGCATTGATCAAGTTATTGTATTGAAATTAAAATATATTTTATCTCATGCCAATGACTCCTAATGGCAATGTTTTATAGTGAAAGTATCTTTAAATTTTGTGCATACAATGCCCTATTGAGGAAAACTTACATAAATGTATGATTCGCAGGTTCGAAAAGAAATTGTCTATAAAACTATGCGAGATCCACCAAAACTAAGTACGCTCAGAAAAAAATATGCTCAAAATGAAGAAAAAATACAGCAAAAACAACGAAAATTGATGTTGAATACGAGCTTATGAACTGTTTAGTAGATTTTACCAAATTATTTTCGTTACACCAACACACTCCTGGTGTGGTACATATGACAAAGGCTGTAGTCAAATCTAAAAAATTTGATGTGTGGTCAAGGGAGCATTACTTTGATTCAAGGTAAGAATCTTGTAGTGGTATGCACTTTGGAATTGTCAACCTAACGAAATTTAATTGCGAAATAAAAAAAGCGTTGCATTTATTTAAAGTTGGCGTATTGTAATTTCAAGTGTACTTTGGCGAAATATTAGCCGCATTTTTCTCGCCTCCATCTGGAGCAGATTAGGATAGTAGCATTGAAAACAACAATCAATGAGGCAGGAGCTATTGTACCACCTTACCACCTTAATCTGCTTGTGATAGAGGCGAGAAAAACATGACTATTATATTTTACTTGGTTCAATAATTATTGAAAAAGTTGGTTAAATCGTAGAGATTGATACAAATAAGAAACGAAAGAAATCCAAGCAATAAGATCATTAAAGCCATTTCAAAGGTAATACAAATTAAGGAAAAAGGTAGATAAAACTTAATATATTTTAAATGAGACAATTATTTGCAATTGTTGTTTAGAATAAAATCAAACACGTCGATCATAATATCATATTGCTCACATTTAGCTCATTTCTATACTATTTCATATGAATTTTTCAAGTCTTTCAGGAAAAAAATGCTTCCAATAATACAGCAAATGGACTCACATAATGAGCTCACATAACATTCCGTACACATCAACACCATACACTTAAGCACCAATAAAAGTAAAAACAATTTGAAATTTTATTCAGATTAGTTTATTATTCACATATAGGTTTATAATTGAATATGAACAAAATACTTCTTTCCAAAAATCAAATGAAATAAACTTACTACATAAATTTAACTAACGTGTATGCTCAACACACTGTAATTTCAATGGAATGGAATCATTAATAGTGGGTGCCGACGGTATCTAATAAAACATTTTTGGCCTTCCAATTTTTTCTCCAGATGGGCAAACAGTAAGATCTATTGGTGGAAAGTTTATCAAATTGATTTTCTCGCACATGAAAATCCCAAAACTTTGATCAATACTATAGCTAGCATAATGTGATTAATATGCAAAAAGCTCAATTTTTTCACAAAATAAGTAAACAGTTTCAGAACTTGGTTCGACTATTATTTCTACTTCTTTATAACCATATTCAGTATTTCCCCTTAAAATATAATCTCCAATTTTATACTTTGTCCCGAAATACATTACGCTTTTATGAGATGTGCTTCTCTTTAAATTCAAATCAGGTCCTACTGACAATATTTTTCCATGTTATATCCATTATCGATATGAAACCAGTCAAAAAAATGAAAGGACAATAGATAACTAGCAAAGTTCATGCAATACTTAGTCACTAGAGAATATGGAACGTTAACTTTTGAATATATATTACGAGCGTAACTTTTAAGTTCTTTGTGCTTGGACTCAAAACTGTACGTCCAAAAATATTTTGGTGACCCTGAGTTTTCTATTATTTATCAATAATGTTTAAAAAAATTTTGATTCGGTTTAAGAGTGTAACGCACTTCCTGTTATGTGTCTCCACCAATGACCGCAACGTATTAATTTTCCCACTATCTAAACTATCACTGGTTGAAAAATGTGCGTTGTCCAACCACTGATTTACGCTGAAGCTCATTGATATTGTGGGAGCATTAGCTGCTAAGGATTCTTGTTATACCTAAGGGAATCCAATTTCGTTAAATATATGTAAGTTTCAGAGATCACGTTTTCGGCATACCAGATTTTGTTTCCATTCCATTAAGTTATGTTCGAATATTATTGTAGCACCATATTTTTCATCCGGACATAGTTTATCCAAGTGAAGTTCTAAGGACCACGTGTTTAGAAAATTATAAAGAATTTTGTAAATCTAACTTACGAAAAGTAAATAATATAATCATGCCTAAGAATTCAGTTAAAAACATTGAGACTCGAAGTAGTGCAAAATGTCAACGAGATCACTGGTTTCTTGGACACTATTCACTGTTTTTACTACTATTTCAACGCAGTCACTGTTTTTCGCACTAATATGTTCATTTAAACAGTTTTTCGTAACGTAATTACAACTGTTTTTTTAAACTTTTTTTCCGAATTTGTTCACTGTTCATTTTTACTCACTTCGAAACAATAAAACAGCGGAATAAATCAGATGAGACATTGCTATTGCGACAATATCTCAATGACGCGTACACAGAAAAGGCATATGAGATTCGAAAAACGGAATTCCTAGACTATATCATCGACTTAATGCACTCTTTTGTAGATTTCATTGGATTTGGTAAATTCAACAATTGCGACGTTGAAATTGTCGTAAAGATTATATATTCACTGAGTTGTCCAAAACATTTCTTTCTTTTGATGTAGGCTGAAGTTAAATCAGAAAGAGAATATACTCAAATTAACAATGATATTTTGTTAAGAATCAACAATATTTATTCGCTTAAATTGAAAGTATTATTGTTGTTTCTAAAAACTAACTTATCATTAAAATCAAAGCAATAGTTGTTTAAAAGCCTGTTGACTTCACGAAAAAACTCGTTTTTTTTACAAAATATTATAAATCTTTGATTTTACCATAGCAAATTGTCCATTTTACAACATTAATTTTTCTTAGTGCAAGATGAGATTAGTTTTAAAATTAAAAATGAAGCCACAATTGGTAGAATTTAGTTGAAAAATTAGAATAAAGTTGCCAGCTATGGTAATTTTTGTCACCTAAATCTTGTAAATTTGCTCAGCAAAATAAATCTTTTTCCTCCCTATAACTTCCGATGCAGTCATGAAATCAAATCGAAATTCATGTAGTAAATGGACCTTATTGCAAGCAAAATGTCATAGGAATTTCGAAAAAAAATCATGAAAGGGATGTCATCTATGAATCATTTTGGTAATTTTTTGGCACTTGTTTACGGAGCGATGGTGTCGTTAACTTTGCGAATGGGAATGATCCTGCAATGACAATTAGCAACAAATATTTACTTTTCGAAATTTTGAAAAGATTTGAGGATGGTAACCGTAAAATCCGTTTCATCCCTATAACTGTCAGCGCAGTCATTCAATCGAAACGAAATTGACAGGGTGGGTTTAACTTAAAGTGAAGCAGATTTGGTATATTTATGGCTATACTTCTAACATCAGGTTCCCAGCACCAGATATTTTAGTAAATATTGCACCAACAGATGCTTCCACTGTATAGTATTCATATGCAAAGCATTTAGAATAAAAATGAGGAATCAATGTAAAAAATTTGCGAGTTTTGAAAATTTTTCGGATGGTAGCCTCAAACATTGTTTAATCACTGAAACTTTCGATGAAATCCTCGGATAAAAACAAAATTCAATTGGTAGGTTGATTTTAGTATGAGCTTGTTATGGTAGTCTTATTGCTGCTTTGTTGGTCGTGTCGCCAGCACTGAACATTTTCATAATTTTCATGGAAATGTGGTTTCTGTTGCTTTGAGTAAGAAATGGTTGATATACTACATAAAAGTGTATTACGTCTTTCCACATTTTTAAGTCACTCAAAGACAATTACTTCGAAAATCAGTTTTCCAGCGGCTCTGATTGGCTAGAGTTTTTTTTAGGTTGACTTCGACTTACCTAAGCATGCTGACCTATAAGAATTTTCGGTAACATGTTGTTATGTTTGGTAGTATAAATATCACTGATGATACTTAAAAATGTCTTTCTCTTGTTTCTGCACGATACTAGTTTGGCTAGTGGTGATTTTCGCAAAACGGCCCATTTCAATCATTTGTTCCAAGTCAAGGCTATCAGTTTTTAAGTAAGTTATGTTTGTAAGTTATGGTCTGCTATAGCGAGCACAATTCTATCTCTTAGCATTTGTTTTTCATCCAGTCGAACTCACAGGTTTTTACAAGCTTGGATATTTCTGCAACAATGTGGTCAAAAGACTCTTTCTTACTGTCGAGTGTAGAATTTGTATCGTTCATAAATTGTTTTTTCGCAGGTTGCAGAATTCCTCGAACTTTGCTCTTCGATTTCTATATTATTCCTTTCGGCTGCAGTGATTTCCAAATTGTTAAAAAATTGTACTGCTTCTTCGCCTGCGCAGCTTTAAAATCTGGCAACTTGTCCATTTCCATTCTCTTAGTTCGTTTTTGTTGCTGTGGCATAAATATCGCATGTTGCCTGTCAGTACTAGGCATGCGGTATTTTTGGAAGTAATCTTCCCTGTGTTCGAACCAGTCGACTGGCTGCGCCATATTCTATTCTATACATCTTATGTTTGAATTGTCTTATTAGCTCTACTATATGTACAGTTCTCTTATTAGATCTACCGCCGGTACAGCAGGGTCTTTAAGTATTAATATTATATCTGATTATTGTAATTCGCAATGACTTATACAACATTTTATATGCATGTTGTTCTATGTCAGTTCTTTTATGTCATTTTGACTGGTAGGCAAAATTCCTTTAATATCAGTTTCCACTTTATTAACACACATCAGTTTAAATCCTTATTGCAACAAAATCCGCTTTAGTTACCACTTGATTTCAAATAATTCACTTTTTTTGTGTTTTCATGATAAATGCCAACTCAGAGCTACTCTTCACAAATATCCGTAACAAAATTGCTAGTTCTCAATTTTAAGCTGTATTTGAAACCTTGAAAAATACTGTTATCCATATTATCTTCTTCTTCTTCAATTATTCTCCTGGTATTTGCCGGTCGTTTTAAACTGTGATTGAATCATAGTATAAGCCACTACTTACTCTTCACCACCTCTCAAATCCATAATACATTTGTTTCCATTTCATATTTACGTAACGCACTCATATTTCACATCCATCATTCACATTCATATTGAAGTACATGGAAATAACAATATTTTCCTATGCACAAGTACCTAAATCATATCACAAACAGGGATTTTCGATCAATATCTTGTTTACTGCAGAAAATGTCCCGGAACCATTTGCAACTCACATTCATTCCGATTTCCTTGGCTCATGGCTTACCCAGCAACACACTACCGTTCCAATTGTTCTTGCTCTGGTTCGTTTGTTCATTCGTTCGTTCGAGCCAAGGAAACAAGTTGTGCATCAAAAAACTTTTCACAAGTTTCATGCTTGTCTAAGCAGAAATCATAAATTTTCAAAACAGTCACTTTTGTGTATGTGAAGGTCTTTAAGCTGCTATAGTCCTGTACTGGTGACATGACAATTTGATCGTTTTTGTGTATTTTCATGAAATTTTTTATTGAAAATATGCGTTAGAAATACGAAATGTTTTTTGCTAATTTAAATATTTTAAAAACTGAAATATATGTTACCATTTCTTATGATCAAATAGTATCGTAGGCTCCACAGTTAATTTTTAGTCAGATTATAATTTAAAAATCACCCAGGATATAAAATCGCCTGTATCCTGTTAAAGATTTCAATTTTGCTGCCAACGATCAAAAACTGCCACAAACTGCACGGTGTCATGTTTCTTAAATATGCAATTTATGTTCATTTGACGACATTCACAATCTTGATTATTGAAAAATAAATCCATGTAATACGCGTTAGATCCCTTCATCACATGGAATTCCTAGAAAAGCCTGACTTGAAATATTCACATTTCGAAATGAAACTTTCGAACAGAAACCTTTGCAAAGAAAAGTATAAGAGGTGAAAGTAGAGTCTAAAAAAAGAGTCTTCGTAGAAATAATATTCCTCCGTTCAAACATATTTCTATCCAATTTTCAACAAGATGAGCAGGCGGAAGGAAATCATTTTACAGCTATTGAGGTCCTCCATACAGGAAGAATGTGACGAAAAAACGTGCTTGGCTCCGTGGAGTTGTGTACAGTGCGTAATACAAGTGAGATTTAAGCAGATAGATGAAAAACGCTGAAATCTATTGAACGTTAAAAACTTCATAATATAACACCAATTATGCATATATGAAAGTTAAACCCTTTTTTTTTTTTGTTAACATTAAAACTCTTTTATATTTAGGCATTTCAAGTTTTGCATCACTTTAATTTCAAGCTTCACTCTTCGCTGCTATAAAGCACCGAATATTCTATCAAGTGTAAGCATTGACAGGGCGATGAAGCCAACCTCGCGCTTGAGAATATAAAACTGGGATGATACGAGAGAGCGAAGCCCTTGCAATTTATATATGGCATGTAATATCTCCACCTACATCCTGCCCATGTGAAACATGCCACAGTTCCAATCAATAGGCAAATTTATTCGCAGGAGCAACACCAATAAAAGTTTCACGTGACATTTATCCAAAGGAACTGATGTGCGCGCTGATGTTACGGAAAAGAGTGAAATACGTACTCTGCCTGCGACATCCGAACTACTTACATTCAGCGCGAGTAAAAATACATGTGATGAAGAGAATTTCTGCTTTCAGGAGCTTCTAATATTGCACGTATCTTTGATTCCGTTTCATTGAGCTTCCTTTGAATGTGCTCATCTGTACTAAGTTTTGCAAGAAATTCGTTGCTCGTTTTGAATTGGTTTATGTTTGGTTTCATGCTCAGTCGTCGGTAGCTGTACTGATCACCTGCCCGGCCTACGGCTGATAAATACTTGAAAGATATATTTTAGCAGAAATAAGAGCACCTCAAATGGGGATCAAATCATTGAAATGAAAGTTATAATTTTGTAAGTTTTTTATGATGCGCATAAGGACTAGCAATTTTGCAACGACATTTGTATGTTGTGGAATGGGAAAAAGTTTTTTTTCCGGATACATTAAAATTCAACCATAGTCACGGAGGATAATTAAATTTCGACAAAAATATGAGGTATGTGTTTTCATGAATACATCCTTCTCGTTGTAATGTTTTCACCTTACGTTTTGGTTTGAAGAGCAATCACATCGGAGCGAGCTGTAATTTTTCCAAGAGCGTGTTGTATTTTTCTATGTACTGCGTTTTATAGAAAAATAATCGACATAGCAATCTTCCAACAATTTAGATTCTGCTTTATAAAGTTTAAGATGCTACTTTTCAAGTCATACTCAAACATTTGAAATTCATAACTGATATCAATATAAGGTAAATTTATCTAATAATGTATTATATTTTTTAAATTACGTAATATCTGAGACTTTATGACTCTGGTATTGTTACTAATTTCATTTTGAGTGACTTCAAGTGCAATCATATTTGAGAGCGTTTATCACCTGTAGGAATAACCGAATCATAACAATGTATCAATCAAAACATTCACTGAATTGTGTTTTTTTGCCAGCAAACAGAATATACAGGAGTAAACATCAATAAACAAATAGTAAATATTTTAATTTAAAGACAAAGATATAATCTGCTCTCTTCTTCAGTGTATATTGGTCTAGTCTTAATGTATATTACTTATAATTCTACTTTAAGAGTATTGATTTTAGCTAATTGCTACTAATCATCTACTAATTACTTACTTAAGTGCATTTCAGCTCTATATGTTAACTAAATTCTTCCTTACATTTTCTTCCTAATCATAAAATGTATGTTCAAATCAACCTGAACAATGGTGATGCACAATTTCCTTGGTTTGTTTTTAGTCGTCTGATGATTGGGTTTTTTATGGGTTATGTTTCGGCTCTCAGAGGCATCTTGTTTTTTTACTTGCTGTACCTTTTTGATCACCTCCACATTGTCCTATGTAATGTTGTACTCCTCCAACAGGATGTGCTGCGGTACTGCTGATCGTACAAATAATGTGTTACTTCTCCTCGTTGAAGCTGCTTCCCGGCTCTGTATCGTTAGTTGAAGGGTACGACTTAAGGTACGGGCAAGATGGAGCGAAGAGAGTGTCGAGCAACGAAATCGATCTCGTCGCTACTATCACATTTCTGCTTTGGTCGCTACTTTGACATGGAAATATATGAACCGTTTGAGCGCGTTGCTTGACTCAATGCTCTCGTTGCTCCGTCATGTCAGTACCCTTAGGGTACGGACAAGAAGGTGCGAAGAGAGCGTCGAGCAAAAAAATCGGCCTGAATCGATCTCGTCGCTACTACCACATTTCTGCTTTGGTCGCTGCTTTGACATGGAAATATATGAGCTGTTTCAGTGCGTTGTTCGACTTGACGCTCCGTATTGTCGGTGCCCTTAGACGGAGTGCCGAAAGCGTTGAATCAAGCATGGAACACCTCAGTGAATTGCGTCAATGTAGACGCGACGAGATGCAAAATTGCAAACTTAACTTTACAGTAGCAGTCAAAACAATAAGTTCTTCAGAATCGGATGAAGAGTATTTTTCCTTGAGAGCAATACCGCGAAGTTGTGTTGCTTGAACACTTTGCACTGCCGCAAATATTCTTGATACCCAATAAAAAGGAAGAGACCAGAATACTGAGAATACCATCACCTTTATCAAGATTTAAGATTGCACTCTACTCGATTTTTTGATTGCATGCGAAACATATATAACAGAGATACAAACATCACAATAGAAATCAAAAAGTAGTTGCTGAAATTCTAATTGACTGTTTGCAATTCTGCACCGTTCACTCATGCATATGTACTCAAATTTTAAAAATTTTTTAACGAAATTTTTCTACTTACTGTACTTACTTCGATACATTTTCAACAACAAAAACATACCTTACATCTCTGAGCAGTCGAACAGCGAAATCGGTTTGAATCGCTGTCGTCACTACTATCATATTTCCACTCTTTTGTCGCTGATTCGAAATGACCACTTCCATTTGAAAGTACATGATCGATTTTTTCGCGTCGCTTGACTCGACACTCTTAGCACCAACTCATCGTTTAGTTTGACCGATGTATACACAGTCGCATTCTTGGCTTGTGTTTCTGTATATTCCACATTCTTCCCTCTTATTATTCTTGACCTGTACGTGACATAGTTTAGCACTTAAGTTTTTAGCCCTACTGGTCGGAACTGCCTTTATATCAAAGAACTTCCTGTTTTTTTTTTTTTGAAAATTGACAAAGAAATTATTATATGGCTGAAAATTATTATATTATGGTTGGTTTTCAATTTTCTTGTGTAAAGAGCGTCGTTAACAGATCACGCTGTGTTTTGTCCACCTTCTTTTCGATAAGATTTGCAATTATTTTCGCATCCAATCCATCTTTTTTATTTAATATATTTATCTTCTGAGTAAAAACTTTTCTCTTAATAGCCAATGAATCAATGAGTTAAAGCGTTCCATTTTTGTGGGTATGCCAAAAATCAGACGTTGATGGTGTTATTCTTTGTGTGTCTGTGCGTGGACTTTCGGTTTACACTAAGCCCAAGGAGACCTTTCCTGATGAACTACCTCATCTTCTTCTATTGCTCCCACTCTTCCATTCTCTTCCTATTTAACTTGTCCAGATGTTTGACTGTCCTATAACTTATCTTCTCTTAGACCCTACATTCGTCTACAATCCATCTTGCTTAGTAATAAAAGTAATTGTTTAATAATAATAATAATAGTACAAATATTCACTTTAATATTTTTTGGTGTCCAAACCTTAAAAACTACTCATTTGTTTTTTGGTGACTTCATTTCAAAAAGTGGTGACTTACTTGTTTGACTAAGAGCACAGGGTATCTTTTACCAAGCACCTAAGTTAGGTATCCCCGTACATGGGAACTAGCAGAACCTTGGTCTTGTATAGCATTAGCTTTCACCATTTGTTTAATAGAACGTAGCACGCTTTATTGAATTTGAGCAGCAACTGGCCTATTTCTTCCTCAATACAGATATTTGCTGCTACTACTGAGCCAAAGAAATTAAATGTTGCTTTACTTCAAATTCGTGGTTCACTTCTCGCACACAACGTCTCCTGTACTTCTTTCCCTTGTGTATGTTTCTTCTTTCCAATTTTTAAGCCGCCCACTCGATCTGGATGGAAGATTCTTATAAAGCTAGTTCAGATCTTTCAATGAAGGCAGTGTTATCTGCAAGCCAGTATCTGGCTGGATTTAATGAGGAAAATTCTTTTTGTAGACATTCAATAATCATGGATTGATAGATAATCATGGATACAATTCTAATGGATAAAGCATACAAATAGATGGCGTAGTGGAATATTGGATTCTTGACATTTTTCTATAGCCTGCCTAAGGATGAAAATTATATCAACAGTCGATTTGCATATCATGAAACCACACTGATATTTTCTTATGGTGAGTTTAGCATATGTAGGTAACCGCTGGTGCAAGATAGAAGAGGTTGTGTTATCAGAAAATTCGACAATGATGCCCCTCTTCATCTAAAATAATATAAATAATTATACAAATATTGAAAATGAAAATTAAAAAGTTGCTGAAGAACCTATATTTACTACCAGTGTGTGTGAAACTAATACTATCAGACGCAACTTTTATCAATGGCAGCACGGATTGAAGTTACATCTTCACAGTCCGAGCTCATCGTCAGGCAACTTAAGATTATGCCTATGTTCATTGAACTCTGTCACTGAGTTTTTGGGCAGTTGATGTATTGTGATTATTTTTATAATTTTATACATTAAATTTTCGAAGTAGAAGAGAGCGTGGGCGCACCAATCAGCCTTTGAAGACTACACTCACTGTATCATACAGATCATCTTCGGTATAAAGAACAGCAGCGCCTTTACCTCGACCTCATTGGATCGTAACCTAAAAGTCTGGCAGTTCAACTCCAACTTCGCCAATTTAACAATAATGGTAGATCAGGCGCCCGCATCCACAGCCAATAGATAGTCAATATGCTAGGCTGTGACTTTTGCTTACCTGACTGACTGCACTGTAGAGCAATTATTTCTGTGAAAATATAAGACGGATATTGGAACAAGACGGAAACTATCATTCTTTGAAAATTGAAGGAGTTAATAAAATTACCGAAAGGCTAAATATAAAGAATACATTCAATTTTTCGATCCAAGATAAATTTGGTTTTGGTTTCAAATGCTTACTTTTTAATTCACGAAGAAAGAAAGGAGCATTATTTGGCTTCTGAATGAATTCAATACAGTTTTTGATATCAGTGGCGAAAGACCCAATCAAAGTGGATCAAATAACAAAAAGATTTCCAAGTTTTAAGTTTGAGAATATTTACAAAATGCGAAAAAAAATTCAGGAGGGTTAATGATTTGAAGATTTTTTTTAAGGAACTTATCGTAGCTACAGGGTCGTCCGCACAGTCTAAGAATTCAACGTTTGTATAGTTTTGGTTAGCCTCAATACGCTCTGCAAATAACACGATGATCCAATGTTTCTGTCAGAAGTTATGGTAAATAAAAATTTGAGAAAAGATCCCTGCCTACTTTTAGGCTTTCAGCGCCCACGCAGGGCACAAAATTTACAATTATTTGTACATTGTATCTGCACTTAATTTTAACGAAAATGTACTCTGCATGGAAATATAGGGTTACCTGTAAATTCACTAAATTGCCAGCCGCCACCAAAGGGTTAAACCTATCTTAATTTTAATAAGCCATGAACCTACCCCTTATATATATCTATGTCCTCAGCTCAATCGGATTGGCCACTCCAGATAGACTCCCTGAATCTTTTTACTGAAGCATATAAAGAAATATGACTCTTTGGCGAAACGAGTCTTACACTATTTTTTTTGAAAATCAGTAAAAAATCTATATCAACATGTTACTAAATCTATAAAATCTATACCAATATGAAAATCTATACCAATATGATCATCCTGGAAGGGAAAAAAGTGTATTTTTCGTGTCTGGGAACTTTTGCGGTGTCATTGGGCTTGAGAAGTAGCTGCGGCCAGTCAAAGTATGGTCTATCTGGATGCGAGTGGCTTCATTAGGTGATATTCAGATTAAAATGTGGAGATATTTACGTGGGAAGCTAGTATTTGCAATAATCATGGTTTTCGGTGCTGCCAGTCGTACAATCTGCAGTCCGTTGTAGTCTCGGAAGCTTTGAGTACCTGCATATTGCATTTCATGAAAGCTAGGGCAACTTCACGTACAACATGGTAGACCATTCAATAATTGAAATCAAAATGATGTGCACTTTCCAAAGCATACACGAGCATCCTACCACCACCTCTAAAACCCTAAAGAATCAAAATTTTGACATATTTACTTTTCAAATCAAAAACTAAGGTTTTCTCTGTATTTCATTTTTTCCTGAAATAAGTCAGCATCTATAAGTGTACATAATTCAAAATTGGAAAATCAGTATAATTTGCTTTAAGCATGAGATGCCCAAGATAAGTTTGCATACTTACCAAAAGTCAAAATAGGCTTCCCATATTTACATTTTAACAAAAAGTATGAGAATAAAAAAGAAAATGCTTAAGAAGCATCACTGCATCAGCGATATTTATCGGCGATGCCTTTTACTTCGGCAGTTACGAAGAACGTGAACATTATGCGTTAAATGAGATAATTTCTGTTTAACAAAAAATGGTTTTAAGCGAATTGTGATGTATGAAAATTGAGTTGTTTTGATTTGGCTATCAATTTCAATAACTTTTAATAGCAAAGCTATTAAAATTGGAGTTTCTTCATTATTTACTGACTTTAAGGGGGAAGTCCATGTAAAAATTTCAAAAAAACGATTTTTTTCGCCGCATAATCTGAAGTATGTCGAGCGTACGAGAGAAAAACACATTTTATTGAATATTTACGAAGTTATAGGTAAGTCATACTGTACAAAAAAGCTAAGAAGTCATACTGTACTAAAACTTTAAATGCGATTATCTCGAAAATGTATTTTTAAAAACTGCTGGTGTTGTAAATCAAAAAGCTATAAACCAATTTCTCTGAAGTTTTAAGAGGCTTTTCTCTACATTATTATCGGAAGGATAAACCTAAAATTTCAGATATTTCGCGTTAGGAAAATACCTTTTAGGGATCAGAAACGTCGAAAAAATAGCCCGAAATTCGGACTTATTTTTAAAAGCTTATTTTATATTGAATTTTATGCTTTTATTTAGCGTAGTAGGCTTATCTTTCCCGTGAATATGTTATGAAAAGAAAACAATTTTATTTATTTTGTTTCGAATCAATGGTTGATGTGTGATAGATGGAAATTTTCCTTAGACGTCATTTTGGAAGGGGAAAAATGCATTTTTAGACTTTAGAAAAGCTAAATAAAGATATGTTAAAAATTTAAAACAATAAAATTATTTTATCATCTAAACAGTTTTAAAATATGACTAATTTTGAAGCGTTTACATAGACTTCCCCCCTTAAGTACATATTTTACTGCTTTCTGATAGTTGTGGCAATGATGTTACTTTAATAAACCAATTTTGAACTTAAGACTTTGTGCTTGACCAACTAACTTATGCCCGGTCCAGACGCTACGTTTTGTACAACGTTTTATCTGCACAGTCTTAAACGTTGCAGATAAAACGTTGCGTGTGGATAGGAAAACTGTGCAATTTTGAGAACTGCACGGAGACGGTACAGTTGCAGCGATAACTGAGGTGGTTAGGCATAGTTATCCGTGAATTGTGCCGACAAGTCGTCACGTGTGGACGATTAGCTACGTTTTTTTATTCATTTTTAGCAAATGGCAAACCTTCGACAATGTTCATGGGAGTTTCTGACTGAGTTTATTGCCTTGTACGAAAGTATTTTACACATACAAGTATTTTCTTTTGTGATATATGCCCAGCGTGCCAAATTCAGAATTCGGAATTAGTTACGACTATTCCGAAAGTGAGCGAATGAGATAGAAATATAAAAAATTCTTGAAATGAATACAACTTTTGACTGGGGTATTACTGTTCATTATTTTATGAGAAACATTTGAATATTTTCTAAGAATCTCTTCTGAAGTTTGGAAGAAACAAATTTAAAATCAATCGGAATTCGTTGCGAAAATTTCACTGAGTTCGAACAAATTCCTAACAAAGTGCGAACGAATCTGTGATAGGGAAATTGTTAAGAGTTTGTTATGAAATATATTTTAATTTGCAACAAATTCCGAACCTAATGCCGTTAATGTTTCATCTAGTAAAGTAAGTATTAAAACAGTACTTTAGTCGTACAACTGTTTTTCATGCATAAGTGCAAGTGCCTACAAAGTTTTTTGAAGTTGTGTTGTTTGAGGTGTTAACAGTGTCTATTTTAAAGGTTCGTAATGCTATTCAAATTTGTTATTCTCTTGTAACTTCTCCTTTTTGTATGCAGAAGCTGCTGTGCGAAAATTTCCTTTAAGAAGACGGGACGAGATCGAAGGTTTTTTTAAAGAAAGGTTTTTTTATAGCAGCAATGCAGACAACGGGCGAAAAAAAATTGTTATTTAAAATCTATAAAATGAAATAAAACAATAAAAAAAAATTTCTATTGGAACTAAAAATTATAAGTAATTTATTCAATAAATGCTATTAAAATGTATCCAAAAAGTATTGGAAGCATTCTGAAAGAACTATTTGAAACCTGCACAAAAATCTTCAAAAAAATCACAAAGAATTCGTAAAGAATTTGAAATGAATTCGTAAGGAATTCGTAAAGAATTCGCAAACAATTCGTAAAGAATTCGCAAAAAATTCGTAAAGAATTCGCAAAGAATTCGTAAAGAATTCGCAAAGAATTCACAAAAAATTCACAAAGAATTCCGAAAGAATTTGCAATGAATCTTGAAAAAAATGAACCATTGTACGAAAGCTTTTCAAGAGCTAAAGAGGGGAACGTTTGAGCACTTTCGGTGTTTTTGTAACGTTTTCCATATACCGGTCTTAAAGAATTCGTAACGAATAAGTTTGAGAATCCGAAACTTTTTTCTGAATTCGCTTCAATTTTCTGAAAGAATTCTCAACGAAATGCCGAATTTGGCACACTGGGTGGTTTGACTAATTCCAATAAATGAATGTATGTGTCTATGTGCATTCTCAAGTAGTTCCGCCAATGATTAGGTTCATCACTTAATTCACGCAGTAATTTAATGTGAGGCCATTTCCTCGACCACTGTGAACGCCGGGTTCTTTGGAGGTGTTCCATTTGTTTCTTTTTCTTCACGAGACAACATGCAAAAATTGACCAGAGTAGTACTTTCTCCATGGTGACGCCACTAAAACTGCGCTAAAAAAAATACAGATTTGCATCATCTGGACGCTCTTTATTTTTGCAACGTTTTGACTGCGCAGATAAAACGTTGTGCAAAACCTAGCGTCTGGACCGGGCTTTACACTACAGGATAGTCAAACACATAATCACATCGGGGGATATGGAATGCAAACTTTCTAGACATGTAGCTTTAACGATATCAATCTTTTAGTTTATTTCAAAAGCATTTTTGTTTAGTTTTAGTTGCATTAGTTCAGAATGTGCTCTACTTTTGACCTGCAGATAATACAACCGACACTTACTAAGCGCTGCTAAACTGATTTGGAACTGAATTGAGAAAGTTGCAAGCTTTGATCATTAACACTGAATATTTAAAACTTGTTATTAACTTCCTAAAAAGTTTATTTACATAACAATCATATCATTTTCTACGCTCATTTTCAGTTCCAAATTTAAGTACCACTTAGTGTTTAATTGCTTGGAACGATTTCTGCAAAGAAAAAAATTGCAAAATCAGTTATGCAGACACAAAGCTAACTGACTTACAAAATATATCGGTCTTAAATAAATTCATGATAAGACCGTCGTAAAACATTCGATAATTTATACGGGATGCCAGTCCCTCGTCGCAAATACTGACTGACTGACCCCAGCACATTATCAGTCTTCGTTTAACAGGAACAAAATGCTTACAAAGCACTCCGGAAACACTCGAATCCCTATCCTGTAACAGTTTTGCAGCAAACAATTTCCGAATACCAGTACGTTCACAAAACACTACAAGGGACCACTATCGAAGTCATAAAATTCTTTGAGGGAAAAAAAAATATCTCCACACTAGTCGACTGTATCAGCTCCTCGGGGCATTCTTATGAATCAACCCAAATTTCTTCCGGAAAACTTTTATCGTAACATCAATTTAAGCATGCGACCGTCTTTTGATGCTCGGGATGTAAGCTGTGATTTTCGAAGCATTTTCGATGCACGGCAAACCTATATTATGGTATCTGATGTAATCCTCTTGTAGTTTGGAAAATTATATATTGTAAAGAAATCATTTGCAAAAAATCTTCCGACACATTGAAATGTCTGAGTTTTTCTTAAAACAAATTAAATAAAAGCGGATTTTTAAGTCAACACCATAATGTTTCATCACAAACAATTTCGGGCTTTTGGTTTTGGTCTTCACAATTGAAATTGTGGCGAATGATCATTTCCCCTGCATTTCCCCTGATTTTACTCACAGCTAAGTTTGCTCAAAGCATTCGGACCGTGACTCGAACTAGGAACCTCTCACTATAAAATCCAGTGTTCTACCCGCTTAGCCGCAGTAGCTTAATTTATAACTATTTTAATTTTTCTTTTCATTTTTCTCATTGCATCAAGCACTAATCTAATGAAATATTTTAAGCTTTAATAATAAACGATTTGGTATTGTTCGTAGGCAAATTAGATAACTTTTACATTGTCTGCGGCTTTGAATTATTCCTAAAGTACATTGTAAATGTATTCCATTCTAAACCATATCTTCTGCAGTGAAATTCCCCATGACAATTTTATCTAATTAATTTCGTCTCGTTTTTCTTACCGATTAGCTGCCGCATTTTGTTTTTCTTTTACGCTCAGCCATATATTTCAGGAGCACAAAGTACACTGACCGCATCGAAGGTTGTCCGCTTTTGCTAAATTACGTTGATTAACTTGTGATCAATGTAGCATCAGCATACAAAGAAGATTAAAGCAAACTTACCAAACATGCCTGGTGCGGCTTCCACCAACAATTCTACCTCAATAGTCTCTTCAGCTAGGAGACCGTGATAAAGAAGTGGTGTGGCTGTCGTACAACTATCTATGGGAATATATGGGTTTATTCCGCTTATTGGCTAAATGTGTTGCCAGACCGGGCTAATCTCACGGTACGTGATTTGTCGGATACTGAAAATGACGCTCCTTCCGTCCTTAATGTAAGTGCTGAAATCAAGTCACGTACGAGCCAACATTGTATGGTAAACTGAACTTTTGTATTGAGCAATCAATGTGGAAGCACATAATTTAGACCTGGAGATTGATGGTATTGCATGGAAACCATATCAAGGTGACTTTGGGAAGTCAAGAAGGCAATAAATGAAACGAAAATGGAATTTTTATGCAGGACCTAAATGGTAGTTTAGATAATTGTTCACATAAAACCAATGTGTGCAGTTGGTAATTATTTTACATAGAAGTGATTAGTACTGGGAATCATTTCTTTCAGCAGATGAATCGTATGTATAGTCGTCCTATGAAAAATGGCTAAAAAAGCTGAGCTATTATTTAAAGTTACTGAAATTCAAGTAATTTCTCAAAAATTACTAAAATTATTGAAATTCAAGTAATACGCTCAATGGAAAGACGTGCTGCCCCGATAACAAGAACTAATATTAAATGTTCCATCTATAGTTATAATAAATAATATAAAACAAACAACTTTCGTAAGGGATTGGCTTGTTTTTCAACTGTTAAGGCAAAACTCGTTTGAGGAAAAGAATATTATCAGCATATTATTTTTTCTGTTTCGAACAGTTTGAAATCAAAGTGTTAGCTTCAAAAAAATATTGTGTACAACAACATAAATTTTTTCTATCGTTAGCACTTTTGCAAAGTACCTGGTTGAAAAACCATGAACTCTTGCAAATTGATGAAAAAATGGTAAAGTTTTCTGTCAAATTCATGCTTGACTGTCATTAGTTCTAGCACCTGACACGCTCGTTGATCATTTCTAGAATTATCGAAGCGTGAATATTTCCAGCTAGGAAGTGAATACAAATTAATGGGTTTTTCAGGCTTGGTATTGAAGAAAACAACGTTGATAGCTTTAGTGCTCCATAGAAAATAAAATTCGCTCCTACCAGGGAAATAAGTGTTTAAATATACTTTAGCACACATTAGTAAATATGTATGAATAAGCATCGTTTCACTCAGCTTAAAAACTGATCGTTATTTTCAGTAGGTACTTGCCTCATGTCATTTTCAGCTCTGTGGATGACGTAAGTTCGTAGAATCAAATAGTTTTGCATTTTTCAAAATAGTTTATCTATTAAAATTTCGAAAATGCTTTTTGCAAATACGATTTTGAAAATTTCTTTAACTGTTTTTAAACTTCATAATATTTTAAATATATTTTTGAGAAAGTCCAAATATTTATTTGATGTATTATTTTGTGAAGATGTTTTTGATGAGATTAAATTACAGGCTTCATTATAAAATGTTCTCCTGAATATTATACTTTCGACCGTGGTACTTCTCTGCGCCCAATGTGGCCTAATTCGAGCATTAAATTTTTCTGAGTAGCTGTTCAGCCTTGAAATTTATTTCAACTTGTCAGCTCAAAGAATGCAAAAAAGAAATGAGACAAATATATACCGATAAAGTAGACATTGAAGCTATAATTCATCTGAAAGAAAGTTTTGATGTGTTGATTTATTGCAAATCTTAGATTTAAACTAAGATCTGAAATATTAACATTGAAAGGTGTACAAAGGGCTATTTGATATCGGGCTCAGATTTTGTTGTACGGGAAAATGTGTAAGAACAGTTTGATAGTTTCTGGAATATAAACGTTAAATATAAAGTGTCTACTATGTAACAATTACAGAATATAGAATTTTCCTTATGCAGAAAGTCTTAATTATTATAAGTACATTTGTCATTATCATTCTCTGGAAAATGTCCACTCAGTAAATTTCAAATATATTTTTTATGTTGCAAATTAATATGAATTTATTATAAATATATAAATTTAATATAAATATAAATAAACATAAAAAGTAAAGTTAGTAGTTAGTTAGTAACATAAAAGTAAAGGTTTTTGCGCAAATAATAACAGTCGGGTAATAGATTGCCTGTTTTAAGCAGCTTTTAATGATTGCTTGATGATTACTATTAGGTTGCTGCAGATGAAATGGCCGGCTTAGCAATGACATAAAGTTGGCTGCAATTTTAGTGTATTATGTTGGCACAAGGCGGCGCAAATGATATGACATATTGAAGTATAAATACTGCTACCTTGGTTTATGGAGTCATTTCTGTTTTGCACTTCATAGTTATCGTAAAAATAAAAAGAGAAAGTGAATATGCAAGTGAATCAAAAACGGCTACTTTTACTATACGAATTTAAATTAGAGCACAACGCAACGGAAGCAACGAGGAATATCAACAGCGCATTTGGGCCTGATACAGTTAGCGAACGAACCACTCGGCAGTGGTTCAAAAAATTTCGATCCGGGCATATGGACCTTGGAAGTGAGCCACGTGGACACCCAGAACCATCGATCGATAACGACGAGCTGCGTGCATTAGTGGAGTCTGACCCCCGCCAAATCATAAGGAATCTTGCCGAGAAATTAGGCGTTCTCAATTCGACAGTTTGCCGCCACTTGCAACAACTTGGAAAAGTAGAAAAAGCTTGACAAATGGGTTCCGCATGAGCTTACCGAGCAAAACATGACGTGTCAAATGGAGATTTCAAGTTCTCTTCTCTTCCGCAACAAAAAGGAACCGTTCTTGCACCGAATTGTGACCTGCGATGAAAAATGGATTTTATACGATAATTGTCGCCGATCGGCCCAATGGCTAGATGCCAATGAAGCGCCAAGACACATGTCGAAACCAAGCATTCATCCAAAGAAAATAATGGTTACTGTTTGGTGGTATGTTGCTGGAGTTATCCACTATTCATTCCTACAAGCTGGCGAAACCATCAATGCTGAGAAATACTGTGCTCAGCTGGATGAAATGCATCAGAAATTGATATTCCAACGACCTAGGCTTGTCAACAGGGATAGAGTGATACTGCTTCATGATAACGCATGATCTAATATATCGAGAACAACGGTCCAAAAATCAAACGAGTTGTGCTATGAGACTCTTCCTCACCCTCTATATTCACCAGACCTCTCACCAACAGATTATCATTTTTTTAAACATTTGGATCACTTTTTGACAGGAAAAAGATTTAATAATGAAGCTGCTGTCAAACACAAGCGAAAAAAAGATAGTTTCTGTGCCCGCTAAAGACAATAGATTTTAAAATATGGAATTTGTAGATCCTTTTCTCATATGTCTATAATTATAACTCCTAAGTATTTTTTACGGCTTTAAACATAAAGATGAGGGGATTTTCTGGTATTTTCTAAAAAAAAACAATGTTTAAAAGTCTGATGAATAACACATACTGCCCATAGATTATCTGACAAAACTATAAAATCAAGTTGAATGAAAACTTAGGTACAGAATCAGAAGTCACGTTTAGTTTTCAATATCAACAATGTTATTATAAAGCTAACAGATACACACTGAATTATTAAAGGGGTAGTCCGGTTTTTTTTAAAGTAGTAGTTGTAGACTTGTTCATCCTAAAGTATTAGTTCTATCAATTACTAAGACTTTGCATTTGCGTGTCTTAAATGACGCAAACTAAAGCAATCCTACCAAGAATGGAGTATTGTCGTTCGGGGAAAATCCGATTTTGATCCTTACTGTGTAGACAATTTCCAACATTTTTCAGTGATTTGACTATTTAAAAATATATTGCTCTTTATTCAAGAGCATTCAAAAAACATAATAGTGCAATTTTTTATTAAAATCTTTAAAAAACATCGGTTTTTGTCAGGCTTCGTTTTGGCATTCACCGCCTTTCCTTGATCACGAAGTAGGGTTGTCTTGTTGGTGGTTTAGATTATGCTACCAAGGCACACAGGCGAATTCAGACTTTTTGTCTTGTCTTGCAGCAAATTGTCACTATATGTAGCTTAGCTAATGCGCTGACGTCACATTCTAGGTCTGTTTGCGTACTGCAGCAGCGACAGATTTTTGCAGTGGGCTCTTTTTGTGGTAAAATTTGGCTTGCAACAAGAGTACAAAAACGACTTGCTACGACTCTATTTTAGTATATTATAATAGATTCAGGTATGCGAGCAGACCTGTTATAACAAATAAAAGACGAAGATGTGAATGCAGAAACAACGTAGGCAGCAGTATCTATAAAAGCAATTACAGAATACAGAATTATACTATATCTTAGTTCACAAACAGAAAATAGCTTTATTATTATTAGCTCTTATATCTCAAAAAAGAGCATTCTTTGAGCGTTTTAAATTAATTTTTTATTTGATTAGTTTTGGAAATATTTAATTCAATTAACAAATTATATTTCATGATTTTTCAAGGCTTTCCAAATTGCAAAATTTGACCCGGCACTCAAGGCTTCGGTTGTAAACAAATATCGTCCAACCTAGTTCGGGAGGAAAATCTTGCAGAAAATTATTGTTGAAAGCCTATTTCGGAGACGCTACTACCATGAGTGTACACTTTCTACATAAAAGCAATTATAATTACGAGGGTAAAGCGAGGTAGCCTCCGGGCTCCAAGCTCGTATGAAGCTTGCCAGAAATTTTGCCTCAAATGATTTTTCGACCCAAAAGAAAATTGAAATGTAAGTCATATCTTGATGTATGGCTATTATCACCATTAAAAAAGTGTGAAAATTTAAAAACATGGCGGAAAATATCGCAATAATTAACGATTGGACAAAAACTGGTTTGGCTTTAAGAATAACTTTTGAGCGCAAAAAAAAATAATTATGGTAACGCAATATATTTATTTATTTAACTATTTCCAAGCAAAACATCATACTGCATAGGTAATATTTATAATATATTAATACAAATATTGCACATTAATTTAAAGTAAAAAATATCTTAAAGTATTTTTACATTGTTAATACAAATATTTATTGTGCTTCTGCTTTTTTATTCAGGCCGATTTGGATGAGAAATACATGGATCATGATGTTAACAGAGCCACTGTCAAGTTAAAAAGTAAAAATTGCTTCGGCATCGACTCGAGTCTGCTGCTGTAGAGCTCAAAAACTGAGCTCCAAATTGTGTAAGCATATTCTAGTAATGGATGTGCCAGTGATGAATATAGAGACTTGGTAACCCAATTATTTTTGAGTTTTTTTGCAGGTTTCTTGATGAACCCTGGCTGTTTGTTAGCCCTAAGGTGCATTTTTGGCTAGAAATACATATGGTATATTCCAACTTACTAAGTTCAATGTTTTTGAAGTAATAAAAGTTAGCTTTGGTTTCCTTGTATTTTTGTTATATTCTTTGATTTTATACTTATGCTTTGATAGTTTGCTACATTTTCTAGTAATTAACATAAAAGATATTTGAAGTATCAAACAAAATGCCAGATAGACCGAAAGTGAATGTACTAAAGAGCAGGAGGCCCAAATGACTGCCTTGTGGCATCCCAAAAAGCAATAAATTCATTTTATACAAACACACCTTAATTACTTAATTCATGTGCCTGAATTTCAAAATCGACCCTGTCAAAGGCCTCGTTGGGATCTGTAAAAACCGTATTAACGTGGTTTCCGTTTTTGAAACCAGGATCATTAGATTGAGATAGTCGACCTGTTTTTCCAAAAACAAAATTGTTGTATGTTAAAAAGAGGGTCGGTGATATACGATAGTTTAGCACAAACAAGCTTCTTAAATGGCTGGCGACGTTGAAACTGCTTGTATGCCGAAAATAACTGTTTATTAAAAACAAACAAAAAACAAATAAAAACAATTCATGCGCCAAATCAACTTTAATATTAACTCTTTAAAACAATATTAACTCTCTTTTTTCTATGATATCTAAGCTTACCTGATAATAACTTCTAGTCATTGGCTTTTTTTCAATGTATGTTTGAAAAATGCAGCTTTAAAAAAAAGATCACTTTGCGAAAAAAATTTTGTTGTAGTACAATATGAAGCATCAGCAAGGACCACAATTTTTGCAAAAATATATATGTATATTGCAAAGTTTTATGTTTAATGTTTTGTTATGTTAATCAGTGATAGCAGTAAAATAATGGGCCCAAAAAAAGCCTTATAAAAGTCTACAAAATGGCGCATTTATATGATAAAATTATTGTGACGGCTGTAAATAAATATATTTTCTAAAAACTGGCATTTATGTAACACATATTCATGACATGAGAAAATATAATGCTTAACTCAGTGAAATCTACCCAAAAGCTGATACTGACTGCTTCTTCCTAGCTAAATTTTAAACTTTTATTTCTATTTTCATGCATTGGACATTAAAAAAATTTATGAAAATATTAGCGAGTTAACTTAACTTCATCTATTACCAGGGCCATCTAAGCGCATGGGCACACTGGGCAAGTGCCCAGGGCCCCGCGATATATGGGGCCTCTTATTTCCAGATCGCCAACCGGGAGATATATTTATTAAAATTAAGCTATAATTACCTGACTGTACTTAATGATTACCTGACTATACTTAACAACTATAGACCTAGCACGGGCAACTCTATCTGCTTACTGGTAGATGATTTCCCTAAATTATTTGTGAATGAATCACTCTTATGTGTTATTATTGTTAAAACAGTTGTTGTTGCAAATGCACATTTTGGGTTGTGTGAGTTTGGGCATGACTGGAATATAAAATAAATCGATCTGTGATCCCTTCAATGTAAAATAATTTAAATCATTTCACTTAAGATTGCATTTGTAAACGGTATGTTTTATTTAATGTTTGCGATTGTTTTAGTGCAATTAAATAACATATAATGAATACTATATCTATATATACAAAATGACAAAACGGTCATATCATAGTAGCTGAGAAAAAAGGAAAAAACCTGCATATCAGAATGAAGTAATTGATAAATTACCAAAATTAACATAATATTTTATACCAGGAGCTTATGTGAGTAGTAACCAAATAATAAACCATCCACATAATGAATCATATGAGCAACAGACTGCGGGATTTCAGGGATTTTCACAATCTGCTTGTTATTCGCTAAGCCCTATCACTAAAAAAAGTGATTGAACAATATTGTATACAAGGTGTTCGTCCCTACGGAAAAAATACAATAACCTCACCAACAACTGTTTTAATTGAGTAACAGCAGTCATCAGATCCAGAAAATATATCACACGACCCTGCCGATTATTTTAGCGAAAATTTTACCGAAAAAACCGCGAAATTTGAATTCGTAAGGGTCCACATATTTTCAAATTAAAGATTGTGACTTTTCCGAAGCGTCCACAAACTACAAAGACAAAGAAGATGGCAAATTAGTAATTAGGTATTTCAATAAAGAATTATTTAATCGTAAACTAAAGAACAATGAAAGTGTTGAAAGAAAATGGTTGCTGCTTTTGCCTTCGAAGAAATCTGTATTTTGTTTTTCTTGCTGCTGATCTAACCCTTCGGTATGTGATGATTGGAAAAACATTAACCACATCATTTTACATCATGGAAAAAGCGCTGCACATAGACAATCTATTATGACTTACCTGGCACAAAGTACAGCAGTTAGTAGAGTAGATACAGATTTGCTATGTCAATATCAAAAAGAAGGGGATTACCGGAAAAGTGTACTTAAACGGGTTGTTGCAGCTGTAAAAGTTTTCGGATCGAGAGGACTTCCGTTTCGAGGTGACAATAAAATATTTGGATCTCCCAACAATGGAAATTATTTAGGATGTGTGGAGTTATTAAGTGAATTTGATGAATTTCTTTCAGATCACCTCAAATAAATTTGGAAATCCTGGAAAGGGACACATTTGTTATTTTAAACTCATTATGTTTGTAATGAGTTTTTTGACGTAATGGGAAAACAGGTCATAAAAAAATTATAAATGAAGTTAAATTAACCAAATATTTTTCGATTAGCAATGTCTCATACTGACCAATTAACTTTTATAATTCGATACGTAAAAGACCATGTTCCAATTGAAAGGTTTTTAGAAAAGAACATAGGTCAGAATGTTTAGCGGAAATCATCCTGCAATTTTTAGGGAATCAAGGATTGCAGAGGCCAAATTTACAACAATGCTTGAAATATGTCAGGAAAGAATGATGGTCTGCAAACGAAAATCAAGAAGAAATATGAATCTGATAGCTACTTTTGTACCATATGCAGGACATTTTCGAAACTTGGTAAGTCTTCATACCACTGGGTGTGTACGAGAGGGAACAAATTTGTTTTCAAATGGTTCAGAAACTGTAAAATTTTTTCGGCTTCTACCCAGCGTTGGAATAAATTAACTGAATATTTAGGTTCAAAAAAAATGTCCTAAAAGTCTTTCTGAAACCATATGGTTTGCGGGAGCTGATGCAGTAAGCACCTTACATCAAAGTCATAAACAAATTATAGAAGCGTTGAGTTCTACCGCGATGCAGAACAGCGACAAGAAACTAAGTACGAAGCTCTTAGTTTGTCCAAAAAAATGGAAAACCTAGAATTTATTTTACTGACAGAAATTTAGAACATCATATTGGAAAGAATAGACAAAACAAGTACTTATCTGCAGAAAAAAAACTATAAAAATGGACGTTGCAACAAATTTTTTAACTTCACTTGATGATTTTATTATTAACGTCAGGGATAAGTTTGATGACTTCAAATCGTGCGAAAAATCCGGAGTGTGACTACAAAGATCTATGTATATCTCGATAAATAGGAGGTAGAAGCTCACGTCAGGCATCATTTGATGGCTCTGCGCCGTTAGTCCAACTAAATGGAAAAGAGAAATTCAAAGTAGAAACGTATATTCCCATAATTGGTATCTTGAGCATTCATCTAAAACAGCAATTGAATTCGTACAAGGAAATAAGTCATCGGTTCGGTTTTTTTATCTTGCTTGAAACTCTAAGTCCCGACAAGTTGAGACAAAGTTGCAAAAAATTCACTAAAATCTCTCATAACGACGTTAGCGCGAAAGAGTTGGAAAAGCAATGTCTGCATTTAACAGAATACTTGAAAAGTGTTCAAATTAGTGAAAATGAAGAAACTAATAGTTTTTCAGGAATATATCATCTTTTGAAAGAAGAGAAAATTGAAGACATCTTTCCAAATGTAGAAATTGCTTTGAGAATCCTTTTAAGCAAGATGGTAACTAACTGAAGTGGGGAACGCTCCTTCTCAAAATTGAAAAGAATAAAAATGAATTGAGAAGTACAATGCTTCAAAACAGATTGACCAGTTTTTTCCCTGATGTCCATAGAATGTGATGTGCTCAAAGAGATAGGCTTTGAAGAAGTGGTTAATGATTGTCTAAAATCTAGAAAAGTACCCCTTCAATCAACATAGAGTTTTTAATTACTAGCCTGCGTATAATGGCTGAAAAGTTATTTTTCCGGATTATAATTACCTATTGATTTAATATGACTTTAAATATATAAAAATAACAGATAAATATATCTGGAATTTTGCTTACTTGTTCCTGTTCTTTTCTATTGCCTATTGCTAATAACCCTCTGTCTTAGGGGCTACATTTTGTTTAAAGTGCCCAAGGCCCCTAATTGATTAAAGACGGCTCTGTCTATTACATTCTATTAGCTGCGTTTTATTATCATCCAGAGTGTAGTAGGTATCCTGGATGCATAATAAAACGATCCAGAGTAGCACGCGAGTTTTTTTCTGTCAGACAGTTGTCATTTCAAAATTTGAGCTGTCATATAACCAACGCCGTTTTCAAATGTATGACTATTTATCCTGGTTGCCAGGGTGACATGGAAAATTTTTGAAAATTCCAACTATTCCAGTTGATATGACTTTTCAAAATACGTTCCACAGAGAGCACGAGTACGAAATCCACTGAATTGACAAGTGTTTGTACTCTGGATGTTGTTGTTGTTTCGTGTGCAAATCGATATCCTGCACTACTCTGGATGTATAATAAAACGCGCCTATTATTATACATTAGTTCGTATATATTTGATCAAATCATTAGCTAAATTTTTGCTCTCAATTTTATCTCCAGTAAAATTTGTTTGAGAATTAACATCTTAACCGAACTGATAGAGGTGGAAATATGATCAGAAGTATGATTTACTTCCACATAGATTACTTGAACTAACTTTAAACAAAAATGTGCAAAAAATCTAAGCGCACCTGGAGCTTTCAATGTCAATCATTTTTGTCGGAATTTTATAGATTACACAGAGCATTATTTGACAAATAAATGGTGCTGCTTCCTCTCACGAATTAAGACTATTATCTCTGAAGGCTGTCAAACTTTTATCTTGAATTTGCTTTCTTCAACGGCTATTTAGTCCGATTTCTTTTCGTAATTAAACTAACAAAAAAGTCATTTACGTGTCTGTTTGATACTAGTAGCAACAAACATGAAAAATAAGGCACACACGTCAATTAAATCACTGTAGAGTGACCAAAGGCCACAAAAAATATTTACTAAGCGCTCTTGAGTTGGTTAATTTGAACAACTATTTATACATCAGCAAATTTTCTACATATATATTCATAAATCGGTTGAAGATATTTTCGGGAAACTAAAAATGGCAAAAACTAATGTCCGAAACGTTGGGCAAATTCGGGATATTAAATAAACTGAAGATTATTATCGAACTTGCGTAAAAATAAAAAAAAACAGTGTAAGAAAAATAACATCACATTGCTATATTGAGCCCCAAAAAAAATTAAAGCAGTTCAAATCATGAAAAGTAATTATGATGATTAAAATTACAAAATATCTTTCATTGTATATGTGTTTTCCGCAAAATAATGTCTGAGTGACAATACTGGATTGACCACCTAGATTTTTAGTGAATCATTGACACACAATAATTTCACCTTTTTGTTTTCAATCATCAATCAATAAACACATATTAACATTTGCGACGAAGCAACTCAACGCTCTTCAAAGAAAAAAACTATGCTTTGGCTTCATTCCATTTTATTCGTCGCATCAAAGAGTAGTGTTTCGTCGGCTAAATGTGAAGATTTGAAACAGCTTATCAGAAAATATAGTAAAATGCAAAATTAAATGATAAAAACATTTATAAAACTAAACTGTCGTCGAATAATATTAAACGCTGTATGCGAAATCATTAAAATGTTTCGCAATACAATACAAAAGCCTTCGTTCTCTAGGTCATAATGTCAATGATCTCAAAATTTTATGAAATATACGCCTCCTGCACTGCGATTTACAATTGAATACATGATTGGCCAGGAAAGTCGCTGCAAAAGTCACTAGTTCAAAATAGTTTCCAAAACTTTCGTTTCTTTCAGATTATTCACAATTCAAGCACATTTCAGATACCATTAAAAAAGAGTCAAGAAAATCGGATTAAGATTCTTCAATCGAAACTTTGCCAAACCATTCCTTACAGTCTCAGTCAAAGTTTACGAAAGTGAGCAGATCTTCTAGCCTATTTCCCGCTTACCGTTCTTATCTGCTTCATTTTCCGATGGTGAAGCAGCAACCAAAAAGGACAAGCAAATCAAATCAATACATGTTCGAATACCTTCAACTAACTCATTCGAAAAGGAACAAATAATGGAAAAAGTTTCTCTTATTGTGCGCTTTAACATATTAAATTGCTTTTCCGGTAGAATCCTGTCAACTGAAACTGGGCGGCAATCTATATTATGCATGTAGATATGTAGGCAAACCGTAAAAAGTTTTTGTCGGTGGCACATTTATAGCCATTTGAATTTTTTGGTTTGAAAGTTTTGAATCTGTCGTGAGTAGAAAGCGGAAAAATTGTTCTGTAGTTGGAATTTGTTTTTGGAAGAGATACGTCCATGTGTACTAACTTTCGCACATGCACCCGAATATACAGAAGTGGGCGCGAATGTTCATCATACTGTAGCCGATGGTATTTTCACTGAACATGTTTTTGAAGTCCATGTACTACGATGGTTACTCACTCCATCTGACTTTACAGTTTTAGGCGAATGAAAATATACAAGTTTGAACAAAATATGAAAGCATATTTTGAGAATGCGGGTTTTTGCGAACTAGATAGAAAGGGATTGGATTTCGAATGGAATAAAATACGAATTTTTTGTTGAGAAATGTTAACACCAAGTAAACACATCAAAATATATATACAAAGTCACATGCAAATGCTTGAAACGGACATATCTACTTGTGAATGCGATACAGTATGACCAGCTACTAGCTTAATAATGTAGCAAGATAGCTCTTGCAAATTCTCCGACAAGTGGTTAACATCGAGATGCACACGATTTAAAAATCCACATTTATGATTAAAAAAACCCGCTAAATTGATGTTTAAGTCATACCGTAACTAGAAAGGTCAATAAGAGATTTAACATTAAGTAACGAAATGTATTGGCTCTGAAAGTTTTGAGTAGTTTTAATTGACAATGAAAGTTTATGTGTAAACAATTCAAAATGATTTAAATTATGCTACTCCATCGACGAAGGACAATTTATTATTATTTATTTATTCACCAAACAAGGTACAGAGTCACAAATAAAGTATCAAACAGAAAAGTAAAGTTAAAAGTAGAAGCAAACAACTTAAATAAGTAACAAACAAATTAAATAAGTAACAAATAAATTAATAAATAACAATCAATTTCTGGTCAAAGCCTCTTTGAGTCTCAAGCTAGTTCGCCAAAAAATGGTCATAGATGCCTACTGCTCATCCTTCTCATCCGTTTATGTCACGATATACGAGGAGGGTTGATCCAAAAGTAGTGATAATCGGTTATTTCTAGTTCGCATAAAACTAAAAAAAAAAATTTTTTACTTCCTCATATACCCACTAGGCCAGCACAAAAAAAAACATATAACTAGGCTACAACTACATTCATTTGAATACGAAAAGTCAAAGAGAGAGCATCAAAGTGGAGAAAAACGAAATTAGAGTTGTCATTTAGTACCTGTGTTTGAAAAAAATGTCTCCCAAAGACAAAAACAGCAACTTGGTGGAAGCATTGAGGGACTCTGCTGCTCCATATTCCACCGTTGCACGCTGGACCAAGAAGTTTAAGCTGGGAAAAACATCCACTGAAGATGAACACCGCAAAGGACGTCCATCCACGTCCCTCACTGTAGACAACGTGAAAAAGGTTCGTGTTGACAGATCAATGAGTGACCATCAGGCATGTAGCTGAGGTCATAAGGTTCTCGTATGGCAGTCTTCAAAGAAAAGTTGCCCACAAATTATATATGAAGAAGGTATTTGCGCGTTGGCTGCCGATAATGTTAACCGAAGAGTAAAATAAGAAATAAATCGATATTTCGAGGGTGAATCTCGAAAAGTTCCAGGCAGATCTGTAGAAGTTTTTGTCAAGTTTCGTAACCATGGTCTAGACCTGCATCCACCTTGTCGTCCAGTCACTGAATTGCAATCGATGACCTGGAAGCAACCATCTACTCTACACCAACGCCGAAGAAATTTAAAGTGTCGAGTTTGGCAGAGGGGGTTATGCATCAGTTTTTAGGGACGCTGAAGGTATGATTATGGTGAAATATTTGGAAAAGGGAGCCATTATATCAGGCTCTTACTACGCAGGCCAAATCAGAATATTATGGGAGGTCATTAAGAAAAATAGAGGCGCAAACTGGAAGCCAGAGTGCTATTTCATCAAGGCAACGCACCGGTTCACAATTTGCAATGACTGCAATTCAGGAAAGAGGATTCGAACTGCTTGAACATCTGCCCTATTCGCCAGATCTAGCTCCGAGTGGCTTCTACATATTTTCTCGGCTCAAAGAACACCTTCAGGGTAAGATATTTGAATAAAGTATATTAAATATATAACTAAGGTATAAAAATAAATAAAATGTAAAAGTATTATAATTTCAGTCAATACTTATATTCAGTTTCATTGGGACGGGAAATAAATGAGTTTAGATGTTAATAGGGTCTTTGTCAAATTATTTTTGCAGATGTATTCAGTGATACCTGAAGAATACAAATAACTTACACTATTGAATGCTCTAAAACATCTATTGATGGGCTCATTAACCCATAGACTGCGCGTTTCGGGTGTTCCTCAAGTAGAATTGTGTGCCTAGTAGACCTTGTTCGATTGTTAAATCTAATTTTGTTAAAGATAGCCTCTACCCTAACTGTTCCATTAATGATCTCAAAGTTTAGGCACTACCTAATCAAGGTTTCTATTGATGAAAGAGTTATTAGGTTTAAAAGATTCATAAGAGGGAAGATTACTAAAGTCGCATGGATTATAGATGCACCTTAATGCGAAGAGCGAAAATTGTTTCTGAACCGATTGGAGCCTGTTGCTGTGTAGTTCTGGTCTTTAGACTCTGTAGGCGTATTCAAGCACTAGTAATTAATAAAGAGGCTTAGTAGCTCAAAAGCTTTTGAACTCTTTTGCACGCCTCGTAATGAAACCTATTAGTTGGTTTGCCTTCGATAAAACTTTGTCATAGTGCAGGTTAAAGCACATTGTGATGTCTATGATTACACCTACGTCTATGATGTGTTCTACCCTATAGTTTATTGTTGTTGAGATAGTATGAGTTGGCTATGACTTTATTTTTTGCAGGAGAAACTTATCACTTGACACTTGTTGACGTAGGTGGTTACTCAGGTGGCACCACTGTTGATTGGATAAAAGTTATGTAGGAGTGCGTTCTGATAGCGTGGTATAATTTCAGGTCTTTAGCGTAGGAGAGCTGTGGGGCATCAAATAAAATCCCAGATAGATCCAAAATGAAAATATTAAAGGGAAGAGGTCCCAAATGACTGCTTTGTGACACCCCAGACAGCGCAAAAACTGTTTTTGGAAATTTACCTTAGAATTTGACAATATGTGTTCAGTCACAAAGATAAGATTTAAGCTAGCTGAGTAGGCAGCCAGATATACCGAAATCGAGTAATATATGTGCTAAAATTTGATGATTGACTCTGTCAAAGGACTTGCTGAAATCAGTATAAATCGCATCAACCTAGTGTCCCTTTTCCATATTGCAGAGGACGTCCGAAACCAAGATCAAGAGATTCGTGGTAGTTGACCTGCTTTTTCGAAACCCATGTTGCTGTTCGTTGAGAAGAGGGTCGACTATAGAACTCAGTTGATCGCAGAGGAGTTTCTCAAATTGTTTCAGAATTCCTGAGAGAATAGCAAAGCCTCGATAGCTGTCAACAGATCGTTTATCGCCGCTTATAGGTGTAAGATGGGAAGATATAAAAAAGGAAGGCAAAATGCACAATAACAGCGACTTTTTAAAAACTATGTACAGAGGGGTTATCATTTGATTTCACAAAGTAAAGAGGTATTTGGACAGGACCAATTCCTTTGTTGATGTTTAGCTCTCACATGGCACTGGCTATTGACCCTTTTGTTAGAAAGATTCCGTCAATAAGAGGTGTTGATACAGTTTGGGTAGACGAACCCGTTATATTTATTGTTGGGATGAAAGAAGGGCAGAAAGAATCGTGAAAGTGAGCAGTCAACAAATTGGAGGTATCCTGTGGAAGAGAAGATATCCCTCTGAACATAAAAGCGGGATAGCCAGTCATCTTTCATTTGGTATAAACGAAATCAAAAAACTTTTTAGGGTCAATAATAATTTTGTTTCTCATTAAAGTAGTTTCTCATAAAGGCGGCTTTAGATATGCAGTGTTTGTCAAACACCTCCTATTCGCCAAATACCGAACACATAGTCAAGTAATTTAGCTTGGTGCTTGCGGAATGACAAGCACAGTGAATTAAACATTCGGACATTGCCGAATGTTCGCCAAAACTGGAAGATGAACGAGCTGCGGGGATCCGACACAGTGCTCGTCTACTTTGATTTGGTTGAAAGTTCCACAAACTACGGGAATAGCGAGCATCCGAATGTTTGTGCTTGGCCTAGGGCAAGCACTAGGCGAGCAACCCAACCACACATGCGAAGTTTGCCAAACTAGGTGCTCTGTATTTGACAAACATCGCATATCTAAAGCCGCCTTAAGCTTCACGAGACTTTATTGAGAATTCTATGGATAAAAGATCGTAGTTTTTTTTTTAGCCCTTCGCTGATATCGCGAGTATTCTCAATTGTCTTATATAGTTTGTTTCGCCGGTTCTTTAATTGTCTCAAATTATTGTCTAACCATTGCTCAGAATGTTTATTACGTTTTTTATACCTTTGGTAAATACGTGTTAAAGCATCCCACACACTGTCAGATTAACTGCAGACTTTGATCTATCAGGCCATCAAAACCGTCCACACACACATCAGTTCACCTGTTGATCGCGGTCTGCAGTTGAAGTGGACTGTAGGTGTGTGCAAAGCATCTAACGACAGTTCGGTCAACAGGCATGAACCTGTTCAATCTATGCGTCAAGCTCACTCCACCACACACTGTCAGTCGGCCTGCAGGCGTGTGGACTGAAATTCAATTGTACCTAGCAGTCGGACGGCAGGTCATTTTTTTAATTGTTTTCATCAATTATTTTTGGACAACAAACCCCCTTTTATTACCGCGTTTATTAAGTTGTATCGTCAATAACCATGTCTGTGGAAAGTTAAAGATGATAAGTATTCAAACAAAAGACTGAACGATGCAGCGTACGATGTTTTGTTGGACTTTTACAAAAAAAAAGTGCATTGTGCGAAAAAAAAAGATCAACAATTTGCGAAGTTCGTTTAGAATGGAGTTTTTTTTGCTGGTTGGTTTTCTCAAAGTACCGACAACAAGTACAAAGCGCAACGTTTACTATGACGCATTTTGTCAAAAACTGAAGTATGTGAGGCTGTCTACTCGAGTAGTCTTGGGTCAGTGCTCAGCCTGCAAGCTAAAATCTACGGCATTGGCCTGCAGGCATGAGTTACACAGTATGTAGCGTCTTCAGGCACACAACTGCGGTTCCTACATCGGCCTGCAGGCAGTCGGTGGGTAAATGTGTGGTGGTGGGAGATGTTGGCCCTACGATAATGGTATAAGACAACTGCCTGCCTCAAGGTTAACTGACAGTGTGTGGGACGCTTAAAGGCATGTAAAAATTTTTCGTAGAAAAAAGAATCAACTTCATCAAAATCTAACGCTGAAATGGAGCTTGGCCATTCTATGGTATCTAGATAAATTTTAAATCAAATAGAATTACGTTATTGTATGAATGGTTAAAAATAATATTGATAGTTGAAAGGTCAATAGTAACAGCGGAGTGATGAAGAATATTAGAGAAAAGATTCTCCGCGCGAATAATTGCACTAACCACCACTTCGTCATGAAAATTGATAAATATGAAACCTAACCATTTACTATTCTTGTAAGAAGTCCAGACAACCTGCTGTAAATCATCACCATAAAACAAGTCGCAGTCTAATTTGCGCTTTTCATCAAAATATAACCACTTTTTGTACTGCTGGTGGAGTGCATACCAAGAATTTCGAGTTCCTTGAGGGAATGACTGGATACAGCACTAATTTTGTATTTTGATCAGATTGTAGTTTTAGATGGTTTTAGAAGTAACAGTCCCTTATGATTAATTTTACTTCACCTTCAATACTAATTTTGTAGCTTTTCATTTTGTAGGGAAATGACCAAAAAATATGTTAGAAAGTCGGTTGCTGCTTATGTCTTTCAAATCGTATTTGAAAAATTCTTATTACTTAAATAAAAAACCAATTTACTTTATTTTTGAGCTCAGATTGGATTTTTTCATTAAAAATATAATTTGATAAACGTATCATCCGAATTCCATAATTTTAAAAATAACTTAACATGCCTACGCGTGAATGTGAAACATTGTATTTGTGTTGATATATTTTTTTGGTTTGTTGCTATTAGCTCGAGTTGTGCTTAAGTTATGTATATCAAGTTACATTTGTTTAAGTTATATATAAGTTATATTTGCATGCATTTTATTTTTTTACTTACCACTAGCATATTCAGTAATTATAAAACGCAGACAAATACTATAGTTTTTACATAGCATATCCTAAAAATTGAGCATCCATAAAATATCTTAAGAATCAATGTAATAAGAAAACTAATGCATCATTCTTTGCACCACAAAAAACGAACATTATTCTTCCTCACTTGAGTTTTCCAATGGCAAACGAGTAGATATCGCTTTTCGCTCAAGTATTTGCTCCATTGAAATTGCAAATGAAAGTTTTCAACTATCGAGAGCCATTCGGAGTAGCTGAAATGGCCTAGTTTCGAGAAATTTTGAAACTGCCATGATTTATGGGCCGAAATTATTCGAAGAAAGTCGAAACCTCTTTTCATGTTTAAATAGATCCGTGAAGGCAGCATAATTGGCCTATCTTATAATTCAAATATAATCTTTGTTACAAAATTAATCTGAACGAGCAACTTTTATGCATACTTGACTGAACCCTGTCTGAGAAACTCTTATTAGCACTTAGTAACTTCCGAACTTTAATCAAACTAAAAGTGTGTTGTATAGTTTCAACTTTATATACGTTCATCTGGTTCGTTCAAAATCATCCGAAAATTGAAACCCATACATTGTATCATTTACAAGCTATGAACGAAAATAATTCATTTAGACGCTTTCCTACTTAGCTCATAATCATGCACTCACTTGATGTTGCTGTAAATACGTCTATTATGCAAAGAGAACACGAGGGTTACTACTTCACCTCTAAGCTTGTTTTGCTTGTGTTGAATTTAAAAAGTTTGATAACATTTGAGATTGCTTTAAAATTTAATTTAAAATCATCGTTGTCGTGCAAGCGTAAAAGCCGATTAAAAAAGTTTTAAAATCCAATAAACTCAAGCGCTTACACAAGCGACATGCTTCTTTCGATTTACGTAGGCTGAGCTATTTCTATTAAAATCAAGTTTTCATTTTAATTGGCAACCAATTTACTTCGACATAACTTTGATATTAAGGAAATTTTTTGATCTTAAGCTATTTTTTCTCGGAAAACAAGTTTAGTTTAATCCGACACGGGTAGGATTCATTATCAATTTTATAGTGCTCTCATTTTATCCTTAAGTGATATGAAATATAGCTAGTAATTATTCCGGTTGGTACAATTTATTCTTAAAGGTCACGCTCTTTCCACAATTGCCTAACTATTCTATTGCGGATTATTCAGGTGCACATTGCCAAATATAAGTGTCGCGTTATCTGAGTAATGTGACTGTATTGGAATGTAAATTCTACTTCAAACACCATGCCTATTTCAAACAACGACACTCGTGTTTTCTGTCTAAAGCAACTTGTTTCCTATTAAATTCAAATTCACAGTATCTTCCAGCACCACGACATCTAATCTCATAAATATCAAATCTGTCCAAATGTCTCAGTATAATAAATTCATTCTTATCTAATCTGTCTGTATCTTCCGAGCAGCAGCCATCCTTTTCGGCAATCTTTAAGATGATGTCAATATTTGTTTCATATTAATGACTTCACTGCCAAGGTTCAGATCCATCAATGCAAATTTATTCGGAAACGACGGCCCCAATATATTTATAGGACCGAAATAGTTCTCTATTACGATTAAAGGCCTAAGAAAAAATGTGAGTAAATGTGTAGGGATTAAATTATGGCGGAGACTTGATACTAACGAATACTCTTTGACACTTTGAATTATTTATTGCTGCAGATGGTGTTCTTTTGAGTATATTGTCCTTTTGAATGGAAATGTTAAACAATACTCCTGGAGTTTTCTTTTCTGCTTTATATGAAGCTGAGGATGGAGAAAATTGTTGGCGAGAATGAAGAGTTCAACACATTTGAAACATGAGTGACTCCAATAGTCAGATATTAATCGCATGAATATGTTAATGCAAAACAGTTTGACAGTATTGGAAATGGTTTACAAACAAGTGTGAAATCAAGTGAAATGTAGTTTATCACGAGAGAAAATCCTAGTAACCAGGATATATTTATAAAGTAGGTACAATCAATATGCATGTATCTCGAAGATGTGGAACTAGTGATCATTTTCTGCAATTTTCCTAATTTATAATTATTTTCTTCATTTACTCTCTGCAAGATAGGATTGGCAAACAACTAACTTCGACAATAACATCAGTTCCAAATAGTGAAAATCTATAAGAAAAATCTGATCATTATTGTCTATGTGTGAGTTAGCATTTATTTAGTGAGGAACTACTATATCAGACGATTTTTGAGTGTTTATATCAGTTCCGAATTTAGGAAAATAATTGAAAATTTGCGTCATTCCGGTACAGATCAATAGGGAAGGGCTATGCCGGATATAGTGTGGAGTTTGCTACCTGAGCAAAGAGCGAACATGACTATGATAAACAAGTTTATTATAAACACCAAGAATGTTCGAAAACAAAATCTCACAACAGGATACCTGAAAAGCCGTGAAAAGGGTCCTAATGGATTGTGGGAAAAAATTGAGAAGATCCATAGCAAAGTCTTGCTCCTGATTGAAGATACTTCACTTATCAAAACAAGAGGACATATAAAGGGTATTTTTGACAGGTACTGCATTTTGAAACTCATAACTGTTAAATGAGTTGCTGGCAGCCGCCAATGTCTCTGTCAGTTTTACTCAACCAGGTCTGAAAAATTGCCTTGGACAGATTTCGCACCAGCAGCGTCCACAAATGATGGAAATTTATTTCTGAACTCAGTGTTTGGTTGTTCAAACTCAAAAAACGCTTCGAGGGTTTTATGGACCGCATAATCTTCCATCAGCACGTGCAATTCACCACATGATTACCAATTTTCGCAACCAGTTCATGTTACTGTACCGTAAGCAAACGAAAACGGGGAAAACATTGCGTTCGGAAGAGAATATTGCAGCCGCGGAAGCCAGTGTTGCTGACGAACCAGATTTATCTATTTCTGTAGGATGCACAAGATGTTGGGATTTGTCCGTTCACTATGTGGAACGTTTTGTGAAAGAATCTCAGTCTAAAAATTTACAAGATCTAATTGGTGTGAGAATTAAAGCCAAATAATCATCGATGCACCCCACGTTCGCAGAATGGGCCAAAAATTGACCCTCGTGTTTTACAGAAACAATTTGTTCGCGAAGAGGCTTATTTGTGGCTACCTGGCTACGTCAGTAAGTGAATTTGCTACATCCGGAGTAAAGAAAATCTCCATTAAGTCATGCAAATACCGTTGCACCCACAAAAGTGCACTGAATAGTGTGCAAAAGATTAACATGTTGAGAGTGCTACTGTCAATGGCGATCGGTACAGAGTGATGATAAACCAGTTTTTGTTCCCAAATTTGCGTCGTATGGTTTTGAGAGATATGCGGTTTTAACAAGGCTATGCTACGTGCCACACAGCGAACGCATCCATCGACTTATTGAAGACGAAATTCGGAAAATGCATCTCATCGAGAAATGGTCCCGTCAATTGGCCACTGAGATCGTGTAATTTTACTCCATTGGATTACTTCTTTTGACGGTACGTAAAGTCGTTGGTATTTTCTAATGAATCTGTGATCATTGACAGTTTAAAAGCCAAGATAATATAACGATATATATACGGCCGCAATAAGTTATAGGTCTATAATATACGCTTATAAGATATAAGCCTATGCCAAGTTCATTACAGTAATCATATATGCAAATAACATCCTAAACTTAGACATCCGAATCGAAATAGCTCCAGGTTCTGTTGCAAAACAGAAACTGAAAAGAAAACTCTGGAAATAGTCTTGCGTCCATACACAAAGGTTTTTAGGCCATTTAGTGGGCGGATAGGCAAGAGGTTTTTTGAATTTCCTTACCCAAGAAGACGCAGTGAGTTGAGCAACGTCCGCGTTGCTATTTGAGAGCATTCATTGCAAAGTTATTGTATCTTTCAATTGTGTAACGCTTGCGGTAGGATGTATCATTTCATTCAAAATCATTTCAGTGATCTGTGCAGCATATTTCAATGCACTACGAGAAGCTGTATGTTCTGTATTAGAGTGGAACGGGATGGTTGGGGGTTTGACTAAAATTCGTCACAGGCAAAACTATTTGGCGTACCATGGCAAATGTGGTTTCTTCCATTGAGGTTGTTACCCCCACATATCTCTGCAAGATCCATTATCATCCGATCTGCAGAGTTCTAACCAAATCAATGATAACCTACGCGTTTCATCATGCATTAGTAGTTTTTCACTGACACTGTAAGCTAATATTAATGAAAAACAGTCCAATTAAACGTGGTATGTTTTATGATGATAGCTAAGGGTTGCCTCCCACAACATCATAATTTCCATCAAATTGTTACATAGCTTCCAGGATCTGAATTTTGCTGATTCTTTTTGTCATCAGCCAGGTACCGTTGGTGTAGTTTTAGGTTATGAAACTTATCTATCATTAGTTAGAGAAGACTTTGAGAAAAGCTTCTGCAGCCTAGTGGGTAGAGCACTGGCTTCTTGTTTGGGTCCCTGGTTTGAATTTAGGTTCACATGATGAAACGGGCATTCAGCTTTTAGTTTACCTAACCCTGAATAGGTACCTGAATTAATCAGGATTGAAGTGAGTCGTGGAACTAATCACTTCAGACTCTTATTCACATTGATTGTAAATTTGTGGTAAAGTTCTTATCAGCTTCAACCCTTAGACCCAACCAAGGTTGGATGATTTTACTTCAGACAGGATCAAGAAGAGCGTTATTGGTGCAAAACATGGAAATAGCGTGACTCATATTAGGTCTTGTTGACTCTGAACACAATAAACTCCACCATCTATAACTCCAACACTTACCTGTGTCCATTATAAAAGCTACAAAAAAATAATCACTGGCACATTTAAAAACTAAAGGCCAAAACACAATAGCGGCATCGGCATCAACTTATTCTCCGGCATTGATTCTTTATTTAACCCAATGACAGGATTGTAGGGGATAGTGAATAGCGTGGTTTGGAAATACAAATTTTTAAAAAATAAAAAGCTATTGGTTTTTAATATGGATACTTCAGCTGAGTACATTTATAAAATTGTGTGTGCCTCAGATAGACGATATAAATTAACTCAACGCATTATAAAATAAAATGTTTAAAATGTTGGATGTTGGAAATTTATTTGCACATCAACGAGTGAGGCTTTTACGAAACGACCCATCAGACGCTAAAAAACCAGCGATCAAGAAATGCTTCATAAAATCTGTAGAATGAGTGTCAGCGCATTGAATGATCTGCTTTCAACAATTAATGAATAGCAGGAGAAACGGTCGACTGGCACTAACATTGATTTAAGTATATAAAGTAAATTTACAGGCAATTAATTGAACAATTAAAATTCTATATAATATTACCCCTAAAATTTCAAAAGGGACTAATTACTCTGGCCAGAATTATTTCGGAATTCGGTCAGGAATTATTTCAAGAAGAAAAGTTAAAATGATTGGCTGGAAATCGCAAATAAATTCAAAAATTTGCGGGATTTGCTGAATTGCGTCGGCCCTATCGATGGTAAACATGCGAATGTTATTTGTCCACCAAATGCCGGCAAAACACCGTCAAAGTATTATATTAATGGCAGTATGTGAAACATATTAGGCGTGTTTTTTTGCTCCGATGCGGAGCAGAGTACAACTATGCCGCAAAAAGAACGATCTAGTATAAAACAGCAGTGCATTCGCTAAGACTGACATAGGTTGCTGTATTTGCTGTGGTAGCACGCAACAGCTGAAAATAAAGGGAGAAAATAACGAATATACACTATCACAATCGATAAAAAAAAAAAAGGACTAATGGAAAATTACCTCTTTTAACTTTCTACACATTATGAGAGCTTTTTCTAAAATCGTAACTACCAAAACATTCAACATAACCATGAAAAACCCAAAGCCACCTCGCAGCAAAAAAGACAACTTCTCATGAGCTTTTCTTTTTTTTTTATCAGCACATTCTACACTTCAACACGTGAACTACAAATGAGGAGTAGAATTTCTGTACTAGTGAATTCACTGGTGCAGGAGTGTTGTTGTTCTCAATGCATATACTCTACTCTCTGCTGGATAGAGGAGCAAAAAACACGCCTATTATATGTTCACAGCAGAAAATATTGCAGCTCCAGCCAGCAGAAGCGATGGAGGTGTCTTCGCTGAAATCAATTTGGTGCCGTAAAGTTACCAGGAACGTCTTTACCATTTCCTCATTTCTTCGTAGCTAATGCGGCATTTCCTTTAAGAACAACTTTAATGAGGGCTTGTCCAGAGAGAGTTCTTATAAATTCCCAAGAATATTTTATTAAAAAAATATATCGTCAAAAAAACAAAAAAAAACAAATGAGAATGCCTTCTGCATTATGTCACCTAGATGGAGAGTTCTCCTGCATTATATACTTACACAAAAAAAAATGTTATATAAATTGTGTGTGCTACAGTTGCCCTTCAGAATTAGCTTAGAAGGAAGTGCATCACATACAGCCTGCCAAACTTCTGCGGTCGCAAAGGTCGCATTGAGATCACTTTATTTTATTTAACATTTCTTTACTTTGAAGATATGAAAAGTATTACAAGAATTTTTTGTCGACTATAAGCTTCAATTTGAAAATTCAAATTATGAACCACGAAAACTGCGCTAATCCAATTTAATGCTAGTATACTATGTATTTGTTAAAAATCGCGAAACTATACCTCAACAAATCACTTATAAACAAACAAATATGTTTACTACAAACTGAAAATATAAGTTTTTCGTACTCTTTCTTTGAATGATATCCATATTTTGTTACAATTTTATCCATATTTACAATGATATCCATATTTTGATAAATTCCATATTTTGTTACAATTTTGAATTCGGTTAATTTTGTAAGTAAACAGGTTTAAAAATTTATTATTCATTGAACCCTTTAGATCTTAATCTGATCATCTTCCAGCTCTATTTAAAACACTATTTTGTAATTCTTGCGCTACGTCACTTAAATTCCTAATTGTTCCATAATTGATGATAGCTAACACATTTTGTAGCGTTACAGACCATTTTAACAGCTTCCCACTTATTTCCAAATTCTTTTCATATTATATGCTTCACTGTTACATCAGCCTATCTAAGGTAGCTTTTAACATATTCACCACGATTTTATGACAATTTTGTTGTCCTAAACAGTACACAACACCCCTATCTTAACTGCAAGTAGCACATACTTATATCCTTGCAACTGACGCCCTAAATCTGGGTCGTAAAAATTTCATAGTCCACCTACAAAGCACCATTAAAATATTTCACTCCTATTTCGTCTCACTTTTATTTGAGGGTTCAACCAAAGCTTCAGCTTCAAGATACTTCCCAAGCCGCGTCTTATTGAGATGTTTCGATAAATTTCTTGATAGGTGCCGGTGTACCTTTATTAGCACATTATAAACCATAAACCAGAACACATTATTCATACCCGCGCCACATGTACGGATTCAGCTCATCAAATTTTCAAAGTATGTATGCTATATGGTCCAAGAAGGAAGCTGAAATATTTAACGGGATCATTGCCTTCACCGTCTTCAGCATATTTTTCGCAGTCTGCCTGCCAGCCTTTTGCTTTGTATTCGTTGTGTAAGGAAACAGAAGGATAGAACTATTTATCATATTAATAGGAGATAAAAGAAAGCCTTGAGGATATGGTCGACCCACCTATTTACTATACATTGCCAGCAATGACGAAGTTCCCAGGGCTTCTACCGGCTGCTTGGAATTTAATCAGTGGCGGTTGCCAATAGGCCGTAGTCGAGTTTCACTTGAAGGATTCGTATAGATGGAAGGATTGAAACCCTAAACTATAATAAATATTCGTTAGGGAGTGCAGACTTGTAGATTGACGTGAATAATGGATGCTAAACAGATGAAAGTCATATGAGCGGCTGTAAGATGTTGCAGGACAACGTTTAACATATTCACTAGGAAGTTACATTAAGTTGATTTGTGAATGTATTCTTTGGGTGCTAATATAAGCTTTTAAAAGTTTGTTTAGAAGATATGCCTGTAAATCTGCTGATGCCTGCAAAGAGAGGTTTTATACGACCTTTATAACATTTATTTTGGGGAAAGATTTGCAATTATAATTATAATGCAAATATTTCCAGATAAATAAATTTTTATCTTCGTATAAGAAGCTTCAGTTTGTTTTCAAATCTTACATGCTAGGACAAACAAGTGCAAGAGTCAGAAAGATTTGACTTATAACCAGAAAGCTAGTGTTCTAGAATTAAAATTACATCATGCAAAAGAGTTCGAAAAGAAAAAAAGAAAGTGGCTACGCAAGTTGTTTTCTTCTACATTAGAGATGGAAGATCTAACGAGTCAGTTATTTTCAATCGCTGCGTAGGCTGCAAAATATTTTACAATGCGGTGCTTGATTTCATCAGCAATCGTCTCGATCTGCGGGTTTTTATAGAGATTAGCGTTGCGGAAGTACCACGGGGCTCCGAAAATAGATCAAAGTATTCTTGATTGGGTCCTCTGAATGATGTTGATATTTTATGGGCGACTTGTCCCTAGATTCATGAGCCATAGGTTCAGATTGGTTTTAAAACAGACTTATAGACGAGCACTTTAGAATCGAGAGAAAGTTTTGACATGCTACTGAGCATCCATTTGAAGTTTATGAGTTTGAGCTTCAGTTGCTGATTTTTAGCTTCAACGTGCCGTTTCCCGGTGAGCCTCCTGTCAAGGTGCATTTTGAGATACTTCATATCTTTACTTAGAGGTATTGGTAAATTGTTTAGATATACTTGAGGACAAGTGAGTTTTAGCAATGTGAAAGTAATGTGGATGCATTTCGATTCGTTCTTTCTGGCTATCCATATTGCTAGCCATTCTTCAAGAAGTGAGATGTGGGCTTGTAGTGTTTGGGATACCATGATTGGATCTTAATCACTACATAAAATGGCAGTGTTATCCGCAAAGGTAGCTGCAGTTGTTTTGTCGATTATTGCGCGATCAGATGTAAAGTTTGTGTAAAGCACCGGTCCCAAAACACTTCCTTGAGGTACACCTGCATGCACGCGATGTTTTGTGATAGAAAAGCTTTCGTATCTCACCTGGAATGTGTGGTCGGTTAGGTAGGAGAAAAGTATTTCATGGAACCTTTTTGGAAGCATCGATTTAATTTTGAATATCAATTCTGCATGCCGGACTTTATCGAAAGCATGAGTTACGTCTAAAAAGACTACTAAGCAGTACTTCTTGTCTTTGAATGCTATTTTAATGTCTAACGCGCTTCGATGGACCTATTGAATGGTACTGGATGTCTTCGAAACTCGGACTGATGTTCCGAATTTTTTTACATGTCTATTATTGGTAGTATAATTTTCTTTCAACAGAACTTTCTCGAAAACTTTGGAGACTCGGCACCAAAGACGAACAGGTCTGTATAGCTTCACTTGAGAAGAGCCCGTACCAGGCTTGGGAATCATTATGATTTCGCCTGTTTTCCAAGCTTCAGGAAAATATCCGACTCGGAAGATAGGATTGAACAGATTAGAAAGACAGGAGAATACGATCAGTGGCAACTGTTTGAACATAGTGTTCGTGATCAGATCAAGTCTTGGAGACTTTTTTGCGCATGTTTCCTGGTTCTCCGAGAATGAGTAGAACTTCAGCTGTTAGTCCTTCGCAATTGCCAGCCTGAGCTCACCAGAAGCCTTGAGCCTTGATTGAGTCAGATACCTATTTAGAGCTAGATGAACTCATAGCTCGGTGCACGGTTCTTCGTCCGAACCTGGATTCGAACCAGAAACCCCAGACACAAAAAACCACTGCTCTGCCAACTAAACTACTTAAGAACTTGTTGCTGCTTTTCAAAAATCTTTGAAAAGTTACAATGTTCGGAATGTCAAGGGCTTGAAAGGAGGAAAAAGAAAAACTTCCAAAGAATCTCACCTGGAAGATCGTGCCCTCGATGCCAAGTCAACTAGAGGGCGCTATTGAGCAGAAAAAATACCTTTTCAATATTGAAATCTAACCTTAACTCCTTTTTGCATTACATTTTAAGTGTACGTATACGAATTTCGTGTCCACAAAAACGGAAAATAATATTTAATGGATAGTATGAACATTTTCTGGAGTTTTTTTTTATGTTGCAAATAAGAAGTGCTTTTAGTTCCTTAGAAATCGGTTCTACATTTTATTGCTCCATATCTGATGGTTTTCGCGTTAATTCGTTTCTTTTGCCTAAAATTTCATGGGGTTTATGAAGACGGATTTTATGTACTTTTTGTTGGAATTATTTTTCTGATCATGGCGTTACTTGACTGTATTCCTCCAGACTCGTCGGGCCTGCTATGACATCACATTCTTACATAATTTAATTAATAGCAATTCAAATACTCCTAACCTCCTCGGCATATTGTGATTGCAGGTTCTATTCAGACTAACCACATCAAACGATGTATTTCTTTTAGATAGCATTAGGTCTACACTGAAAGAAAAATCTTGGTATAATCAACCATTTTCCTTAGTTGTTTTTGCGTCAACTACGGGCTATAGTTAAAATAACCATAAAAAAATAGTTGATTACTTTTATGCACCATGACGCGTGGTTGATAAACAACGTCCGTGGTGCAAAAAAGTACTGGTTCAGGCGGTAACGATGTATTGGTATATTTTGCTCTAAATGCTTGTATCATTAGAGGAGCATTGATAAGCCATAAACCATAGCAACATAATCCATCCAAGCCTTAAATAGAAGCAGGACGTGAGACGTGAAATTGAGTTCATATGCATAGCTGCAAGCTGCAGCATTTATGAAAACAATTGAAACTGCTAAACAATTTCTGGCATTGGGACAATTGTATTCGTTTTCGGGACTCCCTGTTTTATAACAGTGATCTGCAAACAGAACACTTATATTTTATGAATAGAAGAAGGGAAATATAAAGGCTTCACAGCATAACATGAATATGAATTATATCGAACAGCAAACCGAACACAATTTTGCCATGTAGCATATGAAACTTCTATGATAGAATAGGAGTATGAGTATGAGGAGTATGAAAAATCAACAGTTTGCCTTAGTTGTTTTTGCATCAACTAGGGCTATAGTTAAAACAACCATAAGAAAATCGTTGATTACTTTTATGCACCATGACGCGTGGTTGATAAACAATTTCATTCGGAGCATCCAAATGTTGAAACCATTCTACTTTGCGTAGAATAATTCCAAAGACGTTGCTCACTGAATTCCGTTTGTTGAAATCAACTATTGCGAAGTAGTTTAAGTACCATAAAAACTGTTGATAATTCGAAACGTTGAGGTTTTGAGTGAATTGATGAATATTTTTCTATTTATCAACTAATTTTCGTGGTTATGAAACAATTAAAACAGTTGATTTCATGAACGTTGCGATATTTTTTTGTACAACCAGAACCAACTACTTTTATATCGTTAAATTAACTATATTAACATAATAAAAATAACTATTTTCTGTAGTTCTTTTAACGATTTTGAATGAATCGTTGCAATACTATTAAAAATAGTTGAACCAACCAAGAGTTTTTCTTTCAGTGTAATTTTCGCGAAAATTCTTCTCTTATAAGACTCCAAGGTACAGGCAATATGTTGAGCAATGGAGTTGATACTTTCATGATTCTGTGAATATTATTAAGGAAGAATTGTCCATTTTGTTTTCCATTGATGATTTGATTATAGAAATTAGTATCGGTTAGTTTTTCATTTTCTTGTCATTAGTTTATTTATTGGGTATTGTTAAAAAAAAATTTGTCTTTTATTTTTACTTATATTAGCTGGTACATGATTTTTTTAGTCAGTTAAGTGCTATAAACATTACGCGTAATGGAATTTTTCTGTGAACACAGAAATGCAAATGAAAAATAAAAAGTTAAATGTGCCGCATTGCAAAGCAAAATTAAATTCTATCAAACTCATTACTAGAGATGGGCTTATACTAATATTTCGAGATATTACCTAATACGAATATATTAGTGACACGATATTATAATATCTTAACTAATATTAATATATTACTAATATTTGGTTTTAATAATTTCTCGTAGCGCGGCATTATGTGCGTATTTTGATATCATGAGCATAAATGAAAGAGTTCGACTAGAATCGGTACCAAAAAGATATTATGCACCTGCCACCCCTTCAATTGCAATAGTGATAATTGGAATAGTGAAAATTTTATATTACTCAAAAACATCAATTTCTATTCGCCTACTTCCAAGCTTTCGTCTCGTTCCCACTAGTAACGTAGCCCATGAACCCTTCAATATGCTCATCACATTTGAACATTCACTTCACCTATTGTGTATTTCATACTGCAAATTGTCCGTTCATAATTGTTTTCCTATATGAGAACTACGATCAATTTTCTTCTATTATCATTTCAAATCCCAAATAAATACATCCTGCTGTGAAAAACCTATTTATTATCACCTTTATATAACTCCATCAACTAATATTCGACAAACATTTTATTAAACATATTCAAATTTTTAGTTCAAGAAAAATCGCGAATGCAAAAACGGCTCTCCCTTACGATCCGTATGAATTCATAAACACTATTTCCATCCACGCATCAATTTATTCAAACCTAGGTGCGTTCACAAAATTCATTAATCAACAGAATATTTTACTTCTTATTTTACTCCATTTAAACATACACCCATTTAACACACATATATCGGAAAAACTTAGCTCCGAATTAACTCATTAAACTTGCCTCATAATTAATTCATTTGACTTGTCCTACGTGTGATACATATGTCATTCTAGCAACTATCATACACTATTTTAGCCACACAATATTGAGCAGATATGCGCAATCGTATTGAATGTTCCATCATTATGCGCCAAGTTATAATCTAATGCCAAATAATTAATGAATATAATCGTTAACATCACTAAAACGATATATTCCCTAACACCAAACGATAGTTTGAATATTTTTCCTACTCCGAATTCATTATTTGCCTTTTTCATCTGTTGCATCTTAAATCCCGTCATTTACATTTGCATCGATATACATAATTGCATGGATGTACCTCATTTGCACCCTCATGCCGACTCTAATTATCTGCTTTATTTATGAGTCAAAGGTTCTTAGTACAACCGAAGCATGTTCACATTAAATTAACGGCGGCATTTCAGTGATTAGTTTTGTAGAAAGGACTGGCACTGGGAATAAATTTTATGACATTGGATTGCCACTAGTAGGTAACGAACCGACCCACCGCAATAAAAAAACAAGATAATAGGCCTGTTCGCGTACCGGAATCTACTAAAATAGATTCGCAACAAGTCGTTTTTGTACTCTTGCTGCAAGCAAAATTTTGCCACAAAAAGAAGCCAGCTAAAAAAATAGGTTGCTGCTCCAGTACTCGAAAAGAGTATCTGCACATAATTACATCACCATCGGTTACCATTAATTATTAATAGTCGCCAAACTTTTGCTGAAAATATTCTCATTCTTCAGTTTAGCAAGATGCCTGCATCCGAAAACTATTCTTCGTTTCGAATCATAGAATTTGCAAATTACTCCCTTGATTGTATTACTTCACTCAAGAACAATATCAGTTTTTTGATTCACCCAAACATACCTACGAACATACATATATCGACAAAACTTACCTCCAAATAAACTCATTAAACTTGCCTGATTCGCATTTGCGCTCATACATATATCATTATATGAGCGATCGTACACTATCCTAGCCATAACATATATCCTGTCAATAGTTAAATAACTTTACGAAACGTTCATCAGCATCACTAATACGATATATTCACTAACCCCTGGACTAATGCCTTAAAAGCATTCACTAATGCCTTAACTAGTGCCAAATATTAGTTAACGCATTCACTAATGCCTTAACTAATATCAAATATTAGTTTAAATATTCACTAATGTCAAATATTAGTTAACGCATTCACTAATGGCTTAACTAATATCAAATATTAGTTTAGACTCTAAACTAATATATTATATTAGTTTAGACTCTAAACTAATATATTATATTAGTTTAGACTCTAACTAATATATTATATTAGTTTAGACTCTAAACTAATATATTATATTAGTTTAGACTCTAAACTAATATATTATATTAGTTTAGACTCTAAACTAATATATTATATTAGTTTAGAGTCTAAACTAATATAATATATTAGTTTAGAGTCTAAACTAATATAATATATTAGTTAGAGTCTAAACTAATATAATATATTAGTTTAGAGTCTAAACTAATATAATATATTAGTTTAGAGTCTAAACTAATATTTGATATTAGTTAAGCCATTAGTGAATGCGTTAACTAATATTTGGCATTAGTTAAGGCATTAGTGAATGCCTAAACTAATATTTGACGTTAGTTAAGGCATTAGTGAATGCTTTTAAGGCATTAGTCCAGGGGTTAGTGAATATATCGTATTAGTGATGCTGATGAACGTTTCGTAAAGTTATTTAACTACTGACAGGATATATGTTATGGCTAGGATAGTGTAAGATCGCTCATATAATGATGTATGTATGAGCGCAAATGTGAATCAGGCAAATTTAATGAGTTGATTTGGAGGTAAGTTTTGTCGATATATGTATGTTCGTACGTATGTTTGGGTGAATCAATAAACTGATCTTGTTCTTTTGAGTGAAGTAATGCAATTAATGGAGACGAAAATACTTGCAAGTATTTTCGTATCGCGTATTTTTGTATAGAGTATTTTCGTGTTTGCGAGTATTTTGGGACTTTAGGTTTAGGTTTTTAGGGCAAAAGTAGCTGAAATCGGACAAAATCGGCCAACTTTGGGTTAGAGTTGTTTGGGACATAACGGGCCAAGACCTATTGCTGTGATACAAAAATTTAGGTTTTGTAAGGGAGGAAGGGGTTTTTTGGCCATCATTTGTCAAAAACTGCCTTTACAGCGCTTTCTATGATTGAAAGTGATCGGGGAGTATATTAGTGATATTTTAAGGGCGAAAAAAATGTTGATGGGACAAATTGGGCAAGTATTTTATTCAATTATTCATAAAGTTTTTAGGGCAAAAGTAGCTGAAATCGGCCAATTTTGGGTTAGAGTGGTTTTGGACATAACGGGCCAAGACCTGTTGCTGTGATACAAAAATTTCGGTTTTGTAGGGGAGTAAGGGGTTTTTTGGCCATAGTTTGCCAAAAACTGCCTTGACGGAGCTTTCGATGATTGGAAGTGGTCGGAGAATATAATAGTTAAATATTAAGGGCGAAAAAATTTTTGATAAAGACATTTGGGCAAAAACGTCCATTTTTCCAAAAATTTTTTTTTTTGTTCAGCATGAATTCAGGGACCTTCCTGAGTTGTTTTGGGCGAAATTTCCATACAAATCCGGGAAAAAGCGGCTTAGTTTCTAAGATACGGCAAAATGAAATCTGCCGGAAAACCGTCCGCAAAAACTGAAAGTAACTGTTCAGATCCTTTTTGGCTCGACAGTTGGCTTCTCCGGCTGTGCTGAAGTCCTCCTCGTGACTGCACTCCAACCCTACCGGGGTTGTGACTCATATCCAGCCTTACCGAAAAGGTTGGCCCCCTAGTGGGTGTATGTTTAATAGACTAAATTTTTTTTAAAAAATTTCTTCATAAAATTTTCGATAAACTTCATGCTTTAGTGTGGCGAAGTGGAAAACCGACAGTTTTAGATTAGCCAGGAAAAGTTTGGTGTCAGAAATCGATTGATGAAAAGTCATATAGATGACAACAGTATTAGCTGGTCCTATCTTACTAAATGTTTCGATATTGGTAATTTGAAAGAATACAGGAGGTTTTTTATGCATATACTAAAATGAAAATCAAATTAAATCGGTTGATTTCCTTTAGATGGCTCCTAGATTGGAGAAAAACTTGCCAAATAAGTGACCGACCATTGGAAAGTTACGGACAAGCTGCACGAACTAATAACTCAGTATCCTTATCCTTTCATGGTCATCTGCACCATCACCATTCTAGCCTGGGAACTTTGTGTCTGGTGGGTGGGGGAGGGCATATCACACCGTTTTGTTACACCACTGCAAATTGTATGTACTTGTATGTAGTCATATATATGTACGAGTACATACTTCAAAAAATGCTAGCTAGTATTTTTGGAACAGGTATTTGGAACAGGTATTTTTTTGTACTCGTACTAGGAATATCTAGTATGTGAAAATGCGAGTACGACCCAACTCTAGTAATAATGTGTAGATATTAGCTCTATTCGCGTACTGCAGCAGCAACCTATTTTTGTAGCTGGCTTCTTTTTGTGGCAAAATTTGGTTTGCAGCAAGAGTACAAAAACGACATGCTGCGAATCTATTTGAATATGCTATAAAAACATTCCTGTTGCCTATTATCTTATTTTTTTTCATTACGTTGGGTCGGTTCGTTACCTATTAGTGGTAGTCCAATGTCATAAAATTTGTCCCCATTGCCGGTCCTTTCTACAAAATTGATCACTTAAATGCCGCCGTTAATTTAATGGGAACATGCTTCGGCTGTACTAAGAACCGTTGACTCACAAATAAAGAAGATAATTAAAGTCGGCATGAGGGTGCAAATGAGGTACCTCCATGCAATTATGTACATCCATGAAAATGTGAATGTAAAACATATACATGGGGACATTTAATATGCATCCTCATACAATGACCTCGTTTTAATAGTCAAAGGTTTCGATTACAGCCGCATGCAACTAATGGCGGCAATTTATATACACATTTTTGTTTTTCAATGCTTGATTTAGTAAAAAGACACGGCATTGCGAACAAATTGATTGATAATAGAAAAATAAGAATAAAAAAATTTCACGCGAAACTAATATTTATATATTATAATACGTCACAATAAAATATTACTATTATCTAATATATTCAAATATTAGTAATATCTTAACTAATATTAATATATTAGTCCCACCTCTACTCATTACATTGCAAAAACTATTAAAAGTTTCATCTGTTCTCTCAGTGAATATAATGTATATGGAGAATTCAACAATGCCTGCCTTGAATTGACATCGTACCTACATTTTACAAAAACGCCTCATTACAACCCTAAATTTAAAACGTATTCAACACGAAAACAAAATCAATCATTCTTCGCCGCGTCATTCTTTTCCAAAACACAAAAGCCAACTAACATTTTCTCGTTATTCTCACTTTTTCATTTCCATTGTTGCGAATTTCTTCTTGTTCTAAACTATGTATAACGGTCGCATCATAAGAAAATTCAAAGAAAATTGGACTCCATTGTCTTTAACAACGCTTCGTGAATATCTTCAATTTGCCGTTGTAATATTGTCTAGACATGAAATTTGAATTGTTTACAAACTGAGTAAGCTGAATAAAGAATAATATTACTAAGTGAAGATGGCTTTTTGCCTCTCGAAATTTTGAATTTAGGCTTTTGACCGCAAAGAAAAGACATAGCTGCAAGAAGGTGGATGTACTTATCAGTAAGGGTTTGCAGCTTATGCAAAAGGATAGTTCTGTCTTGAAATAGTAAGTTTGAATAGTTTAACGAAATGAACCGAAAGTTTATTAATTTATGGTGAGAAAAAGTATTCTCATTAAACTTCAATGATGTTTCGTACTGAAGAATATTAAAATAACTTCAGTTGAGAAAGGAATACTATCGTTAGCAATATACATATACAGTAGAGTCCGCTTAATGTACACTCAGAAAAATTTCACCACTTAAAATCTAATAGAATCAAATTTAAATCAAAAGTTGAAACACCTTTAAATAAAAAACGAATCTTATTTGAATTAAATAAGCCCCCACATTCCATAAAAATGATTCCACTTTATTATACAAATGTTACTTTCAAATCATAATTTTCATCATTGAATGACAACAAGTGAAACAAATCATTTTGTGCTAAACAAGATACAATGTTATTGAAATGAAAGCAGATTATTTGAATTAAAACGAAATGTATATGACGCCAAATCATATTTGAAAATGTTTGATTCATATCTATTTTTTTATTTATGCAACGATATTTCTCTGAGTGTACCTATACATTTTACCCATTGTACTACTTGGCTACATAGCAGAGCACATATTACACTAAATCAAAACGATACACAAGATGTTGTCAAAAGAAAAACTAATTTATTGGAAAAACACGAAGTAAGGTTGTTTTACAGAATGTGAGACACATGTTACAGTTTTGTAAGCTTACAGATATAAATTACATAGTTAGCAGCTGAAAAAGAGTGTATTTTAATAAGAATTACGTGATTCATTAATAAGACGCGACATTGTTAATTTTGTTTCGTCATTTTCATAATTAGAGTGTATGAAGGAATTAAGAATGTCTGCAGCTTTGAGAGCTTCTTCGATGCTAGGATTCGATCACATCTTCAGTCTCATCATCGGTACCATTTTCGTCTTCTTCGACTGCTTCACGTCCTTTGGTGATAATATTTTGCACAGTATTTTTTTTTTAACCGTGCCATTCATGTTCGCCGCCACTTTGACCGTTATACTTTCTTTAGAAAGTTTTCCACAAGCATACGTTTCGTTTTTAAATTTTAAAATTTTGTCTGGTGTTAACCCAGTTTCATCGGCGTTGAAGATGATTCGGTCGTTTGTGAAACTTGCACGCAAATCGGGTCAAACAGATAAAACCAATCATTAACATAATTTAGACTCACCGACATTGATTCACCACTTATCTTGCCGAACACAATATTGTGTCTAGTTTTGAAGCGGTTGATCTAACTTGGTGTACATGCAAAATTCGGTAAATTGAATCGCGAAGCTAATAACTGGGCTTGATGCTGTAGAATAGTACCAATGACGGGTATTCCTCGGTTCCGTTGCACTTTAAACCACTGAAGCAATGCTTGATCCACTTGATCCTGTGTGGACGCCCGAATTCGCTTGGTAATCAAAATGTTTTTATTGAACAGCTATTCAATCTTATATTTTCTATTCTTCATTGTTGATATGGTGGAGTAAGAAACATCAAACTCTTTCGCAAGAGTCAAATTTGATTCACCTGCTTCTAAACGTTGAAATATTGCACTCTTTTCTTCAATAGTAAAACACTTTCGTTGTTTAGGCGTTGACATTTTTACACACACAAATTAGACATGGAGCGGCATCTGGCATGGTGGCTCGGAATCGCGGGGAAACAATATACAAACGTTCAAGTGCTGAGACATGACCGTTTGACCTTGCGGAAAAACAACAAACTTACCTCGTTATAGCCGGAGCTAATTCCAGCTAAATTACTATAAACGGTTAATTATTATAAACGGTTTGTCGTTATAACCGGAGTCGTAATAAGCGAACGTTTTGTAATACTATTGTATGAGAAACCAGCCAAACAGATTCAACTAAGCCGCTATAAGCAGTCAGACGTTTTAAGCGGAGTCGTTATAAGCGGATTCTACTGTATTGTTTTAAAATTGAATTAGCATTATTGAGAAAAATAAATGATTATTTTGCAGAAACCAAGCGATGCTTTCTCTTCATTAACTTTTCAACACATAAATCTAGTCAAGAAAGATTTCCCTTATCTTTTATAAAAAAATTGACCATATCTTATAACCAATATATCATCGTGGTATCATCGTTACTTCTTTGCGACACCTTTCAACCAACACGAACTCGATCGATTTCCACTGTCCATGAAATGCCACAAGTCAAATATTCTTTTCGTTCATTTCAAGGTCTAAACAAAAGATTTATATCTCAAAATACTCTCAGCAGCGCCAACAAAAGTTTCAAAATTATCGAAACTTCTTCGGCGAATGAGTAAGTGCTGAAAATTCGAAGCTTTTCAGCGTTCGCAGCAATATTCGGAAAAGTTTCGTCGATAAAAGCGTCTTTCACTTCATAATAAATGAAAAGTTCGTTACCATGTTTCAAGTTATATTAACAAGTGTGCATGTCACAATGTTTCTTTGTTATCGAAACAGATTCGCAGCCATTATAGTTGCTTTGCTGCTGCTGTTACTTTAGGGTTCTGCTCCGATAATTCGAGTAGAGTTTTCAAACAAACTTCAAAGAATTTCATCATGTCGTTTCCACTGTCATCGTCACTTCACTCCTCCACATTTTATTTCATCGAAGCGGCTAGAGACGGGAAGTGGTTTGTTACTCTGATAATGATGATGATGTTGTAGACATTTTTCGGTAGGATCCTGATGATGACAAGTTCAACAGTATTAGATGGGGGAGGAAATTCACTCAAATGCGAGTACGTTGTTGATTGTGGGATGAAATAAGCTAGGTTTGGCACTTTTTTTTTGTATTTTAGCACATTGTTTGAAAAAATAAGCGATTTCGTCGAATCGCAATTAAAGCGGCCCAACCTTGCCGTCAATATCCAGCAAATCGAGTCTCACCAGCTCTCAGGTGTATTTTAATTAGAAATAATAGGTGCGTTTTTTTAGGTTAATTGAATACAATAACAATTTTGTTGTTTGTGCAATAAAAAAGCACCTAATGATGAGTTCCACTCAATTTGGGAGTCAGGCGCATCTGTTCCAAATCTGGCACTAGAGTGTATTCAAGAAAGTGGATGCACCTTAATTTTTTTTTTGCATGTATTTTATTCAACCGTAATGCTAACATTTTTCATAATGATATTTAATTTTGGAACAAGAAAATCAACTAAATAACATTTCAGAGTACAAGCAAAACATCCAGAATATACCTGAATAAAATTACATACAGTTGTTACAATCAACCCTTTATTTGCCATGGTTGCAGACTTCTCGACCTAATCTTTCGAACATACTCTCATTATTGAGTTAGATGCACTTACTCTGTATTTTGAAAAAGCGCAGCTTCTATTTTTCAGGACGAGAGAATACTTCACTGAGAGGAAAGAGTAGAAGGATATGCAAGTGAAGCATCTTGTCAAATAAATTGTTAACTGCTCCCTCGTTTTCCGGCATATTGCAATCGCGTTATATTATCCAGTCGTGTTAGTTTTGCGTGGTTGCTATCAAATTATTATATGTCATTTATGTCTAGTGTATTATATGTATATATGTCTAGTGATCGCGACAAGTAACACGCGAATTAAGGCAATTTATTCGAGCGTGCCGGCATGGGTCCTTTTTTTGACAGTTTCACGCCAGATTTAAGCTCATTTAGAAGAAGGTTTGTCTTAGAGACATTCGTCTGCACTCTGATAGCCACATATACCTTAACGAGAGTTTGACAACGCATAGCTGCTATATCTTTTACAAAGCTAGAAAACTCAAGCAACAGAACATTATAGGGTCTGTATTCAATCGGAATGGCTTGATGTTTATGCCCACTATCCATGTTTTATTTCTGTTGGCAGCATCAACGTACTTTTTGGAAATAAAGTAACAATGTAATGATGGCAGTGGAGTATTTGATCATGTATATAATATTTAGTGCATTTTTTTCTTTGTTTTCAATATGCTTTCATTCGATTTTATTTTCATCAAATTCAAGCCCATTCATTAAGTGAGTCTTCAGATATTTATTGATAAAAATAATAAGAATATAAGTTAATATTATTTCCATAAATTGTCTGTCTGTTTTCAAGCAGGTTATATGTTCTATAATAAATATAAATAAACCCCACTCTTTTGGTGCCATAAACATAAAAACTAAGATTATGCTGATTATTTTAATCAAACAAAACGCTGGTCTCCACATTTGTCACTTAAATGCACAAAGCATTTATCCTCGGCTGGATTAAATTTCATTTCTTTCGTATTTTTTGCCTTTTATTACACATACTTCCAACACCATAATTATGACTTTGCCCTTTCCCTCCCTATGGAGAGAAGTAAAATTAATTCCAGCAGAGAAAGCTTGCCAACAGCAAACAGATCAATCACGATACTCTCTTATCACTCAAAACTATTTGAGAAAATACTTTTGAAGCTGCTATCAATCAGGCGGTAAAACAGAGAACTGTTGCACATCCGCTACACAAACTAACGAAATATGTGTGTAATTGACAGATGATCTTGTAACTTTTCTTGTGTTTCGCGATTTTTCAAAATTTTTTGCTTATTAAGGGTATTTTTTCAGGTTGCGCAAATGAACTGATGACAGCTGTCAATGTCACTATCATTTTTGCCCAGTAAAACCCGACAAAGTGCTGCGGACAGATTTACTCTATAGCAGTGTCTATAAATCGTGAAAATGAATTTCCAAAATCAGTGCAAAGATGTGCAAACTCAAAGATCGCTTCGCCAGTTTTATGGACCGCATTACCGTCCGTCAGCAAGTGCTGTTTGCCATTTTATTGCAAATTTTCGCAACCACTTCATGTTGCTAGAGCGTAAGCAAACATCAAGGTTAAGAACTGTGTGTTTCCTAGAGAATATGGCAACGGGTTCGCTCTAAGCCCAGCTTTTCTGGCCCAGATTAGGATACGGTCCAGGGCCGATTGCATAAGGTCTGACAAAATTTGTGTGAACGCACATATCACTTGTACCACAATGTCATCGATATATGCCAGCACCTCAAAGAAACTGGCCTTTTAATTCTCATGAATTTCATTGATTGTCAAGAGCCAGGAAAGGCACGATATATTCTTCCGTTGTGCTGTTCCGGTTTTAGCTATTCTCTCTGCTGTGACTTCGAAAAAAATGGCTTTAATTTGCCTGTTTTGGAGCAAGTCCGATGCCCAGATCACCAGAGTTTTATCCACTCCATATCGAGCCAAGACATCGATGATGCTCGTGGCAATGGCATTGTTGAAGGCCCGCTCATTGTCTAAGAAGGCTGGTTCCTTTTGCTGTAAGGACTTTTCTATTGTACCGATCACTTTGAGCAATGCCGCCTCTACTGATCTAAACACAAGATACGCGTGCTGATCAACGCAGAGTCTCACGACATCGAACGAGCTCTTGATGTAAAGATCAACAAGCCTCTCTAGTGCTTTGAGCAGAAACGATGTTAAGCTAATTAGTCTAAAGTCCTTCGCGGTATGATGGTTCAACCTGCCAACTTTCGGAATGAAGACTACCCTTGCTTTGGTCCATTGCTCAGGTACTACCCTGAGGCGGAAGCTAGCTATACGCCGCACGATGAGGATGATCGTTTTTTTCTGCTTTATGAAGCATGATAGGCGATCTTTCATCAATCTTGGTAGAGTTGTAAGGTCGGAATACGCCTATAGTCCAACCAATCTCGACCTCATCTACTACTATCTTGATCAGCTGCTCAGACGGCCGGTGGATCACTGGAAACTGGTCGCCTTGCGGTGCCATGTGAACCGATTCCGGGAAAGAAGTTTCCAGTTGCATGCCCAGCTATTTTCTCGGGTCCACCACCCAATCCCCGTTTTCATTTCACAGAAAGTTGCGCTTAGGACCTTACGGATGCTAGTAGCCTCTGTACTTTTTTCAATGCTCTCACAAGATTCCCTCCATGGTCGTGCTTGGCTCGTCTTATCTTCTTTTTTAAGAACGACAACTCTTGCTTGTATCGATCCCAGTTTTCAATGTTTCCGGACCGCCTTGCTTTGTTAAACGCCTTTCGTGGACGATCTCTAGCTTCTGTAGGTTTGTCATTACACTATAAGGTAACGTTTTTCCTTGCGGGCTTTTCCGGGTACATGTCTTTGAAATCTAACAGTAACATTCCTGTTAATCGATTCACTTGCTCGTTAAATCGTCCTAGACTCTTCATATTCAGGTAGTCTAGTGGTCTGAGGTGTCTTATTGCTTTCCTTCAATAAACTTTTCATTATACTGTTCTCGGGTTTTGAACTTTTTTGGGTAAGATAAGAGAACTACCGATATTCCTTGCATAACCACTGGTGGTCTAGGAGCGATAGCAAGCTCGGTAGGCAGACCTGCATGCTATGGGCACTTCTTATTATACTTGGAGTTGCCATGTTAATATCAATTACCTCAGCTCTGTTTTTGGTAATAAATGTAGGTTTGTTACTTACATATGTTGAGGCTATTGAGATTGATTGACATTAGAAATTCTAGCAAACACCTCCCTCTGTCGTTTATGTTGGTGCTGCCTCATAGTGCGTTTTGTGCATTTGCGTCACAGCCGATGACAACATCTCTCCTAAGTTCAGGTGTGGCGGGATACTTGCAGATAGACCGCCGACAGGAGGCACCACTGCATACCGCTACCAACAATCCTCCTCTTCCAACACACATTGGTTTTATCCCCATAACAAAGCCGCGGAATCAAGATTGCATTAACCTCTTTTGTGGTGACTATACAAGCCCTTCTCTTGTTCCTAACTGTTCGCTGGAACACACTGAAACTCGAGCCGAGTCTACGAGTTGCATTCTTATTCAGAAGCGGTTCCTGTACCAGCGCGATGTCGGCGTGCCTCTAACTAAGGTACCGAAGCAGATTGGCCACCGCCGCTTTAGTGTGGCGCAGATTAGCTTGGACAACCCGCACTTTGGCTTTCCACAGTCGCCTTCTCCGCTCCAACCTTCAATAAGATCCTCTTAGGCCCATACTGAATCAGCCCTCTGTTGGCCTGTACTTGATCCGTACTTGATTTCGCTCAACCAGTTAAATTGGGCTCCACCGATCTGTTGCTGAGTTTGACCACCTGAAATAATCGTCAGTCTGAAACTTTCACATCAAGGTTCTGTCTCTTTAAGAGGTTAGGTACACTTGGGACGTCCAAAAAAAGCTCTTCTTTAGAATTTTTTTTGACACACTTTAAAATAACTAATACAAAATGTTTTTTACTTAAAAGAAATATATTTGTAGAAGCTTTTGTAATTTTTTAAGGCAAAAGGTTGAAAATTAGTCAAAATAGAGTAAATTTTCGAGGGCTCCATAAAAAAATTGTTTTGCCTTGATCACTGTAGCTTGTCACTGAATCATCCGAAATAAAAGAAAAAATCGGGGATTATTAGCTAATGACATAGTGCTCCGGATAAATGAAGGACTTTGGAAGATTTGACTTTTCGAAAAATGGCGGTTGTTGAAATACAGAATTGTATTTTCGACCAAATTTCACTCATATTTTCGGCTATTGAAAAAAAACTATCGTCCAACTGAAAAATCCTTCGTTCATCCGGAGGATAATTACATATAAAATATGTGAGGAAAATTTCATGCTGATCGATAAAGCCGTTTTCAAGTTACAGTGATCACCGACTTCGAAAACATAGTTTCGAGAAAAATGCTTTTAAAGCATGCAAAAAAAAGCTTTATGCATTAGAGACGACTTCATTCAAAATTATTTATCTCCATAAAAAATTGTCCGATTCGTCCGAAATTTGCAGAGAATGCTTTTAAAATATGCTACTTTAAGAAAATGTAAAGAAAATAACATAGATTTTCTCAAAATTCTAAGTGTCTCTGAAGCATACGAGTGGCGCACCACCATCTTAGCTGTAATCAGCTTGTGCAATAACGTCTCCACCACGTCCAAACCTGGATAGTCTCCTGGATGGCCTTAATGGAACGCCTTTTCAAAACTCAGAATATTGATCAACATAAGCTTTAATAAATGAAACCTGTTTGCTTTTGTGTTCTAGTTGTTTCCTTTGATATAGCTTTTCAAGTGATTTCTTTTACATCGGCTCTCAAGTGTTTGACAGGTTTTTTGAGCCCGTGTTGAACTTGCTGTCTTATGTATTGCTCGTCCACCTTCATTTATCACAGGTCTGTCACATTTTCATTTTTTACGGTATTACAAACTGCGGGAAACGCTTTTGTTAGCTTCTCGATAAATTATCGCTTCATAAGCAAGTTTCACAATAAGTTTTCTTTTCTCGATGGTAGTTTTCTTTCTTTTATTTTTCACTTTTCATTTTCGTTTCACTAATTGCTCATAATAATGCACTGACAAGCTTGTACAGAAAAACAAAATATTTTTATTTTTCAACTGTTATGTCAACCAATGCTGAGAAAAAGTGTTCTGCCTTCAATTTTGCCTCAATCAAAAGTTACTTCTACACTAAAAAGTTTAATTATTAAAATTAGCTCATTTTTTTTATTCCAATTTGGTGTATGTATGATAGTTATAAAGTTAAATTGATGCAAATTCATACACACATTACTCACTTATTAAATAGAGTGAATTTTCAAGCAACCCTTGCTTAAACGATTGCCAAATGCTTGAAATTGCCGCGATCCATGCCACCACTTTTCAGTTAGAAAAATCAGCAAGTTTGGCTTGTCTTTATTAAAAGCCATGCCTGCAAGACCTCTGACTGCTGAACCAGTAATTTTTGTCGAGGAAATACCACAATCTCAGTTAAATAAAGAAAACTTCAAGCCTACTGTGAAGCATTGTGGCGGTGATGTGATGGTTGGGCCCTGTATTTCTGCAGTCTGATTCGGATATTTAGAATTCATTGGGCCTTTCCACACTTGTATTCTTGATGTACTCCTCAAACGGGTTTTCTCGGCAAGAGGCAGAAGAATCAAGGGGAATTCTCTACAAAAAGTGATGCACTTGGAGAGAAATTTGCATCACGTTTGAAACTGATTGAAACTGATGCACATCACTAACACAACTATATACATAGTTCACGGGTCAGGAATTTTTCATGAAACACTCAAGTCGAAATGAGAAAACAACAACACGCACACATTCATATGCATAATCGGTATATGAACATTTCCGTTGCTGATGCACACCATGTGCGGAAATGGTGATTGTTGTCAAACCGGTTTGAGGAGTGCAGGAAGAATACAAGTGTGGAAAGGCCCATTGAATTCATTGATCAAGGACAAAATGATGTATTTTAATACATTAAAAAACAATTTATTGCGCCGTCAAGAAACTTGGGAAGAAACTTGGACTATTTGGGAAGAAAGACCAGGTCAGTCACTGTGCAGTCCTAGTTTGTATGGAACTGAAAAACAGATGAATGCATTCTCGCAGTCTCCAAACATGAATAACACTAAAAATTTGTGTATTCTTCTTGTAAAAGACTTAAAGAACTCGTTTTTGGAAATTTGGGAAAATATGACTCCAAGAATTATACAGATTCTAATCGATTCAAGACCAAGTAAGTAAAGTAAAGTAAAGGCAAAGTACGATCACACGAAATATTAATATGAAGCTTAATAGCCAATAGTTCATAAGATTTCAAAATCACATAAGCTGGTTCTCGAAATTTTGCGAAATTTCTTTACATATTCTGTTCAAAGTGTTAGTTTCATATAGTGTAAACAGTAATTTTTAAGAATAAATGAAGTCCGAGTGATTTTTAAGAATAAATGAGGTCCCCAATACTTAGTGCTAAATGCCATTCAAAATTTCTGAATCGTGCTTCAAAATAGGCACTTTATAGGCACTTTATCGAATAAACTTTGAACGGCTGTAAATGTATACCAAATGAACTATTCTCATTCAATTGTATCTGCAATTTTGCCGTATGTCTTGTTAGCACGAAAGATTCCAATCACTATTCATACAACTTCAAAAACAACAAGCTCTTAAGACTCGTATTTACTCACTTAGAAAGTATCAACTGTCACGTGCACTTGCAAAGCATTGGACGTTTGCATTAGATATGCAAACATAGTAAAGTCCACGCTATCTGATACCCGCAGACCGTGCATCGTGGAATACGTGACATTTTACGAATGGTCTAATCTCTGTTTACATTCCATTTTAAATCACCAGTGACATACCAATAGTCTCCCTGCTTTGCACATCCTCACTACTTTAGCACTCTCCAGCTGAGACGACTTGACGACAGTGAAAAAACAGATGACAATCTATGTTTCGGTTTCTTGGCTTTAACAGGACAGGCCGCAGCGAAGCGTTGACATAATAAAAATAGGATGGATGGGAAGGTCATACAGTCCATTACCGGGGATCCTAATCTATCTTGTGTATGTCACTTTGCTTTTTCAGATTTCATCCATGTAATTTTACTAAACATGCTTACGATGCTAAGTTTTTCCTGTCGGAAAAGGATTAAGGAGGGTAAGGAACCGTTTTTATTAGGGCTTATGGCGACAAAAGGATGGCCGTTTTTGTGTTGATTGCTCAATGGGATGAATCGTTCACGTTTTCGCTTTATTGTTTCGGAGCACAAGCACTTTCTGCAGGTTTTTGTATAGAAAACAGTAGACGAATTGGCTCAGGGACTACTCGTATCGTATTGTCCTTTACTGTCATATGAGCAGACATTGAAGACGGCTGAAAATACAAAATCGTTAGTATTATGGCATATAGAAATTTGGTTTAGGGCTTTTTTGTTAACGAGCATTTGATGCGATGTGGAAGCGCGTGTAGATTTTGAGGTAGCAATGGCAATTCCTAATTTCGCTAGATCTTTAGGAAAGTGTTTTTTATTCTTTTCTTTTTTAATATTTTGAAATATAACATGACTGATACACTACGTGACAAATGATAAATTCGATGTAAACTGATGAATTCTACAGTCGATGAGTCATTACACTAGACTTTCTTTTGCATGTTGGGGTCTCTTGAATTGCTTTGTTGACTTCATTAGGAGTGCTAGATTATCCGGATAGCTTGCGCGTATCTTCTGAAAAAGTGCATAAGCTATAGTCCACTTGTTCGAATTGAATTATTTTTATCTCACCATGCTCTACCGTGATGTCACATGTTATTTTATTTCAATCGAGCTATGTCTACTTCAAAATCTAAGTCGCTGAACTCTTTCATTGTGCAAAATTTAGCAGAGCATAAAGTTAACAATTTGAAGGCAAGAATTATTTATTTTACCTTATATCTGAAATGAATTTACATTGAATTAGTTGAGGTACGAAAATTGACGACCTGTTATGATGTGGGATCTAATCAAAAACCAAGAGGCTGCAGGAGACGAGGTCAAGGGATTCGACCAAGAGTCTGCTTATCCATATTCGATAAAAACAACGCAAAGCTCCAAGAAATTAATGCAGAGCACCTACCTATAATCAGCAACTACTATCACTAGGCTGAAAGAATGACAGTTAACTTGTTGGTACATATCATCCAGCTTTTAATGGCATCACCGGCATCCAGCCATAAGTAAGCAATCCAGAGGAAGTGTCTGGGAAAGCGTTGCATAAGATCAACTATTTGCTTATGTTTTTAAAGTATATTATTCATGATTTTGTTGGCATCATCAATTTCGGTCAGCATTCAAATTTTAGGCCAACTCAGGTAATCAAATACCAAAATCAAAGCAGAATCATACCAAAAAAGATCTTATTTTCTGCGGTACTCATTTTGTTAATAGTTTTGATAAACACCTAGTTTAGACATAAATGAAATGTAATTACTTTAGATTATCGCTGGTTCTGGAGATAAAGGACATGTACGCAATCATTTGAAAAATATTAGCTAACTTACCTCTCTATCTAACTACCTGCTCTAATTTGAGTATCCTAAACCAAATATTGTTTTCTGTTCACGCAGTTGGTTGTAACAGTTTCATTCGTCAGATATTAGAGCTTAAAGCTATCAATCATCATTTTTCTCTTGAAAAATATGAGTTAGTCGCGTAAGACTTGTGTTTACGATCCCAACAGGTTTTGTTTTATGTGTCGCAAACTTTGTCATAAATCCTTTAGGGATGGCTGGGAAGCGGTTGCCGACAAACAGACTATACGTCTATCAACGTTCTTTGAGGACAACAGTGTGCAGCGTGCGAGCAGTTCTTGAAATTCTAATTGTCTTAGGTACTGAACAGGCTATGCAAAAGATAGCCTCTATCCATCTTGCCTAGAAGAGGCTGACTCTGCGGAACATTTCTTCTGTGAATGGCCAGCGTTTGCGCGCCTCAGATATGAATGCTTCAGTTGGCATGTGACACGAATGCAGAAAACAGCTACTTTTCATTGATAATGGATTTCGTTAAGATATCTGTGGAACTATAGAAGACTTGGGGTCGGAGAACAATGAGTATTTCGGCCCGAGTCCCTAAAAATTTCAGGATTTTCTCCCCCAACCCAAACACACCCAAACTTCTTAGTTCACTTCTGATATCCATTTATTGTTATAAATTGGTTTGGAGCGTTGGAGTAAATAGACTGCAAACCACGTTGGTGATGGGCATTTTTAGTTTGTTTAACCTGTCTTTCGCCTCTAATATTTGCTTTGCACAGCTTTATTTATTTATTTACATATTTAACAGATAACATCAAATTACTGAATATAGAAATATATAATATACAAAGAATCTACTAATGAAAGAAAGTAATATAGAGAGCACCAAATAATAACGAAATAATAATGATAAAAAATAATAAACAAAACCAAGGTAAAAAAGTGAAAATGGAAAATAAAGAAAAATAAGAAAAAAAACTACATTGAGTTGGAAGTAAGCACAGCATTGTTTTTAAGAAAAGTTTTGAAAGCATATAATGTTGGCAGAAGAGGACCTAACTGTAAGTCATTGTGTTACCTCAGTAAACGCAACAGCGAAGAATAAAGTACGCGCAAATGGAACACTAAACGCAAAAGAAGAACGAGTGCCTTGTACTGGAACATGGCCAGAAACGTAGCTACTGATGTCCGATTTAACCATTCTATGAAATAATTTAAAGAGTAGGCACTAATTCAGGAAATGTCTCCGGGATTCGAGGGAAGGAAGATGAAGAAACGACAGACTATAATGCACGTGTTGTTGTTCTGCAAATCGTTAGAATTGACAGCTGAGTTTTAGGAAAGTAGTTTGTTTTTAGTTTTATACATCGTTTCGAGTCGTAAAGGAATTAAATTTAAAATGGGACGAAAGACAATTGAATTTTCAAACGATTTAAGAAAATTAATAGTAGATTTGCATAAAAAGGGCAAATCATTGAAGAAAATCGGTGATATTGTTTTAAAAAGTAAGTCACCTGTGCAATACATCAAATAACTAAAAGAAGTGTGGCCAAATCACTCGAAAACAGCGAAACCAAAACCGGTCAGTCCTCATAAGAAGGCATCGGTACTTCTTACGACGACATATTCGGCAGGATGCAGTAGTGAGAGTTGTAAAACTTGCAGCATTGCTCGAGAAATACCATGACATCAAAGTAACTCCACAAACGGTTAGAAATCACATTAAGAAATTTGGATTTCATAGCCGAATCCCAGTAAGGAAACCATTTGTAAGTGCAGTCAATAGAAAAAAACGCCTAATTTTTGCAAAACAATACCTTAGCAAGGACTTTTTGTTCTGCAAACGTGTCATCTTTTTTGACGAATGTAAATTTAACGTTAAAGTGTCCGACGGATGCATACGAATTTGGTGTGAGCAAAATACAAGACTGGCTAAGTGTAACCTCTTGCCGACATTCAAACACGGAGGCGGTTCGGTAATGATTTGGAGCTGTTTTGGTGCTAAAGGTGTTGGGAATTTGCACTTTATCGACGGTATTATGAACTCGCACATGTATATTAACATTTTAAAGAGATATTTGGTCCAAAGCGCAAGGAAATTAGGTTGTGAATGGAAGTTCATCTTCCAACAGGACAACGATCTCAAACACACAGCTTTTAATATTCGTCTCTGGATGTTATATAGCTGCCGCAAATATTTAAAAACTCCACCCCAAAGCTCCGACATCAATCTGATCGAAAATTTGTGGTCGATTGTTAAGAGGAATTTGCGCAAACACGACCTTTGGAGCATTCAAAGGTTAAAGCATGCTCTACGGACAGAATGGGACAATATTCAAAAGGATTTAACTACAAAACTCATGGAATCGATACCAACACGGCTAAAAGCTATATTAAAACAAAAAAGTTATGCAACCAAATATTAAAACTTAAGAACACGCGTTTTAAATTTAGGTTCTTAAAGCGTACGAATACGAATTTTGTTTAGCTATAACCGAAATATTGTAACTTTTTCCAAACTTATGATATCTACACTTTTTATTTTGCTTTATTTTGTTTGATATACATATAATCAATGATTTTATTGCATATATTTTCAACTGGTAGCAACTTGTTTCAGAATAAAGAGGTTTTTCACATAAAATTGTTGGGGTACGAATACGGATTTTGCATACTGTATGCTTATCAAATTTGAGCTTAGGATCAAACATTATGCCAAGATTTCTAAAATTATCAACGACATTAAAAAGAGAGCCAGAAACAGAATAGGAGAACATCAAAGGTGAACTTTTCAAACAGATAGACATCTTGTGTCATTTCGCGATGTTCATAGTGAGAGCATTGGCAGCACACCGAGTCTGTAGGCTATTAGATAATTTTGTAAAAGCATACAGTCATCTTGTGACTCGATCACTCAGAACATCTTAAAATCATCGGCATATAAAAGACAAAGACATCGGACTCAATTCGAAATCGTTTATGAGCAAAAGAAAGAGGACCAAGGATAGATAATTGCGGAACACCTGATGCAGGATATAAGGGAATTGAAGAGGAGGAATTAACAGTTACAATGCAAGTACGGCCAAGGTCGTAAGAGTTAAACCAAGAACAACAGAAGTTAAATTTTAAAAGTATTCGGTCGAAACGAATGCAACTCAGGAGAGGATGTGGAGAGAAGATTTTGAGAAATAGAGGAGGATTGTTATGAGAAGAAAGAGGAAAAGTAAGCAGCAAAAAGTTCACACACTTTTTTTAGATAAGGCATTAGGTCTAATTAGGCGAAGTTAGTTTTAGTTAGGTATGAGTTAGACTTAAGTCATAGCATAAGGTAGATTTTAAGTGGCTATTGCTAGGATAATTCCAGCCACTGTACACGGCTAGGTATGATAATTAGCGTGTAAGATTAAAAGATAGATAAAACTCAAGAGATAAACATAAATAAAAATAAAACAATCAAGAGTCAGCAGGCCAAAATATTATAGCCGCTAGTAAGTATTTTTTTTTTAATTGTTAATAGTACTTAAATTAGATTAATAATGTACAAAATAAAACTAAAAATAAAATCTTTTCTAAATCTAAATCACGCACTTTTTGTGGTGTGGAGGCAGCTTTATGACCCAAATGCAGACCATTAAGGATACTAGGAAAATTTTTCAAGGAACGGATGAATGACCGAATGGATTTCGTGTGGTTTATTCTGATTGATGTTTCTATGCCAGCAATGTAGGTACGCATCACCTGTCTGGCAGCTTCTTTCGCTTTAGAGCGAAGATCTTAATAACGACCTGCATTTTTGGCTTCGAGTGCGACTGCAACTTCACCGCTGAACCATGGAGCATCATTCGGTTTATTAGGACGATTAGTTGGTGTGAATTGCGGAATAAGTTTTGAAAGGAAAATATACAATTTGCACAAAGCATCATCAACGTCAAGGCCACGAAAGAAAGAAAACCAATTAATTCTATTTATTTCAATCGTCATGTCAGTGAAATCAGCTTTGTGAAAGTTAAAACGTATTACGGATGGGATTTTATTCCTCATAGAATTGATATTTGAAATTTCTAGAATAAGAGGGAGTGATGAGGGTTAGGAGGAACGTAGGGAAAGAGAGCAGCACTTAAGGAAAGTGATGATTTTGGGAGATTGGATAAAACCAAATCCAGAATTCTATTCCTTGCATTTGGTATATTGTTTAGCTTTGAGACGGAACAAAATGGAAGAAACGAAGACGCTATTAAAGGGACATTACTAGTCGAGATGATAACCGAATAATCAACATCCCAATCTAGAGTTGGGAGATTAAAATCACCAGATAGCAGAACGTAAGTGGTGGAAAAACGACTGTTGAGGTAACAAGAGAGTTCCGCTAGGATTCGTTCATAAATCGACAGAGGAAGATTACAGGGGATATATATCGAAGCGAAAACTAAGGTTTTGACAGAAGGTAGAGAAATACGCTCAAAAATACATTCAAAAAGAGGACAGAAAGGGAAATCACGACAGAGTGTTCCGTTGAGTGCCTTATTTATACCAATGAGGACGCCTCCACCATTGGATCTACCACTAACTAAATGATTCCGGTCCTTACGGAAAACTGTATAGTCGGGTAAGATTTCTGAACCAAAGATACCATCAATGAGCCAGGTTTCTGTAAGGCATATTATATCGCCCAAAGCTAAGGTGGCAGAAAGCCTGAACTCATTAGTTTTGGTTCCAAAATGTCAGGTAATATATTCTTGATCATAAGTTCTGGAGCTCCATGCTCCTCTCGGACGAAAATTCCTTCGAGGAATTCCTTGACCAGAACACCAGGAGGCCAAAAGTCCTTTCATAAAAGCTCGTTAACACCAGCAGATACTATAATATAATACGAAAGAAGCGAACAAACATGAGATAGATTGAATATTCGGATTTTTGATTGGGTATTTATTGTCTCTAACAAAAGTTAATTGTTTTACAGAATAGCCAGCTGATGTTAAGGTCAGCTGATCTTAAGCTACTTTGAGTAATTTATCAACCAATTATTACTACATTGAACTCAGAAAATACAAATAAAATCAATCAAATCAATAAACAACTAATAAAATCAAGAAAAACATCAGCGAAATCCCCCAAGCTTTTTTGATTGCATTTTATTTAACTGAAAATTGATTCCATTGATATTAGACTTTCACAACCGATATCCGTGGCACTATTTGCTAACGAGCTAAAATTCTTTAATGTACTTTCACGTTCATTTGATTTTTATACCATGGCATATTTTTAAAAATCTATAAATATACAAAAAATTTCTGCAAAGTTGCTAAAAAATATAAATGAATTACACCTTCCAATTTGATTATTCTGCTAAATTGTTGCATTTACTGATAGCTCGAGCTTGCATTCACATTTAACCGTGAACCCATGGGTAATGAAGCGTCGAATATGCAAGTTAGTTTCAGTTGATTTGTGCGATTCAAGCCGCATTCGTTGCAAAGCAAATCGATTAATAGCGCCTTATAAATTTCATATAAATCAGTCATCAAATCACCAGGGGCAGAATAAAACTTTAAGTAAAATGACAGTAGTGGAAGAAAATATAAAATTTCTGCTGGTGTGGTGCTTATTTTTGACCTTTCAAGTGGGTAAGTTTAATACAACTTAATGGATTGGACTTTCTGGCAACTTGAAGGTGTATAATGCATTTTGAAATTTAAGTTTTTGGGATGAGTAGACATTTCTTCATATGAAAGAAATTTAGTTATTGAGTACAAGCATGAGGTGAAAAGAAATGGCACAATTGCTAAATATTTCTTAAACTTTACTGTTGTTCAACTGAAGTAATATACATGGAAAAAATAGAGTCCATAGAACTTACCTCCTGAAAATTTAAGCTTTAAATTATAGAACTGTATTAATTTGTTATTCATTAGCGTGTTCAGTTTTATACGGTCATTCTTTTCTTAGCCAATACCTCTCTGAAAACACCAAATTATGTATATTTCCTCGAACAAAACTTTTTTACTCAGGTCAAGGATCGCAACGCGAGACATCTGGATCAGTGGATCAGTATGGACAAAATGAGTTCATCTTAGGTGGAGTTGAGTGCACGCAACCTGTCCCTTTCATAGCCTCGCTCCAATTCTACTTTCGTAATGCCGGCTGGCGACATCTTTGCGGTTCGGCAATTATAACAAACAAACATGTTCTCACGGCTGCTCATTGTCTTAACTCAAAACTATTTGAAGAGGTTTCGGTCTATGTTGGGTCAAAGAACATAAAAAGTGGAGGTAGTCGACATCAAGTAGCACTATGGGTTCAGCACCCTGACTATCGCCCGAAGAAAGATAGTGATATTGCAGTTGTAAAAATCAAAGATTCATTTACATGGAGCCAGAATATTCGACCAATTGAGTTCCATAGTTCCAGGACTGTTCCTGAAAATGAACCATGCATGCTGTACGGATGGGGTAAAATAAATTCAAGTACAATGCCAGATAAACTACAATGCATGAATGCAACGACAATGACTGTCAAAGCGTGTGAGAAAATTTACTCCGGTACCAATAAAAAACATATTTGTTCGCAACGGGGAATACGTCATGGAATGTGTGATGTAAGTATGTCGAAATTCATTTCAAAACAATGTACGCAAACGCTGCATATTTACGAAAGACTCAAAACTTTCATGTGTGCAATTTTACAGGGTGACTCAGGAGGACCGGTGACCAGTATTAATGCCGATTTGATAATTGGTGTTATTTCTGAGGGTCCTCGAATTTGTGGGAATGGTAAACCTGAAATTAATACTCGTGTTTCGAAATTCGTCAAATGGATTGATAAAAGTTTGAAAATATGAATTCATTTCCATTGTGAAATATGTAAATAACCTGTTGTGAATCTTTTCAAATTCAAATAAATAACAAAACAAAAGCTTTACAATAAAAAATGTATCCAAATTATCATATTTAATTATGAAGTTCTATTACCACAGAAATTAATTGTTTCGCAATTATTGTTAATTAATTGTTGTTTAAAAAAGTTCTAGAATTTTCAAAACATTATATTAGAGTTATTAATTCTAAGAGCTCTCTTGGGATCCTCGTGGTTTTCTTTTCAAATAAAGCTATTTGGCTCAACTTGATGGTGACGTAGAGCATAACAAATAATAAATGCTATTGTAATCGAACTTGGTGTTTCTACTGCAACCACCTTGGCTTAAATGTAGAAAATAGAGCATTGAAGTTTACTAATAAAAAAACCAGATTGTGCAAACCATTTCAATAGCCCTCACAGATTCAATTCCAACATGTACCAGTGTACCACCCGAACGTGCGGAGAGTGACGTGCAAGTAAATGGTCGATCTGTTTGAAATGACTCCTCTCACCTCTCCTCTTCGTCCTATCTACTCGCCTTCCCGTAGGCGGTGCTGTTAATCTTGACCAGAGATCGGGTAACGATATCCTAGCGATATTAAACCCCCGGTGGAAGCGAAAGAAACTAAGTGGTAGATAGTCCGGTCCTCCAGGCTTGGGGGTTGGAGCGATGGACCGACAATCCGTCCTCCACAAAATTTTAAACCGTTGCGGAACTTACGGAGATGCCTCGGATAGGATTGGACCAACGGAAACGACCCGGCAAACGAAACATGGACTATGCTTTTGGATCCTGGAATGTCAGATCACTAAATAGACCTAGTGCTGTAAAAGAATTATTATTACAGGCCACTCAGTACAAACTGAACGTGCTGGCGGTCCAGGAAACGAAAAGGACTGGTAGCGAGATTCAAGACATGAGATTGCACACAATATTCAAGAGTGGGAAGCCTGCAGGAAGCCGTGAATTTGGAGTGGCATTCATTGTGGATAGGGAGTTCAACCCACACATTATGGAATTCAAGGCAGTAAGCGAACGGTTGTGTGCGATCCGCATCATAGCAAAATTCTTCAAAATATGGCTGATAAATGTTTCCGCCCCGACAGAAGAAAAAGACGAAGAAACGAAAGACGCATTCTATAACCACTTGGAAAGGCTATTCGACTCATTCCCCCCAAATGACGTCAAAATAATACTCGGCGACCTCAACGCTAAAGTCGGGAATGAAGAAGTACATCGGGGAACAACTGGAGGGCACAGTCTCCACGATGCAACTAATGACAACGGCCAACGCCTGATTGACTTTAGATATAGTCATAAGTTCGACATGCTTCCCACATCGACGCATCCACAAAAGAACATGGGCATCAACAGATAGCAATACCTTCAACCAAATCGACCATGTCCTTATTCAGCGGAGATGGGCTTCCAGCATACTTGACGTTCGGACGTTTCGAGGAGCAAATTGTGACTCGGACCACTACTTGGTTAAATCCAAATATCGATGTCGCATGTCAAAGGCGTACGTGACGAAGACGAGTCCTCTGCGTAAGTTTGACATCGGAAAGCTCCAAACGGCGTCAGTAGCAGAAAACTTCTCAAAAACTCTTGAGACTAAGCTAACTCCCATCCTACAAGATAACACAGTGAGGCCGGTTGACGAGGTCTGGATGGAGATGAAGACAGCAATCAAAGCCGCTGTAGAACAAGTGGTTGGGTATGAAGCTCGGCGCAAAAGAAACAACTGGTTCAACAACGAATGCCAAGATGCGCTGAACAAGAAAAATCAGGCATATAAACAGTTCCTTGAAAGGAACACCAGGACGAAGAGAGAAAAATATGAAAATCTCCGACGAGTAGCAAATAAGATCATTAGATGTAAGAAACGAAAATATTATGACGAGCAATTAAAGAGCATTGACGAAAATCTGGCGAGCAATAAAACTAGGCAAGCTTACAAAGTAGTGAAATGTTTAAGACGCGGATATCAGCCCAAGACGACACTCTGTAAAGACGAATCGGCAACATCATCGCCGAAGATAGCCAGATTAAGGAGAGGTGGGCCTGCTATTTCAAAGAACTCCTTAATCCTGCACATGGCTCAATAATATCAGAGCCGATAGACATCTCTGACGAAGTCCCGATTGCACCTCCAACGCTGGAAGAAGTCACGTCTGCCATAAAAAGCCAGAAAAATAACAAAACGCCGGGCATTGACGAGATTCCGGTCGAGCTAATTAAATACGGTGGAAGCTGCCCTATAAAAGCCATCCACAAATTGATCCAGAACATCTGGGGTCAAGAAAAAATACCGCAGGAGTGGTGCAAATCCATCATATGCCCTATCCACAAAATAGGAGACAAACTTCGGTGCGAAAACTACAGAGGCATATCGCTACTTTGTACATCATATAAGATACTGACGAAAATATTAAAAGATAAAATAAACGTATACGCAGAAAAGGTCTTTGGGAAGTACCAAGGAGGCTTTAGGTCTGGTAGATCCACTACGGATCAGCTCTTCACAGTCAAACAAGTGCTTGAAAAATGCTGGGAATTTAACATCGACGTCCACCAAATTTTCGTGGATTTTAAACAAGCATATGACAGTATTGACCGAAACATACTGTACAAAATAATGCTATACTTCGGCATCCCGGCAAAACTAGTCCGGCTGACCAAAATGACGATGACGTTGACAGCATCACAAGTCAGAATCAACAACGGTCTGACTGACGCCTTTGACACAAATGTCGGACTAAAGCAAGGAGATGGGTTGGCCCCTTTGCTGTTCAACCTAGCACTTGAGTACGTGATAAGGAAGATTCCTGTCGGCACAGGGGGTACGCTACTGTATAAGTCGAACCAGTTAGTGGCCTACGCCGATGATATTAACATCTTGTCCCGTTCCTTCACATCCGCCAAAGAACTCCTGTTGAAACTTGACCAGGAAGCCAAAGAAGTAGGCCTGAAGATCAATCAGACGAAAACAAAAATCATGACGCAAACAAGAAAGAAGACCTCCATTAGACAAAATATAATTTTGGACGAATATAATTTAGAGAAACTGACGAAATTAAATGGAGAATACAGCTCGCTAATAAAACTTCCTGCTCCGTTCTGGCCCTACTGAAGACCAGCTGCATACACAGGAAGACGAAGCTCCAAGTCTACAAATCAATCATCAGACCTGTGTTGTGCTACGGATGTGAAACTTGGACCCTTACCCAAGCGTCCGCAAATATGTTGAACGCCTTCGAAAGATGGGTCCTCAGGCGTATAATTGGAGCTAAACAAGAGTGCGGCCAATGGCGGATAAGGTACAACCACGAGGTGTACGAGGTTTTTGATGAGCCAGAGGTTGCTACAATAGTGAAACTGCGGAAGCTGCAATGGGCTGGTCACGTGCAACGAATGGACGAGCATCGAGTACCTAAGAAGGTATTCGACGGAAGGGCCGAGGGTCGAAGACCAGTGGGAAAACCCAGAAAACGCTGGTCTGACTCTGTCGACGAAGACTGCGCAAAGCTGCTCGGATTTCGGAATTGGAGGACGTGGTCATTGGACCGAGACAACTGGAGGCGTCACCTACGAGAAGCCAAGGCCCGAGAGGGGCTGTAGTGCTACGACGACGACGACGAAGTTTACTAATAAAAAAAACAGACTTAGCAAACCATTTCAATAGCCCTCACAGATTCAATTCCAACATGTACCAGTGAGAAGCAAAAATAATAATTGGCTGAAAAATTGCAAAAGTATTCGATCTTAAATGTACTAATGCAATAAAATAAATTTACTTTTTCTAGTTGATTATGATCTTATTTATTGTTTTTTTTTAATTGGTGGAAAATCAATGAAGCATGACTTGCAGGCGTGATAATTGAACTATAATATGAAAAAAACTATAGCGGAAACGATTTTTGAAAAAAAAAAGTATAGGAAATATGCAGATTTTCAGTACATATTCAACCAACCGTGCTTTTTACTACCACAAACCTGTATGAATATTTAATGGTAGTATCTGTTCTCACGAAAATAACAAAGCCAAAAATATACCAAATTTGCTTGCAATTTAATGACTGCATTGGAAGTTTAGACTTACACCCACAAACATTTTCAAATTTTCGAAATTAACATTTTAAAATTTACCATTAGAACTTATCAAGACCGTGATTTTGAAGATTTTAACACTTCTTTTTTTTAAATATTAAGAAAAGTTGTATTTTGTCCTGGAATCTTATAAAGAGTTTTAATGAAATATAAGAGCAGCTAAAAATTCTGATTGAATTCTCACTCTGCCATTTTAACTTTTATTATCTCTCTGACTTATGACCGCCTTAACAACTTAAACACGTATAATGAACGACCTATGTAATGACTTACATTAATACGTATTTATTTGAGCAAAAAAAAAAACACGCCTATTAGTACATTTTAAATTGCTGTATAATTGAGAATTGAATTATGAATGACATAAAAGCTTGCTTGGGCTAGGGGTCAGAAAACTTTTACAGATGGTCGACATATAAATTTCTCTGGACGAATCATATGTTTTTAAAGCCATTTTGTGAAGTAAGAAACTTTTGTTTACTTTATTTGTGACTTAGAAAATGAGAAATTCCTTTCTTTCACGTAACTATGTCTCGAAAATTTTTTTCAAAATTTATAATATTGGTCCGTTTCGACAAAAAAAAGCAATATATAATTGTTGGTACGGACTAACAAATTTGGATGATATTTTGTTCAGGAAATGTCAAATAAACTGGACAAACTTGCCGTAATGTTTTGGTTAGCCGTAGATATGTGAAATGAATATCTCATAAATGATCTTCCTCACTCATGCCTAGTACTATACTCTTGGCGAAACGAATTCAACAGTCGAATCCCATACAAAAAGATCTTTTCGATTCGTCAGTAAAGCTCTTTTTGTATGGGATTTGACCGTTGAATTCGTTTCGCGAAGAGTTGTTACGGATTAAATATTTGGTTAATGTTTTTAAACGGTAAATATAGAGGAGAGTCACTTTTGGTCCGATTCCAGATTTAGTTTGCTCTAGTTCACCAACGGTTTGTTTGAAAGCTAAAAATAAATGTTCATTAATAATGTTGTTGCCCAAATTCATAATAATACTGTGATGTTTGCATAGATTTTTAATTCAGTAAGCTAAAAAAAAAAAGACAGTTGTTGAAAAATTGAATTAAGAAAAAAATGTAGTTTTTGAGTGAGTTGAATTAGAGAATTCGAGTTGTAAAGACATCGTAGAGGAGTTTGCGAATCTATCTCAAGCGGAATCACACGTTTGATTAGTGTGAATTGAGTCGAGGCCAGCCGTTCCAAAGTGCGAGTATTGATTTGGTGAACTCCATTATCACAGAATAATACGTTCGAGGAACAGTTGAAGAAAAGAAGTGGGAACGTTGATGAAGAAAGAATATTAGGAGATGAATACAACAAGAAAGTGGATTTGGTAAAGGAAATTGAAGAAGAACGAAGAAAAGAATAAGCAAGCATCTCGAGGCCAGCCGTTCCGAAGTGCGAGTTTTGGTTTGACTGTCTGCATCCAGAGGGGGCCCCCACAGGTAGTTGTTTGTTTCTGTTGATGTTATATTGTTGCGAGGTTGATCTTTCTTATGAATAATATTGTGTATGTAATCAAACGAATCGTTGGTGACTTTATTTGATTGCGTGACAAAAAGAAAAGTGACTCTCGAGAAAGTAAAAAAAAAGTGACTCTCCCTAGAGTAGAGTATTTGGTTCTCGTTAAAAAAAAAATATATAGATACATTTTTCCCTCTTTTATCCGTGAGGCTACGTCTCGTTCCGTAGCCGAGGGAACGCATAGAAAATTGAACGAGTGGCGCTGTTTTTTTACCACGACCGTCTTCGGCTGTGGTCGGGCAAATCTTCGAGCGTTCCCCGCGGTATTGCGTGACAGAGTATAGTACTAGGCATTAGACATAAATGATTTCACACCATCAGGAGTACCTTTGACTAAATTTGTTGTTTTGAACCTTGCCAACAAGCATCTTAACTTTAGGAGAATAAACTTTACAAAACACAAAAACCAAGCTTGAAAGCATGTAGCAGTAAAAATTGTTTTTAATGGAAAACTAAATTCCTTAAACTGTCTCACTTTACAATGAAACTTAGTTTGAATTAGATGTAATTACAGAAAGCAAGCCACTTCCCAATTATAACTACCGAAAGCGATGGATTGTACTTAAAAAAATAAATAAAAAAACCTTTTAAATCTTTTGAATCTTACCAATTTGGATTATACAACCATAAAAAAAACGACTTATACTTACCTGCATCGACTGCAACAAATATTTACGTGGCAATTATTTATTTAATATAGTATGTGTTTGTACAATATACGTTTCTCAGCTAAATCACACCATTTATTTATGCAATCCAATACGCAAATTCAAATAAGAACTTATTTTGCTTTATTTAAATTATTGCATTAAATGACCTTTTTAATTGCATAAACTATTTTCTTTTATTTAAATATACTAAGATTAATATAAAAAAACTCTAGCGCACCTGAACCGCTAGAAACACTAATGTTCGAAGAACAGTAGAAGAATCGTGCAGATTTTGAGTGCATATTTTACCACAGCCGAACTAATTCAAACGCCAGGTTTTACTTTGGTCTTATAACTCATATAGTGAAAAGGTTTCAGATATTACCAGTGGCATGAATTTCAAAGTTTATGAGAGCAACACTTGTTAATTATATTCGCTCTCAGTGGCTTCTTTCACAAACATTTTCAAAGCAGCATCTCATATAACATCAATGAAGAAAATGCTCAGTGCCTGCAGCACTGTAACTGAAGTTGGTGTTTGGGGCTGCGATCCGAAAAATTTGCAGAACTTTGGGAATTGAAACATTGGCTATTTATTTTCATTGTAAATGTTTCCGGTATGAATACTAACTGTAAGCATTTATTGATAGAAAAGTAGCACAACCGACTCGCGCTGGCAACCTTTTGCCAGTATCAAAGCCAAGAATATATCACATCTGCTGCACGTTGTTATATTACATTCGAAGTTATAGGAGTATAAAGAATTTTAGGGTTTTTTCAAATAATCGAAAACTTAATATTTCACTACAATATCATTACCATTTGAAAATTCTACGATAAAACCGCTTAGTAAAGATATTACAATTAAACACAAAACTAACAATAGCTGGCAATCCTATCGTGGCTTTTCAACAAAATTTGGCTTGAATAATGTCTATAATAGGTTCCATTAATAATATGAAATTCGTATTGATTTCATGACTGCACTGGAAGTTATAGGGCAAAAAGTTTTATTTTTCTGAGCGAATTTTCAAAACCAAAGACACAAAAATTACCATAGCTGGCAGCACCAATCGAATTTTTCAACCAAATTTCTATCAAACAGAGTTTAGATTAAGGTTCACCTATTGTGTCAATTTCATGAAAATCTGGTTACTTATTCACATTTCATAGGGCAAAAAGCAGTTTTTTTTCTATGTAATTTTTCAAGATGGCGCCACTGGCACAAAGTTGCCCACAATTCAAAATCGCTTCTATCACACCTGGTCCTACTTAAGTCCAATGTATTCTGTAAATTTCAGTTGTATCTGATTATTGGTTCGTGAGTTCCCGTGAACAGCAGTTTTTGATACTAAAAATATAGGTTAACTGGGAAAGGGTTACCGTTCTTGTCCGACATGAAATTTCCATAGTTTTACTTTGAAAGTGTCGATTAAGCATAACATTTGTATACAGATTGGTTTTATTGTAAGAAACGGACATTTTTTAGGATATTGGATGGTTTGAATGTGTTCACTTCCAAATTTGAATTTTTTTAAATTTAAGGCACCAAAATTATCATAGCTGGCAGCTTCAACCGAATTTTTCAACCAAATTCTTACCAAACGTGGTCTAAAGTAAGGTCCAGCTACAGTGTGAATTTTGTCAAAATCGAACGATTCAATCAGAATTTATAGGGCTAAAAGCAGTTATCTTCTTTAGTGATTTTTCAAGATGGCACAACTGGCACAGAATCGCCCGCATTTCAAAATTACTTCTATCAGACCTGGTCCTATTTAAGACCAATACATTCTGCAAATTTCAATTAATTCTGCTCATCAAATCGTGAGTTTCCGTGAGCAGAAGTTTTTGATGCTAAAAATATAGGTAAATTGGGCAAGGGTTACCAGGCGTGCCCGTTATACCATATCTTTTTTTTTTTGATTATGTAAACAAAGCACAAGATTTATATGTGAATGGCTTTTTTTTGAAGAAACGGCATTTTTTCAAGAGAAACAATGATTGGCAGGTTTTCACTTTCAGCGCCCGCCATAGCTACAGGGTTGCCACCACGCTCATTAAAAGCTACACAAATCTACAACTAAATAATATCAATATGTCCTGAAAATTTCATAATGATTGAATAGCTCTGTCAAAAGCTATCGTAATTTAAAAATTTTCAAATTTTCCCGTTCTCTTTTTAGGCACCCAGCGCACACATAGGGTTAAAAAATTCCAAAACATTATCCGATTCACATGTAAAACACGTTCGAAATTTATTTCGTTAACTTTATTTATGCGAAAACTATTTGTGTACGGAATAACAGGTATATTAAAAATATCACTTAAATGGCCGCCGGCGCCAAAGGGTTAACAATAATTGACATTTAGTGAGACGTGGACCTATTCTGCATATACACCAATGTATCCTGAAAGTTTCAGCTCAAGCGGATGGCGCGTTCCCGAGATTATCTCATTGAAATTTTTTGATGATATATATATATATATATATATATATATATATATATATATATATATATATATATATATATATATATATATATATATATATATATATATATATGGGAATATGAATTTTTGGCCGAATCGATTTCAATACTAATGTTCTTCGAACATTAGTAAAAAATTTGACTTACCGTACGGTTCATCTACAATATGAATTTGGCTCTGACTTCGTGCCTGTGTCGGAACTTATAAGACAAATTTTATTTTGTGAGCGAATTGCCAAAATTCATGACAAAAAAAAATTGGTAGCTCTGCCCTAATTTTTCAACTAAACTTCTAACGAAATCAGCTAAAAGTGAGATCCAGCTGCTACGTAAATTTCGTTAAAATCTGGTGACTGAATCGGAATTTATGGTCAAAAAGTAGTTTATGGTTTTCAAGACGCAAAAAGGATTGAAAGCTATTTCCAATTATATTCCATTTTCGCGACCGCAATTGTTGGCTCTGATTTTCAACGAAATAGAGTCCGAATTTTTAATTACAAAAGCACAATTAACATGAAATAACGAATCGCAGCGCACACAGTTGATTTTAAGAGGGGTGCACCCACATTATGTTTATAATTTTCTTAAATCAGTATAAGACATATGGCATATGTCATTTGGCTCTAATAGGCGTGGGAAGACAATAAATGAAACGGTACATGAGCAGCCTAAAAGTATTGTCAAGATGAAGCGATATTATTTCGAAAAAGTGATCGACCTACAATGATGTGTTTTAGTCGTCAAGAACTTGTTTTTAGGGTACATGATGAAAACGGTGACAGAGATAACCGCGAAAACTTTTTGGAATGTCTTGAATTGTTCGCGAAGCATAATTCAGATTTTGAAAAACATTTTAAAAACAAGGTTGCAAACTGCTTTCGTGGCAGATCACAAAATGTGTGGATAAAGACATTGCAGATGAAATAAAAGAGGTCGGCCTGATGGCTGTTTCGGCAGATGAAACAAGAGCCCACAAACTAGAACCACTCTCCATTGCTTCCATTCGCTAAAAGAATAATAGTCAGAGGAAGGTTCTTAGATTTTCTAGATTGTTCAGGTGCTAGTGATGTCTCGTCTTTAGAAGACATAGCGTTTAATACATTTATTGGTTCATTGCTGTTGTTGGACAATCGTATAATGATGATAGTGTCATATCAGGGCAAAAAGGAGGTGAGCACACCCGAATTAATGTAAAACACCTAGCATCTACATTTAAATCTACAGTACGCTCACAGAATGAACATTGTTGTGTTGGACATATGCTCCTCCATCAAAACATGTACATTTTATTTCAATATCATCGATTCCCTATACCCACACTTTTTGAATTATTTGCACAGATGAAATCAGTGAGATTTGGAACTATAAAAGAGGCTTTAAAAAAAGGAACGAAAGAACGAAAAGACCAGAACTCAGTTTTTGCATCGAATATCTATTATTCAATCAGAAATCGAAAGTTTGTGGAAAATCTTTTCATATTTCACTACACTCTTCCCATAACGAATATATTGAACAAATATATCGAAAGTAAACATGCAACTCTTTTTGGGATGGGATGCGTCTGATAAATGGAACAGTTATAACACTACTAAGTAATGGTGAAAATGTTTATGTTATTTGGAAACAATTAAATCATTCGCAAAAAAGCTTTTTCTGGATCTCACTTTTCCTAGACGAACGCGAAAACGAAAAACAGCAGGGAGCATCAGTTTGAAAGCTTTTGCTATTTCATCTAGTCTTGGGCACGCAGATAGGGCAACAGAGATATCCCAGCAATCCAAATCCTGCAATCCAAATGGCTCGGAATTTCATGCCTTCGTTTGCATAATTTCAGACTCTGCCAGTTTTGACGGCACGTGTTAGTGAAAATTACTATATGGATAAAAAAAATGTTTAGCAATAGGCCATTTTCTCTCTCATAAGCTAAATATGTTGCAATTTCTTCACAGAAATCAAATTTCGAAAGTAATCTATCCTGTTGTTTATCGTCTCCCTAACCGATACGCTCGATATACTGTAAGTATTGATATTTGATGGGAAATTAAAATTTCTTCAGCATCTAAACGTAAAAATGATCTGATATATTACTATTACTTTCATCTTATTCACGTGTAATTATTGCAAGCGTTCATTCCTGAGTGGTCATGGATAATTCATGTGTAATTCATACAAACTATTCACATTATATACATGTGGCAGTAGCTCACACGTATTCACAAACATATAGTAATGGCAAATAATGCATTAGAAAATATATAATGTATCCTGAAAACATCAGATCGATCAAATAACATGTGTTTTATACAATAAAATATACATAATTTAGGATAGCCGTAAAGATATAGTTCAATCGATCTCGTATCCTTAATACCACATTGATGCTTTGGACGCTGCTTCAACCTGAAAATATAAGAACGATTGAAGTGCGCTGCTGGACTTGATGCTCTCGTCGCTCCGACTTGATCGAAACCTTAGACCTATTATTGTACTTCCAATTGTTTGACTTTGCTAATTTTGTGTATCAACTGGTATTCTCAAGCTTGCATTCACATTCAAGTAGGAAATTTTTGATAATGAAGCGTTGAATATGCAATTTAGTTTCAGTTAATTTTCGCGATTCGAGCCGCATTTGTTGCAAGGCAAATATAGTTAAAGCAACTTCGAAATCTAATATAAAAGACTCACAAAATCACCAGGCATTAGAATATATTAGAATACATCTTCAATTAAAATAAGAGTGGTGGAGGTGATGATGGCTTTAATTAAATTGTTCTTTGTGTGCTGCTTACTCTCGACTTTTCAATTAGGTACGTTTAGAATTGGATTTTTTGGATTGGAGTTAGAGTTCGATTGGAATAAATTGGGTTTCTTAGTCACTTGAAAAGCTTTTTCAACATGTTTTGGTTGAGTTGACATTTGAATCGATTTGAATTTAATTCTAATTTAGTCCTTAAAAAGAAAACTGTGGAAAATAGAAACTGCACCATTGTTTCATTCTTCTGAAACTTTGAATCTCTCTAAGCTGTTTCCCAATTAAAGTAATAAACGCTAATACAAACAATTTGAAATATTCCAAGCAATTTACTCTCTGGAATAAATTAAATTTCGAACTAGAAGTGATGTAACTGAATTTTTTTTTTATTCATTAGCATTTTTGCAGCAATATCCCAATGATTTTAATGGCATTGTTTCTTTGAAAACGCCCTAAGATGTTTATTTCTATAAAAAAAATTATTTTCTACATAGGTCGAGGACTGCAGCGCGAGACATCTGGATCAATGAATCAGTATGAAAAAAATGAGTTCATCTTTGGTGGAGTTGAGTGCACACAACCGGTCCCTTTCATTGCATCACTCATGTTCTTCTATCGTAATATTGGTTGGCGACATATTTGCGGTGCCGCAATTATAACAAATAAACATGTCCTCACTGCTGCTCACTGCCTTAACTCAAAACTGTTTGAAGAGGTTTCGGTCTATGTTGGGTCAAAGAACCTTAAAAGTGGAGGTAGTCGACATCAAGTAGCACTATGGGTTCAGCACCCTGACTATCGTCCAAATAAAGATAGTGATATTGCAGTTGTAAAAATCAAGGGCTCATTTACATTGAGCCAAAATGTTCGACCAATTGAGTTCCATAGTTCCAGGACTGTTCCTGAAAATGAGCCATGCATGCTGTACGGCTGGGGTAAAATAGATTCAGGTGTTATGCCAGATACACTGCATTGTATGAATGCAACGACACTGTCTGTTAAAACTTGTACGAAATTTTTCGCCGGTACCAATAAAAAACATCTTTGTTCGCATCGGGGAATGCATCATGGAATCTGTGATGTAAGTACTCGTATGACGAAATTCATTTCAAAACAGAATATTCAAATTTCAATGCATGTAATTTAACAGGGTGACTCAGGAGGACCGCTGACCAATGTTAATTCAAATTTGCTAATTGGTGTTATTGCTGAGGGTCCTCGAAATTGTGGGAATGGTCAGCCTGATATTAATACTCGGGTTTCATATTTCGTCAAGTGGATTGATAAAAGTTTGAAAATCTAAACTCTTTGGAGCTATATGAATATAGTTATTTGCGAATTTATTGAACTTAAAAAGAAAGCAAATGACTTATTAAAAATAAAGGTAAGCAAATTATCATACAAAGTTATGAAGCTTGATAATCTCACAAAATAATCGTTTTTCTGGCTGGAATATTCGCAACGTTCAATCACAGTCATGAATACTTAAAATTCTCTAGAACCCTATAGTGTTGCATTTAACAAAAAACTACAAAATCTGTTTAGCGTGAATGAAAACACAACCTACAAAATTTGCAGACTAAGAGCTTTAAACTCCCACTCGCACAAATAGAGCATTCAAATACCATTTAAGCAGATTTGATAGAAACAATGATTCCTGCAAATGCCAGTGGGAAGTTAACAAATCAAAAATGTATAGCGTCTTAAATGTATTAATCCAGTAAAGCTATTTTATTTTTTCCAGTTGATTATGATCTTGTTTATTGTGCTGTCACTAGATAGGAAATCGATGAGGCATGATTTGGTAGAATGAAAAATTGAATGGTAATAAAAAATTCTCCTCAGCTGAGTTAGGTGTGCCACATTGTCATGAAAATGCTTTCGGTTGGTTATATTTTGCAATATAATGATAATGACCACGGCCGTTGACGACACACCACCATTCAAGCAATCACTTTTCAAAACTAACTGACAGCTTATTTGGCTCTTAAAAATTAAACTATCTAGCTATAAAAAAAATACCCAGACAGAAGAAAAAAACATACTGCCTCAAATGGCTGAAAATTCCTATTATAACACCTTATTAAGGATAACGAACTAAAATTCTTCGTACTTCCGATTCATACTTAGTACGAAAGAAACATTTAATTCAAATTTAAGTTTAAGATGTCTTTCTCGCGCGAAAATTATTCAACGAAAAGAATCGCAATGGAACCCAACGATGTCGTCTTCATATTTGTATCTGTGAAAAAGTACGAAAATGAAATTGTGGAAAATTTTTAGGAAATAACTTTCGCATAGCGCTCGTCGGAAGTCAAGTGGAACAACAAAACTAATGAAATTGTGTCCGAAAATTTTGTTTTTCATTCAGATAATTGTCGACACAAATATAATATCAGAAATAATTGAAAGTGAAATGGCAAGAAGTTTTAAGTTAAATTAGATATCATATAATTTTTAGTTTTTATTCTGAAGTTGAAATTGTGTTTCTTAATTCTTTTGGATGTTTTAAAAGTTTAAGTGACTGAATATAAGAATCTATAGCTTTTTTCTCATGGCACACATTTTGAAGTAGCGTCTAAGGAGTCACGCTCTTTCTTCGAAAATGAGATTTGATTTAATAATGCACGCATTTTGAAGAAATTTCAATAAAAATACGTTTTAATCGATTATTTACTGTACATGTTTCAATTATTAAGATTGTTCGATATTTCTAAAGGTACGCTGCGGCTGGTACCTGAAACTTCAAACTTAAACTAAAACTTATTTCGGTTTGAAGTTTATCAAAGCTTAATGACGTCATTTTTCATTTAGTTTAGTAAGGAAATGCTACCGCTGATTTCTTAATCTAAAACGTATATGACATAACTTATAAAATGAGCATCAAAATATTTTCTTTTGTTTTTCTTTATTATTTAACATTTGCAACATTAATTTATGTCAACCATAAGAAAAATATACTCAGAGAACAGTACAGGCTTACACACAAACTCCAAAACACCAAAACTAAAACTGAAAATAATGAACATGTTCATTCTAGAGTTGGGTCGTACTCGGATTTTCACATACTAGGTATTCCTAATACGAGTACAAAAAAATACCTGTTCCAAAAATACTAGCTAGTATTTTTTGAAGTATGTACATATATACACACAAGTAGATGCGATTTGCAGTGATGTAATGAAACGGTATGCTATGCCCTCTCCCATCCACCAGACACAAAGTTCCCAGGCTAGAATGGTGATGGTGCAGTTGACCGTGAAAGGATACCGAGCCATTAGTCCGTGCAGCTTGCCTGTAACTTTCCAATGGTCGGTCACTTGTTTGGCAAATCTTTTTCCAATCTAGGAGCCATCTAAGGAAAAACAATCAAATTCAATCAATTTAATTTGATTTTCATTTTAATATATGCACACAACACCTCCTGTGTTCTTTCAAATTACCAATGTCGAAAAATTTACAAAAATAGGACCAACTAATCCTGTTGCCTATATGACTTTTCATCGGTCTATATGACTTTTCATCGGTCGATCGCTGATACCAAACTTTTCCTGGCTAATCTAAAACAGTTGGTTTTCCACTTGACTCACTGAAGCATGAAGTTTGTCGAAAATTTTATTAAGAGATGATAAAAATAAATGTTACGTCTATTAAACATGCACCCATTAGGGGGCCAACCTCTTCGGTAAGGTAGGACATGAGTCACAACCCCGGTAGGGTTGGAGCGCAGTCACGAGGAGGGCTTCAGCATAGTCGGAGAAGCCAACTGGCGAACCAAAAAGGATCTCAACATTTTTAGTGCTACTTTCAGTTTTTCCGGCGTATTTTATTTTGCCGTATCTTAGAAACCAGGCCGCTTTTTCCCAAATTTGGATGGAAATTTCGTCCCGAAACAACTCAGAAAGGTCCCCAAATTCATGCTAGATAAAAAAATAATGGTCGTTTTTGCCCAATTTCCCCTATCAAAATTTTTATTATTTTTATTATTTTTCTCCAAAACTCTGTCCATAGCAAATCAGCTTAAATAATTTAGGTAAGAGGAAAAAGACCACACAGTGAAACCCATATTTTACTCCTGATGCATCACTTGACAAAGTACAACAGCTGCTTCTTTCAGTTTTGGATGTAATTCTAGGCTCTGTAACAACCATGGCTAACCGCCACTGTTTTCTGAAACAATGACCGAGATTGGTTGGGTCCAACCTAGAAATAATTCCCGCGCTGATGCAGAAGCGATACGTTTGGGAAGTCTAAACGTAGACACTATGCTGTAAGGTCATGGTTTTCCCAGCTTGGTTCTTCAGAAATATATGGTGGCTCGTCAGGAGTGGCAGAGTTGGCCCGGCCGTACCAAAATAATGACACCCAAAAATAAGAAAGGTTAATAATTATGTTCAATACTTAACAACTGCTTATTGATTTCTTTTATGAGGTTTATATGCTGCCTTAAGTTTGTCATAAGCCACGTATACAAGCTCGGATTGGAATTGAGGTCAAAAAATTGTAATGTAAACGGATAAAGAATCTGATTAATAAATTTAACTATTTTAATCCGAATCTCACGTGGCTATTGTAAGTAACTTACCAAGGAAACTTTTGATAGAAAGTTAAACCGTCAATGTCCACTCCATTTCCATTATTTCAGTAGGCAACACATATAACTTTGCAGGCAGCCGCGTTCTGTTGGAACTGGAAATTTTTTTTGGCACTTATTGGAAGGTTTATTTTACGAAAGTTAACGTTTATTTTTTATTTGCTATTTGAGAAGAACTGTGAGACTAATGTTTTTTCACCGATAAAATCAAATATACGGAATTATTTATTGAAAAAATATAAAAATATAAATAATATAAAAAAATATGATTTTTTCTTTCCAAATCAAAAGATTTATCTACTTTCAAATTAATTATACAAACCAATTAGTACGAAAATGATTCCAAAGATGCAATCACGAATTTTCTCATTCATTTGCATACTATAAATTCCATGAGTTTTCTACAATAACATTCAGTAAAGCTACAAACTTTAGTTAAACGTCGCCATTTCATTCAACACATATTACGAGAGTAATTTTCCAAATACCTATCTCATAAATTACCCTCACTCTTTAGTCCTTTCACAATTCTCCCACGTCATCGAAAAGATACATTACCTGCACTTATGATATTTTATTTCATAAACGTGCATTGGAAGTCTCATGAGCGAAATTTCGTTGTGTCACTGAGCAATATAACTTTGTTCTGCAATTGGGACAAGTTCAAGTTTATGCTTGGGTTCACGTAGAAATATGGGTTTTTAAAGGTGTCAGCCGGCAAGTGACGTTATCATTTTTATGGCAGCAGAATGTAGACCATGATACATGTGAAATGTTGAAAATATTTTTTTTTACTGTTTTGTTTGGTGCAAAATGGGGAAAACATGACTATGAATTATGGTATCATTAAGCAATTATTCGTGGATACAGAGAATGAGAAACTAATGAGAAGTTTTGCCGATTATGACTCATCAGTTTGGGACAAAACTGTGAATTTCAAATAGTTCTGAAATGAATTAGAAAGATGCTTATTGCAGTATATATTGATATTGATTCACCTTACGAATTTTGTTACAGCTATAAGTATGTAGAAAAAAAATTTAAATTTAGGTTTCCTGTAAATAAATTTCAGAAAATTTTTATGAGTTCGTCTGTAAAGTTAAATGGGTCAATATTGAAAGGGATTAAAACTTAGAAAAATTTTCTGCGACCATTTATTAAACTGAAATAGAAAATAAAACTCAGGTACGTGAGAACCGCTAGAAAAACTTATATTCGAAGGAAAGTGCGGAAACTATATATGTCGATTTTGATCCAATTGCAAGATCCAAGAGGACGTATCATTTTGATTCGATGTCTGCATCGCAAGCCGTAGGAAAGAAAAGCTTCCAGGGTTAACACTTGCATGAATTTCAAAATTTAAGAAAGTAAAACGGTTTTTATTTATTTCACTGGAGAATGCTTATCATTTGAAAATTTGAATACAGTATCTCCTAGCCCAAAAATTATGAATAAATTCAGTGCTGGCAGCTTTTAATCAGAGCTGCAACCAAAAATATACCACATCTGATTTACGTCAAGATCAGCCCACCCTGATTTAGAAGTTATAGGGGTAGAAACGATTTTGGAACTACCGCCTGGAATCATTTAAAATGTTTGAAACTGGAACAATTGTTTTTTACATTAACTATAATATCATCATCATTTGAAAATTTGAGGGTAATATTTCTTAGTATAAAATTTATAGAATTTACCATCGCTGGCAACCCTTGTCTGATTTTTCAGTCAAAATTCTACTTAACTTGGCTTACAATTAGTTCCATCAGCTGAACGAATTTCCCAAAAATTTGATCACTGTGTCGGAAATTACAGGGCATAATTTTTCCAAATGCCAGCACTGCCACATGGCACATTTATTAAACTTTTATCAGAATTGATCTTCTCTAAGACCTGTGATTTTTTATTAGATACGAACACCAGTTTGTGAGCCTCCACGAACAGAAACTTCGAGTGCCAAAAATATGGGCGAATTGGTGAAGGATTACCGTTCTTCTGCAGTGTGTGTGTGTGTTTACCTCTGAGTACTCAGACCAAACGACCAATTGTACTCATTACTCCCTGCCTACCATAGTTTCCCGGACTTCTTGATAAAATCTATGATCCTTAATAGGGGAAACTAGGTGATCTTCTGCATACGAGCTACATACCAGCCAAAGCATTATATCTGAGACTCGCAAATACTGGGCATTCACAGAGGAAATGCTCCGCAGAGTCAGCCTCTTCTAGGCAGGTTGAACAGAGATCATCCTGTACAGCAGCTTTTTGGCACATATGTCTTCCTGGGCAGTTGTGTCCAGTCAGAATGCCAGTCATGGCTCTGCAAACTTTCCTGCTCTTCTTGAGCAATAATCCTGCAGTCACATGGTTGGGCTCTGACAGGCAGACCTTTGTGTGCCTGGCCACACCAGCAGTCATCCATCTATCTTTGTGAGCATCAACTTGCCACTTCCGAGGAATGGCATGTGCAGATGCGGTCGGCACACCCAAGGCGGGCTCAGGGCCCCGTAGTGGAAGTCCCGAACCTAGCCTCGCAATGGTGTCAGCAATTTCATTTCCCTCAACACCACCGTGCCCCAGTACCTAGAGCAGATGCACCATATTGAATCTGGTGACAGAGCTCAATCGTGTTTTGCACTCTTGGGCAATTTTCGAAGTTGTCAGGGGTATACGCAGTGCGATCAGTGCAGCTTGACCGTCACTGCAAATAGCAATGCGTTTTCCTCTCCGTTAATCTTCAATTGCCCAACAGACAGTTCTCAGGATAGCGAATATTTCTTCTTGAAAAACAGAAACGTCCTCTTTAAGCGGTAAAGCCAAAGATTTATGATTGAGATTTGGGCCTATGCAATGGATATGCATTTTTTCGTAAGAAGCAATCAATTTTAGGACGACTGATGATTTGCAGGTTATATTTTTACGTGATAACCGTAGCTACAGGGTTGCCATCAAATACATAAGAAGTGACTTGCATTTAAACTTTTGTGTCAATGCGTCCTGTAAGCTTCGTAATGGTGTGGCCACTCAGCCCGAAGTTATCGTAATTTGAATTGTTACAAAATTTCTTTGCTTTTCTGAAAAATTTCAAAACGTTATTTTTCTTATGCTTGAAAATTGTTTATATTTTTTTGTTTTTATGAAAGAGTAACTAAAATGCCCAAAAGTGCCAAAGGGTTAAAAATAAGTAAAAGTTAAATTAGACTTGAACGCAAAATGATTGTCATAATACGAGGGTGGATCAAACATATACGGAGTTTATTTTATCTTTTAAAATCAGTAACAAAAACAGAAAAACAGACAGTAAAATTTATTTTTCTACATAGATCGCTGCTTTGAAAAATATAGTCTTTTTGCCAGTGAGAAGGAAGGTTTCTTATTCCAGTAACATAGAATAAATTTGGTTGGTTGGTCATAGAACCCCTTACACTTGCATCTTCTTCGAATCGCTGCTCTCCTATATCTTCTTTAAGCTGCCCAGCACAAATGAAAATAGCAGAACGATAGGTCCGGGCTATAGGAAGATGGTCAAGTGCATTTCATTGAATCTTGAAACTTTCGGAGTGTAGAGCCTGGCGTTGTCATTTTGAACCAGTTGGTTTCGTCTCTTGCACCGATGTACACTCTTTGCTTTTTCGGGAGTGTAATGATAGACCCACGTTTTGCCCCAGGTGAAAATCCGGCTAAAAAATGCATCACCTTTTGCAGCAAGCCGTGTTGTAGGTGTTCTACAAACCTCTAAACGGCCCAACTTATGATATTCGGTCCAATGCAAAGGACCCATCTGACACACACTTTAAGTCATTTGCAATCACCACTTGTCAGCTCTCAAAACTTATTCCGGCGTTCGTTGCAATTTTAGATACTCCGATTCGACTATTTTCTGCAATTATAGCTCGAACCGCTCGAATAGTTTCGCTTGTGATGCCGGTTTTTTTGAACTCTTTATACCAGGCAAACACACGAGTCTTTAACAGTGTTTGGTTCTCAAGCTATGTAGTCTATATATAAAAAATTTCTGTCGCTTTGACTTCTTCACAAGGAAAATATAGTATAATTATACATCGTCAGTGCTAATGACGAATTGGTTGAAGCTATGAAAGGACCGTCACTCTCTACTTCCCATGACTCTAACCAAGCAGACCAGACGCGCTGGCTCTGTCCTGCAAATCTTAATTATATAGGTTAGATAGGGTCAGCGGCTGACTTCTCCTATTAGACCTGAGTGAAGACACACTCAGGCACACAACAGCCCATTGTGGTTTCGCATTCGTGTGGAGTACATACTTTTTAAGTCAAGAACCAACATCCAATCATTGATCAACTGGGTGATACTCTTCAGATTTACCGGCACTTCTTCAGTTAGCTTAGTGAAGAAGTAGGGACATCTTCCTCAAATTGAGTAGTTTTTTAGGGCAACCAATGTCAAAAAATCCCACAATTGCCTTGCAATCGCAAAGAAGGGTTCTTACATCCAAGACTGAATAGCGTCATTTAAGTGTTTTTGTCTGATGCCCAGTTTGACTGAAACCATCGGAATGCCAATCAGAAAATTGCGAAACAACACCGGCAAAAGCGTGTCAGCTCTTGTCAGTTTGTACGTTTTTCAGTTCATTTTAATGACACTATGTCCTGGCATCCCAAATAGCGGCTTCGCCGAACGTCTCGACAATTCGTTGAAAAACTTACGGCATACAAGGATCAGCGTCGAGAAGGCGTAAATTCCAACAAGAGACTGTATACCCGCTTGGCTGCTAGTGAAAATGCAGCTATTTACTCCAAATATCTAATCACAAAGAATTAAGTGGCCACTTAGAGAATCGCCAAAACATTCGCTTGGAAGACGTTTTGATGACACCTTCGCCTTGTAAAGAAATGCCAATAAATTACAAAAATTACCATATTTGGTAGCTCTTTTCCAAAGTTTTCAAACAAATTTTTACCAAATTTGGCTTCAAGTAGGTAAAGTTTGGCATCTACTGGGTGAATTTCGCTAAAATTTATTGGCTGAATCAGAAGCTATGGGCCAAAAAGCAGTTTTTTTTCTGAGTGATTTTTCAATATGGTACCACTCCCACAGGACTGGATTTTAAAATCACTTCACCATCAGACCAGATAATTTAGATCAGATAATTTAGTAATGGGTTTTCATAATTTTGACATGGTGGGAATAGAATAAAATTTATTAATAAATGGAATTTATTTTCAAAGAGCAAACATTTTTCCTGAGGGTAGATGAATTGAATAGTTTTTTTTCAGGTGCCTGCCATAGTTACACGTTTGGCTGCGTAGTCTTACGTGTGTATAGTTCTATTCAACACCAATACGCTCTGCAAGTTTTACAATGATCCAATGTTTCTTTCAAAAGTTATGACAAATCGAAATTTGAAAAAAATCATTGCCTTCTTTCAGATTCTCACTCCCCACATAGATAGAAGCATAGAACATAATTAGTTTTCATTTCAAAGAACATAATTAGCTTTCATTTCCGAGACTTATTTTTAATGAAAATGCGATTTGCAAATATGATATAATAATTACGAAAATATGGGGGTACCTGAAAGTCCACTAACATGCCCGCCGCCACCAAAGGGTTAAAGATATCTCACTATTCTCCTATGTACGTTTAATTTTTTAATCAGAAACACATAGATTTGTAACAGATATAAGTTGCAAATTTGATCTAATTTTGAGTCGGGTTAGTAGCCCTTGACTGAAATTCAAAGCTAAAATAAACTGCAGTCCATTTACTTCTGCTATCCAAAAGAGTTTGAATAATTAACTTATTTTCATTATTATATATATATATATATATATATATTTGTTCTAAGATGCCTAAATCATTATTTGTCTCTTTCTAACGCTTTGAGCCAGTGCTTTGTTTTTTCCTGCCAACTTAGTGTCCACCGAGATATATCACGCTGTGATTACGTTTTCCTGGTAAGTGCCGCCTTTTCTGTAATATTGTTTGCTTCAACGTCTCTGCGAGTTATGTTTAAGCTTTACGTAACTTTTGTGAATTTTGGTTAGTTTATGTTTTATTTTTAAGTGTTTATAGATTGTTTTGAGGTATTTTATATTGTTATTGCTTATATATCTTCATGGCGTATTCAAGATCGATGGCAGAGGAAGAAATTGAACAAATTTGACTATAAGATGGTGATTATTTGACTGGAGATTCAGCTTCAGACGAGGAGGATTGCCAGCAAGAGTACGATGTCCAAAGTGATTTAGAGGAGGATCTTGGATTGGAATATAATGATTTAGCTTAGGAACAAGTCAAATCTTCTTCACTCGAGTCTATTCCGCCATCAGAATTCATCAACTCTTTGCGTATGAAGCATCTAGCAAAGAGAATACTACGAGGTAAGAATGGGAAAGATGAGGAGTTGACTCCTTCAAAAATCTCAAAAAACTTCAAAAAAACTCCTCAAAGTGTTCAAAAAACTCTTTGACTCCAAACAAAGGGAGGAGTTGACTCCTTCGACCAAATGTGTTCAAACATGACTTGCAGGCGCAAAACCAATAGATGGCCGATGGAGGTATTTTACGGGATTTTGAACATGGCTTTCGTTAACTCATTCATAATTTATAATAACGGCCAACCATGAAAAGCCATTGGGAAGGAGAGATTTCATGAAAAGATTAAGCTCCGATTTGTCAACATCTTGGATGGAATAATGACTTAGTGCTCCCCTTTGAAGCGGATGCTACGTGAAAACATTCAACAAATCTTAATTAAAAAAACAAATCTTAATTTAAACAAACCATCTTCAGCAGTGCATGTTGACGGAGAAGACGAACCTTCAACAAAAAAAATGACGCTTTTGTTCGTTTTGTTCTTATAAGAAACGAAGAATGTGTAAACTTTCATGCCGCAAATGTAGAAAGCCAGTTTGTGGTGAGCGCAAAGTTAATTTTTGTGTGCACTGTGTACATTTAATTATTAATATTAAAAGTTTGAATAAAAAATTTTTGATTAAAATGTCGTTGTATATTTCATTACTGTATCCTGAACCTAGAATCGATTAATTTAAGGAATAAAAATATCATTTTCTTTACGTTATAGAGCAGTTTTAGTGTTATACGTCTCAGAGATGTATGATTATGCTTAACGTACTATGAACGAGAAAGCCTTGACTATACGACAGAACCGCAACTATCAATTATAGGACTATTGTTCTCACAGTTTCGACACTTCTTAACATGAACCTGACGTAAAATATTTAATAACATAAAAATCAGTTTTTCTGAAAAGTGATTTGACGTCTAAATGCACATTTTCTTGAAAAAATCTCAGTACCGTTCCTAAAAAAATTTCGTACTTTTTTCTGCACATGCAGTCTGATAAATGTTGACATATAAAACCGAATCTTGACGACATTGTAGACTATATTTTTCTTCCCTAGTTTATACACATCCTAACGTATATATGTGCATATGTGTATAAAAATGAGTTCATAAACAGAGTATTGATCGAAAAATCTCTGCTGCCGATGTGATTTAGACGTTTTATCTCATATGAACTACGAAAGGAATAGACGATGTCCTTTAGCTCTACCATGAAACGATCTTTTAGATACATATTTTGTGATTATTCGCAGATAAAAGCAAACAAGCAGACAGTATACTAAGAAAGATTCAGCTTTTATGGTGTACCTAATATCAAATGCCATCAGAGATTTGACAAAGTCAGTCACAAAATAGACGGATGTATGGTTAGGCAATGGCCGTCTCAGTACATACGAGTAAAGACTCATAACGTAACTGTTTTGATATGTTGATACCGATTTCGAAGTAGTCTCGATAAATGTTATTTGTGACGGTATCTAAAATTGAATCCAGATATTCAAGCAGTCTATTCGAGTAAATCAAATAGGAAGAGGAAAATAAATTTGGCCAAGCTGACGCTTACGCGATAAGCGTTGAATTGACTCTGGAAAATTCCCAGTAAAACCTGTTTACCAAAGACGATGTTATTTTCTGAAGAAATAACACATCAGAATCACATTTCATTGTCGAATGCCGCACATATATATGTACATATTTCAGCTCTGTCCAAGGAATTCAAGTATCAATGCGTGATTAAATTTCTGTCAGCGGCGTAAGTAAATATTTTCAAATAAATCAGCTGAAATGTTCTGCTGAGATTTGGTTTTCTGACGGTTCCGGCTCCAATCTGTTGCCACAACAACTTTGTCACAATGGAAATGACCTCGAATTGCTAATATTTTCTCAGCAACTACTCACGGAACTTTCACCTCCCATATCCTGCTGGTTGGAGTTTTCCTATCATCCTACACGGCTTTTCAAATTGGAGAGTAAATAGAAAGATGCTGAAACTGAGCTGTAATGCTAACTAAACTGAAATTTAGATTGAAGTGCTCGTAATTGACTCATTAAGAGAACAGTGGCATAGGAGAAATTCCCTAGGATGGATTTCAATTTCAACACTTATTAAGGCTCGATTTCGATTAGTCTAGAGCCGTTCGTGAAATTGTTTCACGTTTTATTATGTAATTAAAATAAATTGACTCCGATTAAAGTCAAAGATGAGAATTCTGTGTGGGTGGGATTGAAAAACGGCATGGTTAGTTTGAATCCAAAGCGTACGAATTTGAAACGGGGTTAAGTAAAATGGGAGCATATATACGGCTGTTTTATGCAGAAGTGAATAACGGTTAGTTTTCGGAAAACCATATTATACAAGATCGTTGGTATTCAGGATCGACCCCCGACTTAACTATTGCTTCAACAAGTTTTTCTTTCAAAATGTCCAACTTAGCAGTAGACAGGATGCAATAAAAGAAGTGATATAACGAGTTTTCCAAAAACTAATTCAAATATTCCACCGTTAATTTAAAGCACTGTCACTCAAAAGCTAATTTGTTGAATATTCTACAGTCCACATCAATCGTTTCAGCCGGCATATTGTCGTCCTTTTCAATCACTGGTTGACTAAGTCAGTCCGAGACGTGTATGCACACAGAGTACGGTTTCAACAAACTAATCTCATACAAAACGCTAGCACTGCGAAATTTTCTACGACCGAGAGACAGCTCTTCACAGCAAGGATCCGAAAAGTGATTTGCGGACAGATACAGCAAGCAGCAGGAATGAAAATAAATTAAGATCCGAAATGAATTCAAATGTCATCAGCCACTCCCTAGTCGCGTATGACAAGGCACAAGACATTCTTTGTTAGACTTTCAGTCGTATAACGAACGATTCGTACAAATAAAACAGCTGACATACAAATATATGTATGTATGTATATACAAAGATACCATGAAAATACTCTTTCGACAACATAAGCGCCACAGTCGGAAAACTCGATTTTTCAAAAGCTGTTGAAGTATGGGCTTTCATGGAGTGAGATATCCTTGCAAGTGGTAATGAAACGTAGCTACGCGAGCAAGCATTGGAGGAAAACTATTTTGGTAATTTTATCAAAAAAATTTATTTTCGAAGCTAATGATCAAAAAAACTTTAAAATTAGTAGTAGTAGAAAGCAGCACAGTTTTCTGAATGCTTTTGGGTTTTCTGAATGCTTTAGGTTAGTTTTTATAGTATCTTTAAGTGGTATAAACTATGCAAATTTGTTATACGATAACATGTTTTGTATAGGAAAATGTGTTTTTTAGCAATTGTCAATAAAACCAAAATTATTTTCGAATAGACCAGTGACTAAAGACAATTGACACAACCAGAGCACATCGGGCCAAAGAAGGGATAAATTTCACTGGCTATTGCGCCTAACTCTTCTTAACTTTTCCAACTGCGGGTAGGTTAATTTCCACAGCTGCTTCCTTCGAACAAACTCCGAAGAACGCACACTTAGGCAGACAAGGATCCATTGCGATAATCCATTGCATTGTACACAGCCCTTATTAATTGAAGAATCACCCTGAGTTTTTGATGAACCGTGTGATATCCGTCAGGTCCACCGAAGCCACTTAATCCTTTTTACGTCGTAGGACGGGCTCTCAGAAAGGAAGTGAAGAACTGTTTTCTCTTCACCCTCTCATCTACAACTCTGCCAGAAGTCAATGTAAGGGCCGCCACACGACGAGACATGTGTAGCATGTGGTGAGAAACTGTGGCTCAGCCACAGAACTGCGCACCACTCGTCATGCGTCTTTATTTGCAGTGGGGTTCATGTTACAAAAACTCGCGCCGTTTCAGGTCACGCTACACTTGCCGTAAGCGTCTCATCGCGCAACGGCCAGCCATGCTGCATACCTGTCAAACAGCATCCAGTTAAGCCAGCCATTGCTTCCCCAGTGTAACCAATGTCAAAAGTTTTCCACAATTGTCTTGCGATAGCTCAGGAAAGTTCTTCCACCCAGGACTTCACGGCCAAATTTAAATGTTTCTGCCTGATGGTCACAGTAGCTAAGCATGTTCAATTATCAGTTATTTATGCTCGATTATTTATATTATATAATTTATTTTGAATTGAATGAATAACTCTTTATGGCTGTGACTTATAAGGATGATTCGAGTTTTAAGTTTTATTGAAAAATTATTAATTTGGCAGCGAAATAAAATGTCAAATTTAGTTTCCATTATGTGGATAGAGATAGTTTCAGTCTTTGAACTCAAAAGATTAGAATATTTCTGAAGTTTAAGCAATAATATTTGAATTGGGTGCTTTCATTTCAGTTTTTCTTACGAGCCAGGCAATTTAAAGTCAGTTTAAAGTAGTTCTTACTTTATGAACGGCTGATCAATAGTCGGCAGATAATAGTACCGAAGTTTAAATTTAAGCTGCTCAAAAAATGATAAAAATTGAGAAAAACATTGCAATAAAAAATAATTCCAATGATATTTTTCAATTCAGTTAGTATTGAATTCATCAAAAACTCATATTTAACCAATTTAGCTAGGTTTAAATTGCCTAAAATTAAAATATTTATTCATAAATAGCTACTTGACTTTTATTCAGTAGTTATTCGGTAGACTTGCGTGGATATTAATTTAGATAGCTTTCCTTGAATTAGTAGTCAATCTAGCCGCAATATATGATATAATTAAAATTGAATATGATACGACTATACATTTTCGTTTTCTGATACCATTTTGGGGCCAGGACACCAAATACAAGATCCATTTGAAGCTGATGTATCTTTCAAAAAAATTTACTCTCAAATTATGGCATTATTTGTGACAATTATTTAATAACCATCCTCACGATTTGCTGGCAAGCTAAGATAAACTGACGAACATTGGCACCGCTTCCGAAATATTCAAAGTAATGTTTGAAACTGGTCTTCAATTCACGAAACGCAGAAAATCTAAGATGATTTTTATCATCCCTACAATTGACCACAATATTATTGATGCACTTTGTGTGCCGTAATGTATTAAATAACATGCCAAGTCAACAATGCGTCAATATATTGTGGGCAGAAAAGCTGTGGCCATTGAAATTTAAATCGTAGCAAACCTTTGACATTTTCAATGCAGTGTCGACCTCAACAGTTTCAACTAGCAGAAACTTTTTTTTAGGATTACATGGAAACATTTGTGACAAGATCTCGGCCTAAGGTCGAGTTAAAACCGAGTACTGCAAGAAAAAAAGCCATGAAACTCGCAGACTGAGACTTAGAGTCGTTTGAAGCATACTCAAAAAATTTCGTTTAGTAACAAGCCCCACCTTTACCTCAAAGGGTTGGCAAAGAAGCAGGTGATGTTACCAAATCACTTAAAAGACATTTGGTGGCCCTTCTCATTTTTTCACAGGCAAGGCGGACAACAATAGACAGTTTCGCCAAAAATTACAAGTCGGTTAACATAATGAATGAAAACTAGCGACTGAACGTAAGAATGTTGCATATCGGGCAATCGGGCATAGAACGCGGGCACATGAGAAAAAATATAAAGAGCTCAGAAGAACAGAAAAGAGACTTTCCAGACAGAAAAAAGCTGCCTGGAAAAAAAGACCTTATCTGCGAAATAGAAAGAGCTAGAGAGCGAGATCCGCACAAGGCACGGATGTTCTATCTAATAGTCCGAAAGAAAAAACACCACGCTGCACGTATTGTAAGGAAAAATAGGGTAATCTGATCACCGATCCTGAAGGCATTCTAGAGCGATGGGAAGTGTCATTTGATGCACTTCCCATCCTCCTCCATTTGGAGGCTCCACCAGTGCATGCAAAAAGAAGACCTTATTTAGCGCAATGAAAAAGTACGAAGAGCCATAAGTCGGCTGAAATCTAACAAAGCCACTGAAGCCGACAGCATACCAGCTAAGCTGATTAAATATGGAGGGCCCACATTAAACGAAGCAATTCATGAAATTATATTGCACGTATGGGAGCATGAAGAGGTGCCAGAATAGTGGCTCAGAGGTATAATATGCCCTGTATGTAAGAAAGAAGACGTAAGTACATGCAGCAACTATAGGGGAATAATATTTATGAGTTCCTTATTTTAGACACTCTCCTCTGTCCTGCAAGAACGGATAGCCCAATACGATAAAATTATCATCGGACAATATCAAATTGACTTCATCTCAGGCAAATCAACAATTGATCAGATCTTTACTCTCAGGCAGGCGATAGGAAGATATCTGGGTGTCAACATTCCACTGTAACATCTATTTATAGGCTTTAAAGCTGCCTATGACAGCATAGCCAGGTTAGATCTGTATAAAGCTATTAGAGAATTCGGCATCATAAACAAATTGTCACGTTTGTGTAGATTGACCATGACTAATGTAACAAGCCAAATTAAAATAGCCAGACTACTATCCAGAACGTTCAACATCTTCAATGTGCTCCGGCAGGGGAATGGTCTGGCCTGCCTCCTCTTCAACCTGGCGTTGAAGAAAGCAATCTGAGAGAGTGGCATGTAACGAGAAGGACTATCGTCACCAAGTTCTGCCAGATATTGGCTTAGGCAGATGATATAGACATTATTGGAAGATGAGAACTAGCTGTACTAGAATCCTTCATCCAGATCGAGCGAGAACAACGGAAACTGAGGCTGCCCATAAATGAAAGAAAGATAAAGTACATGGTGCAGCATCTGCAGGAAGAACGCCAAGAGTTGATCAAACGTTCAGGGTAGTTGCGCATGAATTTGAAGTAGTGCCATCCTTCAGCTACCTTGGGTGAATCGTACCAGCCGATAAAAACATGGGGGAAGAAATACGCAGGCGGCTGCTCAAATCCAACAAAGCCTACTACAGTCTGTCAAGGCTCTTCAAATCCCGAAATCTGACTGATACCCAACTCATGATAGTTACTTCTAACTTTTTTTACTTTTTCTTTTTACTTACTTCTCAAATTATGATACTTTTGAAAGTTAGTTTTGTATCGTATTTTTGATTTTGAAAGTTACACACAATATTCAACCCTGTTATCCAGCATCTATCTGCCCACAAATGTCACCATCACCGCTCACTGAAAAAGGTTTTGCACCACACGCACAAGGCATAAAATAAAAACAGATACTCTTGATTTTCATGCTTATGTAGAGTGGCATTTTAGATGATATAGAATAAAAGGCAAATCTACAACATAAGCCCCACTAAAAGTGACTGATGCGGTTGCTTTCGTTCAAAATATCAGCCTGGATCACTTTCACAGAAAGCCATGCTTCCTGACGTTTTTCTGCTTTATGTCTGGTTATACGAGTATTCATTTCAACGACAAGTTGTGACGATTTTTTTCCCACAAAGTCAAGATTTTAATTTAAATGGAAGAGAGGAGCGACTGCAAAACGCAACGAATAATGCATGAGAAAATTTATTACTTTTTTTCTGGTTGAGTTTTGATGAAGAAATACTCATTCATTTGTCTATTCAAAGTCTCGAGTGAAGGATACGAGGACATCCGGATATTGTGACTTTTATCCAGTAATTTTAACGCGGTTAGCTTTTTTGACATTTATTGCGATTTTTGTTTTATGAATTGCAATAATGGATAACATGAACCAATTCAAAGCCGTTTTTACATGCTTGTTAGACATTTTGTATAAGATTGAATATCGTCAATATAATCGTCCTTAAAAATTATATAGCTCCATTTGTAGAGCAATGGGTTCGCCTTATTGAAATCAAGGACGAAATATCTCGTAATTCGAATGTTTTCACATTCGTTCAAATTAAATATTTACTAAATTGTTTAGGCATATGCATACATATGTATATGAACTAGTGTTTATTGATTTTATATGTTACCTCCTTTTAATTTCATTGATTTTACTTTAAGACTTATGAGGGTTGGACGAAGGGTAGAATAATTGAGCTCAAATTGGTTTAGCTTTCCTGTGGTTGAATTTCAATATGTTGACATTGTTTGATAGTATTTTTAGCCTTTTGGAGAAAAACGCTGGGATACATCAACATTCATACACATCAATTTTAAACTGCTTCACAAATCACAAATCTTTTACGCTAGCAACACATATCACGCATATTTCTCGTTGTATTATAGATTGTAGTGAAAATGGAGAATCAACCATAAAATTTATAGTTATACAGTCAGAAAATAAACCGGAAGAGAAAAACAATAGGAAACGACAGAAACAAATACTACGATAGGGTCACACTACTGAAAAATGATGCAAGTCGAAGAGATACTCCACCAAATTCGATCTTTTTGAACCATAACTAACAAAAAGAAATTGAGTACACTTCATCTTCCTAATAATTCTTTAATTTCTCAAAATTGCCAAAATATCATGTATGTGTACATATATGTATAAGAACGAAAAAAGTAAAGTTTTTCTCGGAAAAATCTCTTAAAACCTAAACTACGAAATTCTCGCTCAAAATACTTAGATGCGCTTATCAAATCGGACATTATTATTTGCTGACTAATTAGACAAAGTTCTGGAATTTTTTTCTGGTCACCGGTGGCTACTTTGTCATATCCAACTTACCGAGCTGCAACCATAACTAACGTAGTTAATCTCTTGTCCAAACATTACACAACAGACAGACTTGTAAGCTGTTTTGAGTCACAGTATGCGACTTTTGGATAGTCGTTTTAATCCTACAAGTATCATTCTTGTCATGATACTCATATTCCGGCAAAGTTCACTCATTCCTCTAGCGTTTCATTTTCCATGAAAAATGTGACTTTTACAATTTTTCTCCACGGATAACCCGCTCCACTCAAGTCATTATTATCATTTCCCGGCTTCATCTCGTAGATATGCTAGCATTTCCAGCAACTGAAATTGTTATTCAAGTACGTTACTGTTTTCTCCTATTGTCCACTTTTAGCTTTTGAAGTTCGCCTCGAGAGCGTGCAGTACAACGCTCGATGTGTTGTGTAATACTAAGAGTACACTTGATTGTCCTTTTTCACTATGCTAGCACGCTGCGATCAGGACGAAATTCATGGACCACTATTCTTTCGGTTGCACTTTGCAGAAAAGACTTAATGGGTTATTTTTTTGTTCACTTCTGAGGGGCCTTGTTTATGGAATGCAGAGGGCGTCGGATGGAACATTTTTATCAGCGGATTATGCAAATACGGAGGATAAGAATCTTGTCGTTGTTTGGAATAAAAGTTGAATTTTTTTCATTTCAGTGATATGAAGGTAATATCTTCACAAAGTGGAAATTATCTATTTTCAGAGAAGATTAATGGAGAGAGAAACATAAAGTTTCCAAGAATATTTTTTGAAGCGACTGAAGAAATAGATAAGACAGTAAGTGTTTCTCTAATTTTATTTACCCTCTCTTCGTTTTAGAATAGTCATACCAAAGAGAATCAATCCCGTGGCAAATATTATTGGCAATAAATTTCATCTAGTTTTAAAATACTACGTCAGTTCAGTTCTGAAACTAAGTCAAATAAGTACCTTTTATTTAAAAAAAAACACCAATTAACCATTTATTTTTAGCAAACAAATAAACAGCAAAGAAATTTTAGATTCTTTGGTGCTTGGATCACTAAACTTTGTACAACTCCATTTTATCAATCTTTAACTTTTCTTAATAGTTTTCAAGTGCTCAAAATTTCAGCATCAAAAGCTCAAACCTTCAAATATAAAGCTTAGTATTGCCTTCATGCAAAATTTCACGTGAAATTTGTTTCGACGAAAATCTAGCTTGAAATTTTATACTCACATATTCTTCAAATATTGAAATACTTGACATTTTATCAATCAGAAATGACTGTTTTTCTCCGTTTTTTTTTCGTTGTCAAAATTTTCACCCTAATGAATGACCAGAAATGGAGGTTTGTCAAAGCCAATACCAGTTTTAAGATGCTATTTGTGAAATGAAATCAAAATCTTCAAAATCTTCAAAACATACCAGGGTTCCAAATTCAGGAGATTTCGGAACTCTGGGAAATGTTTGCTTACTAAAAAAAAGTCCATTGAAAGCCCACAAAGGTTTGGGGTGAAATATCCATTTGCATTGCTTTAGCACAGCTGTGCTTGCCCTTTAATCGGTGTCCACGAACTTAAAAGCCGACGCAGCTTGTAGGTAGGTAAGGCAACTCTCCTCCCTTTTTGTGCGCAATACTTTCTCGACGTATGCTATCTTTCACCAGTTGTATTTGTTTCTACGGTAAAGTTTGACAATACCACGCTGATTGTGGACTCCAGCGTGTTTCTCAAAATCATGAGCACTCTGCACACAAAAAATGTACAATGCGCATCATTGTGTTAAACAATGCGAAACTGGAAGAACGGTATACCCACCTTGCCCATTCTGTTCAAATACTTTCATAGGTATCTCGTTAGGAACTGGCACAGGTTGAAATTTACCTGCCCATGACCATGGCTGACCAATAGGCCCAGAAGACATTTATTTCTAGCTGATCGGTAGTTTCGCCTTCATGGAGATGTAACGCAAAGCTCTCAAGCTTATTGCCGATGAAGCCAGTGCTTCACTTATTGAATCCCTTGAGCATCGGCATAGTGACGATTGCCTTTCTCATCTTCATCGCTATTAACATGGACACTGAAGTCTGAAAACATGAAGTCTGATATCTTGTAGAGTACTTCCTACGCGCAATATCCGAACCTCCCAACGCTCTCACAGCCTTCCGAGCAGTGCCAGTTTTACCATTCAACTTCGTGATTCTTTCTTATCTAGGAGCTCAATACGATTGTTAAACATGCTACCATCTGCTGTTTTCCCCACTGATTATATGCCGGTTAATTAAGCGAAACATATACTTCTATCTCCTCCAAGTTCACCCTTCTTCTATCTCTTTCCTTAACTTTATTTCCGCCAAAGCTACGCAACAGCCTTAAGCCTTGTCATCATCGCAGAAAAAAAAGTTAATGCCTCATCTCTTCAAAGCACAGAGTGAATGAGGTTTCCTTCGTAGCGTCTATCGGTTCCACTTCAAAAAACACCAGCATAAACCCTTTAATTTAAAACCGTACCTGCACTAGAAGCTGCAAATACGGGCTCTAAAGTTTTTTTTGCGTTATTTGTGTTTTAATCGCAGAAAAGTAGAGGTAAAGTCATAAGAAACCATATTGAGCTTGAGATTTCTAGAGCTTCCAAGTATGATATTTCTCTAGCTGTGAAAAAAACAATGTGGTGACCGGTTAAGCTCATTTCCTGAAATTCGCCATTTTGCATGTTAGTAACTTCTGTGCCTTAGCAATTTGGCTGGAACTAGCACAAGTTTTTGCAAAAGTCTGGAATGAAGGATTGATTTCTAAAAGACTTCTATGAAACAATTTCTTCCTACCAAACCAACCATGCTTTCCAAGTAACAAATAAAAAAACTCTAGCACACCTGAACCGCTAGAAATAGCATTGTTCGATGAAAAATAGCAGAATCGCGCAGATTCTGAGCGCATATTCTTACCACACGTGCTTCAACCGGTCAAAACTGCTTTGAAAGGTTTTCAAGGTTACCACTTGCATGAATTTCACGATTTAGGATCGTTAAACCCTACAGAAATTTTAAAGCAGCACCTCTTGTAACATAAATAAAGAAAACGCTCAGTGTTTGTAACGCTTTACCAGCACTGAAACTAAATGCCAAAATCAAATTACCCTATCAATCTCGATTTTATCCGTTACCTTCGTCGAAAGTTACAGCAATAGAAAAGCGTTTGGGATTACTATACGAAAAATTTACAGAATTAAGATAATATAAACATTGATAGCTTATTTCAATTAAAAATGTTAAGGATATGAATACTTAGTGCGAGCATTTATTGATACGAAAATAGCAAAAACGCTTCGCGCTGGCAATCTTTTGCTAGCATTAAACTACCCTGCGAATTTCGCTCTGATTTGATGACAGCATCGGAAGTATAGGGGTAAAAATAAATTAAGGGTTACAACCCGCAAAAAAAATTAAATTTTCGAAATGTTAATTTTTAATGTTCACTGTTACAACAAGATAATAACCGTTTGAAAATTTTACGATAAAATCGGTTATTAAAGATCTGGCAAAAAACTACACAACCATTAATATCTGGCAACTCTATGTTGATTTTTCAACCAGACTTTTACTGAATATCGCCTACAGTAAGGTCCTTTTACTACATGAATGTTGTTTTAATTCGTCACATGACTGTACTGGAAGTTATAGGTATTTTTAAAATTCAAGACACTAAAATTACCATAGCTGGCAGCTCCAAATGGATTTTTCAACCAGATTTCTTTCACACGTGGCTTAAAGTAAGGTTCAGCTACTGTGTAAATTTCATGAAAATTTGGTTACCGAAACAGAACTCATAGGGAAAAAGCAATTTTTTTCTTTGTAATTTTTCAAGATGGCACCACTTGCACAGAGTTTCCCATACTTCCAAATCGCTTCTATGAGACCTGATCCTACTTAATAACAACACATTCTGAGAATTTCAGACATATTTGATTATTGGATCGTTAGCTCTCGTGAATAGAAGCTTCTGATGCTTAAAATAAAGGTAAATAAGAAGAGGGTTATCGTTCTTGCCCGATGTGAAATTTGAAAAGTTGTGTTTTGGTTGTATAAATATAGCATAAGATTTCTATATGAGCTTTAGATCACATCGACATATTGTCTGACACATCAAACTCTGTTTAGGAAATTTCTGGTTTTCTTTGATCTAAATACTTCTTGTTTTTATATAGCGACCAAGGCTTTTCCTGAATCGCTCTTGATACGTGTCGTTATTATACTTTGAGCACCCGGTGTCGGTTCTTTTTCTGAAGGTCGAGCGTAGACTAAGTACAGCACTTATTCTAGCCTTCAGAAAGGATTCCTTTAGACACTGCTTTCTAGTGCAATACTAGAAACCAGGTGGTTTAGTTGAAATGTTGAATTCAAGTACAGTACAAGAACTCAAATTTCAACTAGTATCAGGTGATGTAGAATAAGTTCAGTACGTATTCTCACCTTTGAGCAATTCTATTTTAGCGCTAACTTCTAGTACAATACCAGAAATTAGGAATTCTAATAGAAATGTTGAACGATTTTATTGGAGCGCTAACTTTTAGTACAATACCAGAACTTACGAATTCTAATAGAACCTTTGGATTCAAGCTCAGTGCCAGAATTCAACTAACCTTAGAGCCCCTAGCAGCCTCACCAGGGATAAATAAAAGACTTTGTCCACGCTAAGATTAATTTTATTCACATTAATTCGTTCTTTATGTAGCTTAATTTTGCTTACATTACATTTGCTTACGACTAATTATTCACAGCATATTTTTACATTGTATCGAGAATGACCTTTGATCATTCCTCATACTGCCTATAATTTTTATTGAATACCAATAGTTCAATATTTAATTTGCTGACGCGTACAAAACTGTAGATCAAAACTTCGCGAAGCATAAGCAGTATGGGAAATAACTTAAGTTAACATGAATGGTATAATTGAAATAAGTATCGAAACGTATCGAACAGATATCGAACACTTCTTTTAATACATCTTCTGCTTAGTTATTGTAAAGTGCATTTTTAGGAATCTGCTGGAAGTGCGCTTTGACATGAGGGCTGCCATCCAAAATGACACAATCGAATTTAATCACACATTGATTGTATAATTTTCGAGCTACCGTTTTTGCTACCTTCTCCTTTTTCTCGGATCGAACTGAAACTTTCTGCACGTTATGTGTTCTCAAGTTGCAACGTTTCTTCATTCGATAGACTGTTGATTTCAATGTAGCAGCAACTTCTTCAAAGGATTGCCATATCTCGAAAGGAAATGTTGTCTTTGGTCTTGAAATTCCTGACATTTTTCTTCGCTTAGTTCTTCTATGTACCTCCAGATTTTCTAACTGATTCTTCTTTCCTGGTAGCAGCTAAAAATTTCGTTCGCTATTACTCGTTTGACCAATGAAAGTGATGCCTTAAGGTCCTTGGCAATCTTTGAGGACTTGGTTTCGGAATTTTGAAAATAATTTAATCTCATACTTTTTTCGTTTTGGCTCTATGTTGCCAATTATAGACCTCCTGGATGAATGAATACTAATAAAATTTTCTGTTTATTATATAGACGGTTACGATATGGCCTAAAAATCTGGATCAGGTACACAGACGGAAATATTCACGTCTATAAAATGGTTAAATTTTACTGGGACAGCATTTACCTTCACGTTTGATTTGACAAAATGACTTCAGATACCTTTGCAGACGAAGTCGGTATTCTATGCTCTGGTTCCGATCAGTTATGACATACTGAACCCTACAAACCTCACGTCATCACGTTACTTTTGCATTGTTAAATCTAACTTGTTCTCAAGAATGTCTCAACATTCTACCCATAACTCAAAGTGAAGAAGTAATATATGTTAGAATGCACCTTGGCAGGATGATCACCTGAAAAGAGCGCCAACCAAAGATCAACGGTTGAAGAACAAATTCATAAATTTAAAATGGATGCTCAATAGCAAGTTAGCACTCTCTCTCTCTCTCTCTTTTTCTCTCTCTCTCTCTCTCTACTCTCACAGCTACTACACCCACCATCTTCTCGCCACTTTGATTTCAAACTAATAGCCACTTCATTCATCTCTCAGATACTAACCTACCAAACCTACCAAATACACCTGTGGTTCATTCGATATGCTCACTTGATATCTATTTGACTAAAAACAATTCCCCAAATAACTGCCGAATTGATAGGGGTATTCCCAAATCCTATGGCAATTTAAAAACTCAATGTGATTTCAGAAATCTATTGCAGGCGCAAATCTTCTAGAAATACTCATATCCCGGAACCCATGGCCATTTCTCCCAAAAATCTCCCAGCAATTCCTTAAACTCAAAAACCATGGGAATTCTCAAATCCATTTTTTTAGTTTCGCACCTGGTTGACTTGAAATTAAAAGCATAATCTAAGAACAGTGGAGTTTAAAAGCCATTAAAGGGATATTCTGAAACTTGCAGTTCCTTTTAGTTTGGCAAAAAATCATCCATACATATACATATGTACGTAAACATACAAACACAGAAGTCAAATACATTTGGTAATTTGCCAGGTAACAACTTGAATGTTTTCAACTCCAAACTTTATCAGTTTTCGTTCAGTTTCCAACGATTATACAACAGTCTTAAGCATTGATGTCGCTTTTTGCGAATGTTTATGAGTTTTAAGTTTGTATGTTGTATTTATGCGAATTCGAAAACATTTCATTTCCCTCAAGTTTGGCAGCAAAAGACAAATTGTGTTTTTTTCGCGGTATTCCTTCAAGTCAGCCGGAGCAGCTTCAGGACAAAGAACAACCCAAGATGCTTTCACATGCAAACAATATATTACATAAATTATTCACGAGCAGTATTGAGCAAAGTTTGTACGCCACGTTACAATGGGTCTGCACTGGACTGCTAGCAGAAGACGGCTGCTGGCTGGGTAGAGTGAAAAAGCTGTTGATTTGCAACTCAAGCATTCTGAATTTGCATAAAAATTTAAGCATTTCATTCCCGTAAATGAACACTCCACAATGCGTAGAATTTTTATTAGATTGCCGAATAGCTAGCGGAAGTAAAAGAAATTAGTAGGTGCTTGAAATGCAATGAATTTGTTGTCCGCAGTGTTTTTTCCAATTTCGAGGTTGCAACGTGATGTTTGCATACAAAAATTTCATTAACGTTTAATGTGACGATTTTGCTGTGGGGATAACGTAAAGATTTGAAGCATATTACGCGGCGAATAATTAGGTATTTATATTTCGGGTGCAAAGTTTTCATAAATAAATCGAAGCAGCAAAACAAATAAATTCAAAAATTACATTTACTGAACTTACTAAAAACATGTTGAAATCTTAAAAATTGTAAAGTATCAGAAGTAAATTAAAACTTTAAATTAATACAAAGCCGTGCTGATATTATGTAATGTAATTGTTTATTTATTGCATAGAACAAATGAATATTAATATATTATTTAAAGTAACTTTAATTCCGATGGAAATTCCGAAAAACAGCAAAATGATATACATGTATGCAACATTTGAATTCTGACCCGTGCTACGTTCACAGTTTTTCGCAAAGCAATTCATCTTTGAGTAACCCTCTTCAAAAAGTCGACATTATACGTACATGCATACTTACATACCTAAAAAGAAATGTATATCAATGCTAGCTGATAAATTGTGTCCTAATACTTTTCGAAAACGTTCATTTCCGAAATTCAATTTACTTTTTCACGCTCAAATGATTTGCAGAGCATTATGACCATGAGATTCGGAGTGTGTACAGAAGGGATTCTCCAGGAAAGTAATTTCTGAGGTGGAAAATTGCTTTGGTTTGAACTAGAATTCGACTAGTCGATTTTCAGGTGAACTTCTTCCTTAATTCGATCAAGGACGGTTAACATTTTCATATCCAATTGAATCTAGGTTAAACCTAAAACACTATTTTATCCAACATTTGAACTATTGATTTCAGAGGCATGACTATTGTTGGATTTACTTTTGATAGCAGAAAATTCTATTAATGAGTCAATTCGACAATTCCTAGAGAGCTATGTAATTTAATATTTCGAGGACTCTCATGCTAGTGAAAAGAAGAGCTTAAACAATTTATGCGTATGCATATAAATTATTCGCGTATTTATAGATGTATTTCTATATGTACATATACATATATATTTGGTGAGTTTACATATGTATTTGTATTTATGTATGTATGTATATACACATGTATGAATATATATATATATATATATATATATATATATATATATATATATATATATATATATCTATATATATATATATATATATATATTTATACATATATATATATATATATATATATATATATATATATATATATATATATATATATATATATATATATATATATATTTATATTTATATATATATATATAGATATATATATATATATATATATATATATATATATATATATACATATATATCTGTGTATATATATGTGAGACTACATTGCTGCCTTGCGAAAAAGTCAATTGCAATTTTGGTTCTATTTTGCAAACCGCACTACGCAATCAGCTTGTTTGTGGGTTACGTGATAAACTTATGGTTGATCGATTGTTAGAATCCAAAAGTCTGCCATTCGAAAAAGCGGTAGAAATAGCCTACAGTCTCGAAAAATCGCAGCAAGATGCATATCAACTGCTCGGGAATTCGGTTAAAGGTGTAAATTTTGTAAACAAACATAGCTCGTATGCGAATCGACAAATGAAAAATAAACCAGTGCCAAAAAAAGTCCCGGAAACAATTAAAAATAAAAAAATGTCAAGTGTTTTCGGTGTAATGGTGCCCATGATGCAAATGAGTGTAAGCATAAAGATATTGTTTGCTATGAGTGCAATAAAAAAGGGCAAATCAAAATCGCCTGTAGAAGTACAGCCAGTAACTCAATACAGCTGACAAGTCTGGTTTCTTACGTTGATAACGTTGCTAGTGTAGAAGAAATACCGAGATTTTGGTTGAAAGTGAATATTTATGATTCCTACGTAAGAATGGAAATAGATAGGGGTTCTGCTGTGTCACTAATAAGTATCCAGGAATATAACAGAACATTTTCTAATTTGCCTTTAATGCCTTCTAGAGTAAAATTAAGAACTTATTGCAACTCCTTTTAAACGTTTGCGGTACGATTTCGTTAAATGTTTGTATCGGTAGTGACGAAAGAAAATAGGTTTCATTATACGTGGTTGATAGTGACAGACATGCACTACTTAGACAAGACTGGATTCTTTTGTTTGGATGGAGCGTTTTACATCAGGAAATGAATTCGCTTGAGGTAGATTATTGTGAAAATTTTACGATTTCAAATTTGTTAGCGAAATATCAGAAGCTTTTTAATGTTGGTAGTGGAAAAATAAAAGGGGAACCCATTCGTTTAGAGTTGAGGGATGGTGCAAAGCCTAAGTTTTTTGGAGCTCATCCGCTTCCATTCCCATTGAAGCCTAAAATTGAAGAAGAAATTGATGATTTACCTAGCCGAGGAATTTTTATGAAAGTTGGAAGTTCTGACTGGGCAACGCGTACAGTGCCTGTTGTGAAACAAAACGGAAGGGTTAGGTTATGTGGAGATTTTAAAGTTACTGTTACTGTACCCTCAACTATTAGTTGATGAGCATCCACTACCGACTGTTGATGAGCAGTTTGCAGTGTTGCGTGGTGGTGAAAAGTTTTTGAAAGTAAACTTAAAACGGGCATACTTACAATGGCCGGTCTGTGAAAATGATCAGAAAAGTTAACTTTGTCAACCCATAAAGGGTTGTATAAAAGTACACATATGTATGCTGAATGGTTTGAGTTGCGCGCCAGCAAAGTGGCAATGAAAAATTGAAAGTATTTTGCAGGGAATACCCAGGATGTGTGTTTTTATCGATGACGTCTGCGTTACAGGTCGAAATGATGCGGGTACGTCAAAAATTTAGAAACAGTTTTTGCAAGACTGTTAGTGTTTGAACTTCGTGTTAATTTAGACAGAACTATTTAAAGAGAGTGTAGAATATTGTGGTTATAGAATCGATAAATTAGGTATTCATAAAGCATCTTCTATAGTAGAGGCGGTAATCACCGCACCGCGACCAGCAAATATCTCCGAGCTGCGTTCCTTTCTAGGGTTGATTAATGACTATGAACATTTTTTTAAACACTTAAGTGCACTTTTAGAACCATTCCATAAGCTGTTACGAGGAAATGGACAGATAAATTTGAAGATACATACAAACGACTAAAAGAAGAATTCCAGAAAGAAACTTTTCTGATGCATTACTCGCTGGAGCTCCCTATAATTTTGGCTGCAGATGTATCGCCAATAGGTGTAAGGGCAGTATTATCACACAAGTTTCCAGATGGCACGGAAAAATCCATACAATTCCCATTGCAGGCTTTGTGCAGTACGCAAAGAAAATGGTTGCAGATAGATAAGGAAGCATACGCTATAATTTTTGGGGTAAAGAAATTTTTCCAAATTTTCGTACCGTCGGCAGTTTACTTTGTAAATATTTAATCCTCAGAAGAGTTTGCCCCATATGCCTGCATCTAGAATGCAGCATTATGCCATTTTCTTGCAAGGATTTACGTACTCTATCAAATATAAGCCTTCGAAATTGAATGGCAATGCCGATGCACTGTCCAGATTATCAGTTGCACCAAATGGCAACGAAGTGCTAATAAAAGGGGCTGATGCTTTTGAATTGAATCAAATTCAATCAATGCCTCTGACAGTAAATGAAATAGCGAAAGCAACGAGGTTTGATAAAAGTGCTGTTTGCTGGTTTATCGCAAGTAAAAAATTGTTCCGAAAACTGATAGATTTGGAATAAATCAAGAAGAATTTTCGATCCAGAGCGGCTGCATAATGCGCGAGTAAAGGGTATTAGCACCGGAAAAGTACAGGAAGGTAGTTTTGAATGACCTTCACTCAACTCATTTTGGAATAAGCCGAATAAAATCGATGACTAGAAGCTTTTGTTGGTGATTTGGAATCGATACCGACACTGAAGAGCTGATAAAAGAATGCTTACCTGGCGCTAAATATAAAAAAGACCCGCCAAAGATAGTACCACATCACTGGATTCAATCAAACCGTCCATTTTAAAGAATTCACATTGATTTTGCTGGCCCTTTTATGGGAGTTTATTTTCTTTTACTAATTGATTCATTTTCGGAGTGGCCAGAAATTCACATAATGAAGACTTTAACCTCAAAAAACACAATTATAATTTTAAAAGCAATTTTCAATACATTTTGACTATCACAAATGATTTGTTCCGACAACGGGGCACAATTGACGAGTGCTTCATTTCAAAAATTCCTGAAATCAAATGGACTTATACATAAGAGAATAGCACCATATCATCCGTCAACAAATGTGCACGTTGAACGATACGTCGGTACACTAGCTGCGTTTTAGGAAAAAAGCTACCTCGGAGAACTGAAATCATGCCGTAAGTTCAATGAAGGCGACCGGGTTGCTATAAGAAATTATTCAGATAAAAATAATTGGAAATTCGGAAGCATGTGTAAAAAAAATTAGGAAACTTCATGACAATATAAAATTAGATTACGGACGTTTTTAGCATCGACATGTAGCTCAAATCCGAAAGACTGGGACGACTGTACAAGACCCAAATCCTGACACCACGATGACTGACTTTTTAGACGTAGATAGTGACCAAGACCAGCTCAATCAATCGTTGCTTCCGTTAACGCAAATTCAAAATAATGTAACTGATAAAAATGAACGGGGTAATGAAGACGGGATAAAAAGGAGTTCCAGGATAGTAAAACCAGTAGGTAGACTTAACTATCAAAGTTTTTGAAAAATTGTGTATATTCGCACATTGTATCCATGTAAAGGTATTGACTAAGTTTTTGAGTTACATCCATGAATTTATAAATTTTGGGTTATGTAAATAAGTGTTGCATAAATAATTATTAAGGTAAAATGAAAGAAATTAAACTAAGTGATATAAATTAATGAATCTAGCAGTCAAAACGCCTGTGGCATTTTAAGAGGGGACACTTTTGCATTGAAATACCTTTTGCATTGAAACCTTGTTAACTAAGATTAGATTTCATAAATTTGTTCGATGTTTACCTCTATAATTGGGACTTCGTAGCTCAATAGCCCGTAGAAGTGAGTCAATTAATCAGATTATGGCCGATTTGTAGTATCATCGAAAATGACCAGAAGCCCACTTTTGAGGATTTTGTGATGATGATCATTATTTCTGCGTGCTGTTTTTCCTCTTTAGAGATGAACAAGAAGAAGAGAAGGGTAATGATACTAGCGAAGAGACTTTAGAAAGAGTATCAAAGCGTGACGCAGAAAAAGCCTGAGAAACCTTACATAAATATTTTGAGATGTCAAGTATTGATAGTTTTGAAATATTTGATCAAATTTATACTAAAGAGAAAAACCTTAAAGCAACTAACAATCTAATACAAACTAATATATCTGTTTTTTTAAAAAAATAAAATTAACATACATTTTATTTTTTAATAAAAATTGTGCAACATAGAATATGAATTTCTTTTTAGTACATATTTACATTTCCATTTCTTTAGATGATACATGGTACATTTCGGCCTCTTTTAGTGGGACCCTTTATAAATAAGATAACTGTCATGTTAACCTTTCTATTTTTTTTGTCTTATTTATTTATTTATTTATACTCATGATATAACTGAAATTCACAGAATGTATTGGTTTTGAGTAGGGCCAAGTCTAATATAAACGCTTTTGAAATGTGGACAACACTGTGTCAGTGGCGAAAAATCACAAAATAAACTGCGTTTCGCAGTATAAGTCCTGATTCAATCACCAAGTTTTGATGGATTTTACGCAGTAGCTAAACCTTATTCTAAGCCACGTTTGATAAAGATTTGGTTGAAAATTCAAGTTAGAGCTGGCAGCTATGATAATTTTGGTGGCTTGAATTTCTAAAATTTGCTCAGAAAAATAAAGCTTTTTCCCCTAGGATTTCCAGTGCAGTGAAAACAAATTTCATTTGGTAAATGGACCTTATTGTAGGCAATATTCAGTTGGAATCTGGTTGAAAAACCCTAAAAGAGCTACCAACTATGATTGTTTTTGTATTTTTTACCATATCTTAAGTAAGTGGTTTGGTCATGACATTTTCACATGGCAATGATTTTACAGTGACAATAAACTACAAATACTATGAGCTCGAAGATTTAAAAACTTTTGGTAAAACTTCCAATGCAGTCATTGGATCAAAACGAAATTCGACAGTGTGATGTATTTTTGGCATTGGTGATTCCATGTTCAGAAAAATATCCAGCTCGGACCTTAGCGTTGAAGAAGTTAGAAAGCCAAGAGAATATTATTAGTGGCAAATATTTAAGTAGAGGATTTTTGGCAAGATCGTTTTTTTGAGAGTTTGTACAGCAGGTTTCTTGAATAGTAATATTTCGCACTTCTTAAACCAAATCTTTGGTGGGTTGCGAGTAATGAACGTGAAAAGAAAGGTATGAAACGCTAAGTTAGCTCCTAGAGCCACGTCTTTCTTTTCGTAACGTCCATAAAAAGTTTTTGGAGGAGTTAGTTGGTTTATTTTTTGCTGCTTTCCGCAACAAATACTTGTTGGTTTGACTGGTGTTCTAGAAAAATAATTAAATCTTTTACTTTGAAGCTTTTTTGAGTCGCATTTTTTTTCGCAGTGACCTGCACAGCTACCAATGTATCCGCGTTGGTCTTTTTTCCTGTGTGAGGATTTTTATTTATGAGGATTAGAGAGCATTTTTGAGAATTTTTCTACATAATAATACCAAAGCTTAGGAGATAGCCTTTTGAAGTGAATGCTTAGCTATGGCGGTAGAGAAACATTTATGGGAGAACCGAACTTTTTCAGAAGTGCTGGTGCATATCCTCAAATGACATATCCTCAAATGACAAATGAGAATATCAATATCCATTTAGCTGGTAGGGTCAAATGTATTGGTGTGCATATGATTCCATCAAGAAACAGTAAGTGCAGCGAACATTCTGTGGCAATAAACCAATTTGTCTGTAGTGGATAGCACAAAAGTGTCGGAGATGTTCTTATTACTCACCCAATGGCATCGAAAATAGTATTTCGCGTTAATAATCTTATTGTTTACTATTTTAATACTCAGACTAGGTTTTAAAAAAATCAAGATTGCCGAAAAGCCATTTGTTAAAAGAGTTTTTTTTGCAAAGCTACATGTATATTGTCTAGTGGGAATGAAAAATGTACCTTATGGTACCAGTGCTGTTTGGTGGAGTATTTTTTGCCTTTTTCAGCTTCCCAATTGAATATTTCCATATATTTCATCAAATCGCATGGAGTGTCGCAAATTGTACAACAAATCACGTGCTTTCGGCTCTATTTAGTCTGTGCGCTTGGTCTGGCGACCCCAAATTTCGTGTCTCTCTCCTTTCTAGCTGCCCAGACACTAATTGTCACGTGGCCACTGCTGAAACATTTAGTTATATGAGAGATTTTAAAGAGCTGGTCGAAGAAATGCCGGCTCAATCAAATGCGTAATCAGAAAAATATTCAGTCTTTAAATTCAACCATTGTTCGTAAACGTCACGGAATTTTCGCCGAGATGAGAACAATGTTAAAATCATGGTGTGAGAATCAAGTAAATGTGAAAATATTCCTATGGGCCAATATTCCTATGCTCTCAAGCTAAACTGATTTTTGAGAGATTGGAAGAGGATACTGGCGAGATGGCTAAAGATGAAGAGTTTAAAGCTAGTAGCGGTTGGTTTGGGGAATTCAAAAGTCGCTGTTTTTAGCGTAGCACTGCAAAAAGTTGAGAGGTACCAAGTGCTGATAAAGGGGCTTAGTGTATAGGGAAAATAAAAACTATGATAGATTAAAAAGATAGATAGATGCAACGTAGATGAAACTGGCCTTTTCTAAAAGAAGATACCTAAAAGGACTTTTATCGCACGTGAAAAAAAAACTTTTTTAAGTTTTGAAGCCGTGAAAGATCGGTGGACAGTGATGGTTGGCGCAAATGAGCTTCTGATTGTAATTTAAAACCTCTCTTAGTTTATAGCTCAGAAAGTCCAACAACATTGAAAAATAAATATAAAGCTGGCTTGCCTGTGATTAGGAAGTCTAAACAGTGACAGCTTCCCTTATTGAATACTGGTTTGATCATCATTCCATATCTGAAGTTAAACATTATTGCCAAATGACATATAAAGTTATATTAATAATCGACAACGCACCAGATTATCTTTACAGAATAATTACCCAAGTGTGAAAGGTGAATTTTTGCCTCCTAATACAGCCATTTTATTTCAACCAATAGATCAGGGAGTTATCTAAACATTCAAAGCTTCTTACACCAGATGATCATTTGCACAACTGCATGAAGCTATGAAACAAAACAAAGAAGTCTCCATTAAAGATTTTTGGAAACAATTCAATGTTTTCGATGCAATGAGTGTCCATTTTTTTCCACCACATGTCACACATCATACACTATACGCAGGCGAAACTAGTGCTAGAGCCTGATGAAATGTGTAATGTGATTAAAGAAGTTATCGATCTTACCAGGGAAATAAATTAAAAGTGGATAGTGATGTGATGACATTCAAGAGCTGTCGAATTTCCGAAATCCGGAGCTAACACTTCGGGGGCTCGTAAGTAGAAATGTATGAGCAAAAGCAAGACATTGAAGAGCTTAATTCAATAGATCCTGTTCAATCAGAAGATCGAATGACTGTTAAAAACTTGACAGAGTGGGCTCAGTTCGATTGAAAAAGGGTTAAAAATATTAGAAAATATAGACTAGAACAAAGAGTGCTTTTCTTCTGCAAAATAAAAAATAAAAAATGTATTAGCATACTACGGGGAAGTTTCGCGAGAGAGAAAAATCGCGGAGGGGTCAAAAGCCTTCTACATGAAAATGTGGTTTACAATTTTGTATTCATATTATCTAAGATTTTCAAATTATAGTTTTCTTTAGTTAGAAACATAAATTTTTTTAGTCAATTAGAAATAATATGCATGTATGCGTATGAAAGATTATACTCCAACTCACGCAAATTTGACTTACGCGGATATCGCTCAGTCCCACCTATCGCGTAAGTTCGGTGGCTAGAGATTCAGAGGCCTAAAAGTGTGATCTGAGGACATAATGAACCATGTGTTGAAAAATTTAAGATTCTATGATGTATCATGTCGTTTGCAATTATGACTATGCATAAAAGTTCGTTATGTACTTTGCTCTGAATTTCTTCAGCTTCATATTTCGAGAACTATTAGTACCTAACACGCGAATATCGAATGCAATTTTTTGTGCAGGTTTAAAACCAGTAGCTAACGAAATATTTCAGAATAGCTGAAACACCAGGCCTTTGTTTTTGGATAACTTTTTGCGCGTATATGATTTCGCAATGGACTTATGACCAAGCATTCCTCCTATAGAAACTGGTGATTCCGTTGTAAAACATGGACTTGGATGTTCAGAGAATATTTTGTGCGCTATGCTGGATTGGGACACTGTTGTATATGATTGGTATTGATAACATCCTGTAATAGAGAAACTCTTCAAAAAAATAAAATTGTGTATTTTGTAAAAGGTCAACAAAAAAAATTTCAAAATATGTACATATATTCTAAAACTCAAATAGTAGTTATTTTAAATTATTTTCGGATAAGGTTAAGTTTGATCGGAAAAGGATATTCATGGCCTAATGACGTACATTGAATGATTTAGTAGCACTATATTTTGATCAAACCACTTATCAATGTCCAGTTATATCTCATCATTGGAAATATTTGATTTTTCTTTATGCAATTTATAGTACTTCCTTTGTCATTATAAGGCGTGTTTTTTTTGTTCCCCCTATCTATAACAGAACAATGCTATCAACTGCAGTCACATTGGAAACAACAACAACTCTCCCTATGCATAACAGGAGTTGTTGTTGTTTCCAATGCGTCTGCACTGCTTAGCATTGCTCTGTTATGGATAAGGGGAGCAAAAAAATCCGCCTATAATAAATAAATGATACTCACAAATTATATTTGCTGAGTTTCATTGCAAACTTTTGAAAGCGCAAACAACCTTTGCATGTCCCTTGTTCTATTATACTCACTGAAAGGATATGCCAAGCTAATTTCTTTGCTCAATGGGGACGGTACGCCACATCTCGGTAGTTTATACTTCTTTCATATATATTTGTTTCCCGACATTCATCGAAGAGGCCTAATCAACCCTGCAATCCCTCGCCCGAGTGTATTAGTGGATTGGATTTGACACATGAAGCTTAATTTTCTTGTAGAATTGCTGAAGGCTTCACGAAGCCGCGAGTTTAAATAGCAGAGAAAAATAATTTATAAATGAGAGCCCACTTATTTCAAAACACCGATATCAAAAAATCCAAGATAGATAAGATAAATCTACAATAGCGAACATCCAAAAACCAGTGCGGCGAAACGGGAATAAATAATCTCTCACATCCGTCGCTCCTGATATACTATGCAGTGCACTGGTTATTGGTCTTGAATACGTGTGAATATTTCCACATCGGTTAATACAACTATTAAAATTGCATATGTCTACTTTAATCTATGCGAGAATATCCATGTTCTATTTTTGTAATAAAGAATTTTCAGTCCATTTTTCATCATAGGATATAATGTACCCTGCAGAGCGAATGAAAGAAAATCCGTACTGACATCCTTTCGGAAAGTGATTTGTGTTCTTCGTCGAGCTTCATGCTCGTATCTCCATTTTCCTTTTCGATACATGCACGAACATGCGTGTATCATACATGGGTGCTTAGTTAAAGCGCGTTCAACCCTTGGTTCTCTTTGAGTACTTTTATATTTTGCGGATGGTGGAAATAGAAAAAAATGCAATTTGCGCAGCACAAATGGTTTTCACCTGGTACAGATTGCTATCTTAGTGTACTCACTGGGACATATCAATGATGAAGGATGGGATCTACATTGTACTACCGATGAATGATAGATTTGTGATGGTCAAAAACTCATTCGAAACAAAATCATAAAGCTTGTATGAGAAAAAGTGATTTGTGATTTTATGTTTATATTTATGGTTTATGTAGGCCTGTAACCATAATTCAAATCAAAACAATTTGAAGAAAAGCTTTACTCCAAATGAACCGTTTAAAAGAAACGTAGAGGAACACCAGATAAACTGTGTACATTTAGTATCAGATTTCATATGGTGCAAAGTTGAAGAAAACACTAGCAACTTTACTGTCAACATTTCTCCCGCCAGATGTGACCAAATCACTGCCACTACCACGAAAAGTAGACACAGGTTTTTGACAAAAGAAGGGATTCCTTGGTGATGACAACGAGGGCCTGGCGCCGGTCGCGTGATAGCTCACATACCTTGGCCACCTTCCAGCCGCTTATAGGTATGCTATCGTTGCTCAGTTTTATGACCTCCACAATATCATCAGATAAAAGAGGCTCGGCAGGGATCCATGCCGTTGATCTCAGCTTGATCGGAATCTGGTTTATCGGCACCACTTCGAATTTTACTTCTGGTGAAATCTCACCCAGTTTGTTTGCCTCTACGCCGACGGCTGAGCCTTAACATCGAAGCACCTCAGTAACGGCAAAGGTTTTCCTTTGAGCAAATCGTTAAAGCCAGCTTCAAGCGCTTTCTGCATCAGCTTCCAGTTCGTCTCTTTTACGCTTATCGATGACTGCCCTAAAACTAAGTTTTTCCAAAAAAAAAGCAGTAAAAAATTTATTTAAGAGCTAAACTGCTTGCAATGTCATCACTAGTTTACCAGGAAAATACATTAAATTTTGCTCAAACACTGTACAACTCTATGCTTACTACGGCCAAAATTACATAACTGGCTCCGACCATCATCTGTCGCTGAAATAAAATTAAATTCTGAAGCAATGAAAAATATGAGTGAAAATCATTTGGGTCCTGCACGTAATTATATTTCAGGGAATAATTACGTGTTGCCTGAAAATGACAGGCATCGCTCGTTAAGTGGTTGTCGATTAGCTCATGCTTTGTTTTCCAGTAATGACATGTAGCATATGGCAAATATATTTTCGTGTTGTTCATTATATGGTTGGAAGGTATTTTTAATACTTGTTTAATATTGACGATATATGAATTTTTTTGAAATTATGTATTGTTAATTTTATTTATAAGTTTAGTGGCGTAATTCCACCAGAGAGAGAAAGAAAGAGAAAGAGATAAAGAGGCAGAAAGAGAGAGAAACAGAAAGAAAGAAACCAAAGTTCTATCAACACAGATTAATGCTGGAGCTACAATCAATGCAACACAACATTGTTGTCATGCTTTGTCGGTGGAATGAGTTACAATCAATGCAACACAACATTTACCGTCATCTGTCTCTGGCTATATTAACGAAATTGTTGTTTGATAATATGGATCCTTTAAAGTCTCGGAAAGTGATATCAGTGACTACTTTATCCTTTAAAAGCTGAAGAGTATATTTCAAAGCAAAAATGATACAAAAATATATACAAATTCTGATTTTCATTTGCATATGACAGATCCCATTTTCCGGACGCTCATAGGAACAGGTGGAGTTGGATATTTTCAAAAATATTGCTGCCATGCCAAATTTGAGGTTTGAGCAAAATTTGCTGCGCAAAAAATTTGTGTTGCATTATTGTAACTGCTCTCATACGTTCTCATGTGTTCAAACTCGTTTTGCTGCGCAACAATGTTGTGTTGCATTGATAGTAACTCCAGCATGAGATTCACACATTTTCATGACTACGCATTTAATTTAATAGAACTAAGCTGTGAAGAAAATGTTTTTACTTAATGAAACCACAGTCAGTTATATTTAAAATCACGTGTTTTAATATTTTTCCTTTTTTAAATTTATAATTCAGTAACTATATTTGTCGTCTTATTCGTGTGATAATTACTCCTAGTTATATTAATTGTCTGTTTCAGTTATTCTAATATGTACAACTAGATCTCATACATTCACTAAATCATTCAGTTTTATTCATCATTCAGTTCACTTTCTTACAAAAAAGAAGCAACACACATTTTCGGATATCAACCACTCATCAAATTTTTATTAGCATTTCCATATATGTAACATAAAACTTAATTTTTTTTTCATTCACCACTTTTATGCGTGTCTCATTTGAATTTCATTCTTAAAAAAACTGTTTGATAGCATCTACACAAGATAACGATGCATTCAAATAAAAAAACATCATTTTACAAACAATTGTCACGAAAGTTGTAATCATGAAAATATATTTCGACTCATATTTGAAAATTTTGGGTTTTGGATTCCGATTTTCAACTCATAAGCGTCAACGTGTATTTTGCTATGAAATGAATTATATTCACTACGCAATGGCGTAAATTCAGTCTTTTAAAGGTTTTAAATCTTTAATAATCATTTAATACTAGAAATTATAAAGTATGTCGTCTGTATTAGAAATCGCTGAAATGGATAGATAGGTTTATATTTACCATCGAGATCTTTGAGTTTAATGCACAACAGAACCAGTTCTTACAAGATAGCTGCATTGATATTTTTTGGAAGATAAAAAGTAATGTTATTCAAAGAAAACATTTCACGAAGTTTAAAAATACAAAACAAATTTACATATTTCTTTCTATCCATTGCAGCAACAACAATTAAGTTCTTAATATACTTACCTATTAATCATTCGTTTAAACCAAATGAAATACAGCTTTCTTAAAACCAATTCATACACTCTGATATTAGCCTAGATATTATACCAACTACTTCTGGCCATACCTACATTTTTACTATAATACATGCTCGTTAAAAATCTTGATCGTTTGTACAATATAAAAGTTTACATTTAATAATAATTCTCGTCAAGTCACATGATGAGCAATTGTTTATGAAGTGTATTTTCCTACAGCATAATTCGCTAATTTTATAACTGTTTTACCTAGTTCATTTACTTACACTATTTATCGTTTGTTTTTTTTACAAGAGATGAACATGAATTTCTTTTGAATGCTTAATTAGAAGTTCCTGTTTAGTATTTTTGTGTCAATGGGGAGTTGAGTCCATTATGCGTTTTTTAGTTCGATTGAACTTTAAACTATACATTTCTTTTGAATATTCTACTATGTTTAGTGTTTCGCGGGAGTTTAACATCTGTAATTTATTCCTAGTTCTTTGGTCCTAGATCACTGGAATATTTCGGGAAAAGTCAGCGCTATTGCTCGTGTACAATACGCGGTTTTTTTTTGCCGAATGACCTGTTGATTCAAGTTAAACCAACGGAGCGATGGCATGTTCTATTGTTCTTCACTGTCCTCTAACGTCCTTCAATCACTTAAATGGCATTTGTTTCGAAATGGGGGGATCACAAGAACGTAACATTCAGCTAATGTCACACTCGCAACTCGTCCATTATGTTTTGACTACTTTGACTACTATTTGTTTGGGGTTGCTTCATACAGCTTTTTTTTGTCAGCGTGCCACACTGATTGCCGATCATCTGCAGCGCATGAGTAGGCAGCATTTGTCCTTCAGGCACGGACTTTAGATGCTTCGGCGGAGGTGGCGCCCTTTGCGGAATGTCGGCGAATTCCGGAGGCGGAAGCTGGTGGTGCTGTAAGGCGTGATGGTGTCCCAGTATGGTCGCTGGATCACTTTTCGATGGGATTGTAAGCGTCTCTAAATCACCACAGATGTTATTAGGCATTTGACCGTTTTCGTTTCGTTTCTTTTGATTTCTAGGTTCATTTAGACGCGTTTTGTCTCTCTGGTAATAGACACCGGCAAATATTAGAACGTTCAATATTAGCAGGCTGCATCCGATCGCTATCGTTACACTTAAGGCAGTGCTATAAGCTGCAAAACCATCCTCTTGCGGTGGACTAGTACTGTGCTGCTGGTCATCATGCAGGTCCTGATCTCCAGTCTGGTGTATTTTGCGCTGATTTAGACGACTATTGTTATTTGGACGCGACGACGCAGGCGACGATAAATTAAACAATGAAAATACCTGTGTCGTGAAAAGAGTATGATTTAAGGAATGTATATCCTTTTGACGAGGTGGGCTTAAAGGTTTGACCGTGGAGTCTGTAGATGGGTCGATCTCATCGTCGTTGAGTTGATGATGCGACGCAGGAACGTTATCTGCACCAGGTTTGTGCAAATCAGGAATTAAGTTGAGCCAAAATGAAAGTCTGTGCGCACGATAATGATTCTTCAGTTTTGGTTTTGTGTCTGTAATGAAAATATAAAAAACAGTTGTCAATTTACCTAAGCTAACACCTCATTGTCTCTGGGTGGTTACTAATTATAAAACATTTTCAAGAAATTCGTATGAGAGCTTATTTAAAAGTAAAACCTAAAAACTCAAATCTCAATAGCAATCAATGCAATGATAGCCTTAGCTATTGTGGATTGCTCAATGAAAACTGTAATCGCACGAAAAAGGGTCTAAATGAAGTCAAATGATAAGTTACAGGATTTCATTAAGATAGCTACAAGTAGCGCTGGCGAGTCATGTTTGAAAATGCAGCGTTGAGATTGTTTAACTGAAGTACGGTCGGGAAAAAAAATGACACTGGTCCTCGTCGTTAACTCTTGTGCCAGTTCATAATACAAGCACTAATAAGTTCACTACAAATCCTACGAGGAAACAACATTGAACGATCGGTTGAACAGCGAAAATTGTGTGACCTTAGGAAATACTTTGTTGTGTAAAATTGTATGCTTCCGCAAATCGATATTGTATTCATGTTTCATCTTCATTCAATTATTTTCGCAGTTTGCTCAATTTTTTGTTTGTCTTCTGGAGCGCACTCTGAGATGTTTAAACCAATCTTCACAGCTACTCTTTGACAACTCATATTCGGTTCAGGCTTTTGCTGACAACGCATATTTTGGTTCAGGCAAACGACGTGCTCGAGCTGCAAATTTGAAGCTAAAGCAGATAAGTAAAGCTTAAACCAATTATAAAAAAACACTTTTTTTTGCGTTGTGATTTGTGCTGGTATTAGGACTGGATATTGCCGAAAAGCGTATTACCCCAAACAAGCCCCCCTCCCTGTAGATGGCCAAAAAAATCTGCTAACCTCATCCCGGGGTTACTTATAGTCACAGGGTATGTGCGGTTTGACTCACTAAAAAAAAGGACCATCTACAAGCCTAAGAAGCAATGCTTTAACCCGGTCGTGCTGACTTACCTATCGGTAACTACACTCAGAAAAATATGTTTCCGAAAATCAAAGAAAATATTTACTTGTTTACGAGATGTGAAATCTTCCACAAATCAAATAAACTTTTATTTGATAACAGTAATTTGAATACATATCATTGAAAAATGTTTATATTCAACGGAATACAAATTTCGCTTTACCTTATTTCAAGTAAGTAATTTTCCTCAAATCTTGTAAATTATGTCTATGAATTTAGTAAATTATATCTTCACCGCGAATATTTTTTTCTTTATTTCAACAACAACCATGCTTCAATATTCGACGAAAAAATTGATAGTTTTTATGACTTCTATCAACATTTCCTCTACACAAATAAAGGGTCGATAGCTTAGCTCGCTAACGTGTCAATCCAAAGCAGCGATCTACCGCTCGTGGGTTCGAATTCCGCCGGGTTCATGTCATGGTTGACTTTGTTCGTCTTCAGTGTTCCTAACTCCATTGATTAAGTGTAACATTATAGCTTAAATTGGCGACTGGGCATAAATAATACTAGCGCTTCAGAAAATGAGAAAAAAAAATCGCACCTTAAAAAAAGGAAAAAATGGTAATTTTTTTTTCAAAGTTTTTGCGTGCCAACAACATGCTATGCTTTCAAAGCGGTCCCCCATCTAAGTAGTAACCGCGCCCAGCACTGCTTAACTTCGGTGATCGTACGTGAACCGATTTATGCCAGATGCCCGATGTTCTTGAAATTATATTAAATTTTACTCAGGGCAAGTGCAATATCAGTGCTTGAAATGAATAAATTCCTTTCTTTCGATTGAATAAATATTTCTTTGAAACTATACCAAGTTTTACTCAGGGCAAGTACAATATTTGTTCTTTGAAATGAAGAAATGTCTTTCTTTGGATTGAGTAAATATTTCTTTGGCGCAGAATCATTACCAATTTTCTTTGATAATGTGTTCATTTTTCTTCAAAAAATAGAAGTATTTTTCTCAGTGTACTTTCCACATTGACGGGAAGTCCCCCGCGACTAAACAGAATTATACAAATCCAATAACACACGCAGTTAAATCTCCGCCACGACTTTAAGCGCCTCAACCGGCATGACAAGCGTGTTACTTCAAAGCCATTTATGCGCGGCAGGCGTATTACTTCGACAAAAAAACAGATCAAACATGACCTTTTCCTTACAAACAGAAGGCGATACGTTTACGTTTGCTCTAAATGAAAAGACCAAATTTTTCGGCCTTATTTTCGCAACTCGCACAAAATAACTCCGCACATAAATGGCCTTGTAAGTAAGTAGCCAGTGTTAACTACACTCAGAAAAATATGTTTCCGAAAATCAAAGAAAATATTTACTTGTTTACGAGATGTGAAATCTTCCACAAATCAAATAAACTTTTATTTGATATCTGTAATTTGTATACATATCATTGAAAAGCTTCTTATATTCAACGAAATACAATTTTTGCTTTACCTTATTTCAAGTAAGTAATTTTCCTCAAATCTTGTAAATTACGTCTATGAATTTAGTAAATTATATCTACACCGCGAATATTTTTTTCTATGTTTCAACAACAACCACGCTTCAATATTCGACGAAAAAATTGATAGTTTTTCTGTCTTCTATCAACTTTTCCTCTACACAAATAAAGGGTCGATAGCTTAGTTCGCTAACGTGTCAATCCAAAGCAGCGATCTACCGCTCGAGGGTTCGAATGCCACCGGGTTCATGTCATGGTTGACTTTATTCGTCTTCAGTGTTCCTAACTCCATTGATTAAGTGTAACATTATAGCTTAAATTGGCGACTGGGCATAAATAATACTAGCGCTTCAGAAAATGAGAAAAAAATATCGCACCTTAAAAAAAGGAAAAAATGGTAATTTTTTTTTCAAAGTTTTTGCGTGCCAACAACATGCTATGCTTTCAAAGCGGTCCCCCATCTAAGTAGTAACTGCGCCCAGCACTGCTTAACTTCGGTGATCGTAGGTGAACCGATTTATGCCAGATGCCCGATGTTCTTGAAATTGTATTAAATTTTACTCAGGGCAAGTGCAATATCAGTGCTTGAAATGAATAAATTCCTTTCTTTCGATTGAATAAATATTTCTTTGAAACTATACCAAGTTTTACTCAGGGAAAGTACAATATTTGTTCTTTGAAATGAAGAAATGTCTTTCTTTGGATTGAGTAAATATTTCTTTGGCGCAGAATCATTACCAATTTTCTTTGATAATGTGTTCATTTTTCTTCAAAAAATAGAAGTATTTTTCTCAGTGTAGTTAAACAGTCACCAATTAAATTTCAAAGCTGATGAGCTACGATATCTTCTCACAGGCTTGAAAATAAAGTCATTTGCATGAATCGACGAACTACCAAACTTCCTCTTAAAAACGTTCCAAAAAAGCAATAGGTTTGGGACATGATATCGAAAATTGATGTAAAATTACTTTTATAACGAAGATAAGTCACTAAAAACAATAATACCGTCGAAAAATTTTTTTTAAGCCACCAAGTTTTCGTTAAACATGTCTTCAAAAATCGAGACCGCTCAAAATGGAATTCATCCCGCGTGACGTCACGGTACTGTTGGGAGTTGGACTGGCACGTTCACTAGTTCACACGTTCACGGTCACTTTTTTTTCAAAATAGCGAATAAAATTCAGCTTGGATTTGTTAAGGCTGATTCTTGAAATCTACCGAAAACAGTATCGTGAAGTCACGTGCTTTATCCTATTTATGAAAACGTTTTAAAACTCGGTGTTTTCAAAACGCTGTAGCGTTGTCCAAGATTGTTTGAGAGACGTAGGAAAAAAATTTTATCAACAAAGTCGTATGCGTCGATTCGAAATATGCAATAAACAATATCAGTGTCGCAACCCTATTGTGTTACTATTTTTCGTCTTTAGCTGCTGTTTGAAGCACGGATACTTCTTCTCTGAGTGGAAAAATGTTACTACTATCCCTTTTTAAAACCCGAGAAGAATCCTCATCTACCCAGCAACTATAAGCCAATTAATCTTTAACTAGATTGAGTAAGCTATTTAAAAAAGTGATCCCTTTCCGAATCCAGCAGCATCTTCAAGATTTTGATGTCATTGCTACCTATCATTTTGACTTCAGGACTGAAATTTCGACAACGCATCAGCTATACAAAGTTATCAAGCACGTTTAACGAAATCTACACAAGGAAAAATATTCACTAAACTAATTTCTCTGGACATAGAAAAGGATTTTGGCACGATCTATCACGAAGTACTATTCTTCAAGTTAATCAAAATCTCAATCTACGTTTGCAATATTAAACGCTCATTCTTATCTTGCAAATCTTACGTTGTCAGGTTGAAATCTTTGTCGAACAAGTACGAAATCTTTGCTGGGGTTCCACAGGGTCCAGTTTTAAGTGCTACACTCTTCAGCATAGTCATGTCTGATTTGAACTAACTTCTTCACAGCAGTATCACCATGTAAGCTAATGACCTCGTCATATTCTCAAAGCCTTCAATTTCAAATTCTCTAACAATAAGTGGTACATCGAAATCAACTCTGAAAAAAGCCAGGTATTCTTCTTTTCTAAAAATGGCATACGGAAAAATGAGTCCCGAATACGTAACTCAATGTTTGACGTTCCAATATTCCATGGTCGAGCGACATAAAGTACCTGAGTTCGCACCTCCCTTTTAAACTGACTTTCACTACAAGACTACAATAACAAACTGATTATTTTCAAGTAAATGATGCTCCCAGTAATTCTCTAAGCCTGCAAAGTATCGTACCCTTGAGTAAATACTCACAAGCTGAAACTTCAGATTATTCAAAATAAATGTTTGAAAATTGTCCCCAACAAGACATTTTATTTTTTTCACTAAAAAACTATTCAACTAAAATCAAAACTATTCAAAAAATTATTCAGCATTTTTCCTCCGAATTTCCAAAAATGTATAGCATTTCTTCCAACCCCAGAAATCTTTCTTAACCTCCATTTAGACAGTAAGTTAACATTAGGGCTAAGTTTCAAGTAAGATTTTCAAGTTTGTTTGGGCTAGGCTAAGCACTTTATTGGGTTTTAAGTTTATTTTGGCCTAAAACCTTTTAGCATACTAGCGTAAATTGTCATCGTTCGATTCTTTATTATCCATAATTTTATATTTTAACATTTGGAGCGATAGTAAAAGCCCCGCATTAAATTTGAAATAGGCTGAAACATCCGGTTTACTGCCTTGTTTCCAAAACAAAGGCCCTTTGCTTTTTACAAATGAAACATTGCCATTTCAACAAAATGAAGTAACAAAAACGTTCCATAAAAACCAAACCAAAAAAGTATTTTTCCAGGATTGAAAAAATACTATCGTAAAAGTAAAAGCAAGTTTAATAACGCTGTCTATAAATATTAGGCGTTGTTTGATTCTATAACAATCGACAGTAATAACTATATTTATTTTACATGCGCGTTTGTTCTTAAAATCACTCACTATCATAGGTGGTCTTTGAACGAAAGTAAATTCCAAGAAATTAAAATTCAAACATCACTCACCGAAATTAAGATATTTTTTATGTACACTTTCGTAAGCAGTCCATTCAATCGTCTTGTAGCGGCCTCTCTCTTGTCGTCCACCGTGATCGTTCTCCGGCTGTTCATTTGGGTTCCTGTATGAAAACACACCGAAAAAAGTATTGCTTTTAATATTAATTTGGCAAGAATGAAAACGTAAACAAGGCTTGCATACTGATGAAATAAAAAACAACAAACATCAAATTGAATTGAACAGCAAGTCTTACCCAGTCCTAACAAAGTTCGACCAGAACTGCATAACAATTTCAGATAGGCCCATTTCCGACTTGGTGTAGTTCCTGGTGAAATGATTAAACCCGCCCACAAGTGGAGCACCGAAAATATAGGGCAGATCTTCGCCATGAATGCATCCTTGACGCTATCCGAACAACGCAACAGAGCATGAAAAGAAACGTAAACATTTAAGCTGAGTGTGCTTGCACATGGCAGTGACGATTGCATACAAAGCAGTGAACACAACCGACATGCTAACTGATAGGAATGTGCAAAACGTCCAACTTGCCAATTTGTAGGAGTGCTGGTATCCGGCATGCAGATCCTACAAGTTGCACTGTCATTCTTTGCTTACCTGCGGGAAATCTCCGAATTTGGTTTGGTAATCAAACACGTACAGGTACGAGTTCCGGTGGTCGGCTGAATGTAAATCGACAGTTTGGACGGCCGGGGCCACAATTTGTGCATCGCTAAGCGCTTCCAGAGTCTCATCCCTGCGAAATAATTTATGGCACGGTTCAAACGTTTAAAATATTTAGTCCTTTGATATGAAAACGAGTGAATTACGTATACTGGATCAAATAGCATGAAGATCAAAGGAGAATTGGGTTTGTGGGAATATCAAAAGTAATTTCTACAAAAACAATCGTTTGTGTTGTAGCTTCCGTATGACTGAATTTAATAGATATTTTGAGTTCGCCCGCAGCACTGCATGCTCACCTGATATTAATAGGATGCTGAACCGGCCGCTCCCAGTCTGTGTATTCATTAACTATTGTCGCGAAAATTTCGTTAAGATGATACGAATAGGTGCTTCGTACGTAACTTTTCAATATTTTCGAGCGTCGATCAGCCTCGATTCCATACTGCACATCTTCTGAATTAAACGAGAAAAAAGCTTCGGCACGTGTCACTCCTGCCATTAAATCATATCTGAAAATATTTTTGTGAAATTCGAGGAAAAATCTCTATTGAGACGACGTGTAAAGCGAAGCCGTGACAATAAGCTACATATTTGCGTTTAACTTATAAAGCATCTGACATTCTAAAGTTTATTGTGCATAATTTTTTGGTGTCTTTCATAACGTGTATTCAATGTTATGTGATTTCATTGACCGATTTAAACTTTTAGAAGTTTACAGGAATCAGTTTTTTACGGCCCTCACTTTTTAATTAAAATTAATGTCGTTTTAAAGCATTGTACAAAAATTCAGATTTTCACATTTGGTATAGGTGTATCTACAGAAAACAAAATGTTCCATTCCAAGCAATTTCAAAACTGTTCATTTCTCATTAGTAGAATAATTTCAAACCATAGTGCAGGAAATCGATTTCTGCTTCCATAACAAACCACAAAATTTGGATGTTCATAAAAAATTATCTAAATATTTCCAATTTTTCAATTTTTTTTTATTTATTTTTATTTTAAATTTGTTTACAATTCGAAAATATTTAAATTTAATGTATAAAAACAATCGGCGTGAAGTAAAGTTTTATACCATTTAAAGTTAAAATAAATAAATATTGAAGGAGTGAGGGCTTGACCATCATGGCTATAAACTATGAATCAACGATTCTCTAAAACACAAAGAACAGTATTGAAACTTTTAGATATTAAATATAAAAAACTATTTCCAAGGAGCATATGTAAATTAATTTATGTATAAAAAAATTATAATTAATAAAAATTATTAAAAAACGTTAACTCAGCATTTGATAATCCCCCTCAACGGAGGAGTTTAAAAAAATCAAAGAGATGTGTGTATCGGTAAGTTTTGCGACAGTGAAGTTTATAAGATTGGAAATAAATTACCCAAAACTATTTCTTAAGACGATTATAGAAATATGAGCTGTGCTCTTCTCTGTCGAGATTCTGACCTTCCGGGGACTTATCTATTTCGAACAATGATTTGTCACAGAGCTCAATAGCTTATAGCCCAGTGAAATTCGACATAAAAAAGGCGAAACTTCGGAAAAATTAGGGGAAAGCAGAATTTTGGTATGAACCTTGGTACTGACGTGTTGAACAAAATGCCAAAAGTTTCCATCGATCCGAGTGCTGCGTTACTTTTTATACGGGGTCAAAGGTCACCGGAAGTGACCTTTCCTAAATATCTCAGTAACGGTTACGTCTTTAGAAAAACAATGTATGACGAATTTGTAGCTTAAGAAATTTCAAACAAAAAAGATTATGAAGCTTTTTCCTGTAACCATAACCGTTTTTGAGATATATTGATCTAAACATTTGTTACTAACAGCACCCTCATTCTCATCGGCATGTTGATATTATCCGATTTTGATTACGACTTGGCATGTTTGGGAGTTTGTTTTTCTATGTTTAAGAGGCGCATAGAAAAACATATAAATAAACTTATCTACCAGACTCCAGGGTAGGTGGAAAAGAACTTCAAGTTGCCACGAAGCAATCACACAAAATAATATCTCTCAGATTTATGATAGATTTTGTCTACAAATTTAATTGTAATAGAGAAAACATTGTGGTTATTCCATTATAGATAACGATTAATTCATTTCAACGTTGAATATTTGTGAATTTGATTAAATTGTCACACCAAAGCTAAGTTGGTGCCATTTTGGAAATAAATGTATCAAAGTTATGTTTTAACAGTTCTGTTTTGATCAGACATAAAAAAATATAATAATATTTTGTGCTTCCACCAGATATTTCGTAGACTTACGGGACACATTGATGTGTATTATATATGAGTTTGAGTGGATTTTAGTGATGTGTATGCAAGCCAATCGTTGCAGCGCGTACGTATACAAACATCTTTCACACCATTAACCCTGCTGTTTTTTTGCAAAATGTAAAACAGTTAATTGATTCACTGTTTTTTGTAGTCAAATAAACATTAAGAAATTCCCCAATCTCATAGGATATGTCTCGTTCATCAAATTACTTTTATGTTGAGTTATTTTCCTACCAACAATGCTACCATCAAACTTTCATATTATAAACCTCTTACAAAAAAAACAAGTTACAATTGGGAATTTCGGTCATAGCGGACAACCCAAAACGATTTATATCTCTTTAGCTTTCGATGGACTCATCTAGTAAAAACGTAATTTACAGCATAAATTGTTGTTGAGCCAAGTTAGCAATGCGTTATCAATATTTTGCATTTTCATCACAATTGCACTGCTTGATACTTCTAACGAAATTTCATATGCTATACATTCTAAAATTAAAATAAGTAGTAGGCGTTTTAGGCGTGTTATTGCGAAGGATTAAGACCTTGACTCCTACGAGAGTTAATCCTGGAAAGTGGTGCATTGCCTTCTAAATAGGCTGATCGTAATAAAGGTTGCGTTTGCTGCAATATGCGTTCTAAATCTACTTATTTTCTCTATTTTCCTTTGAATATCAGTCTTAATAGTAGTTCATATGCACAGTAGTTTTTAATTAGATACAGCGCACGTGGCATTCCGCTCAGATGCATTTTCGGAATGATATTGCATTCCGATGCACGCTGTTTGGTGGATGACCACCAAACTGTTCGACGAAGTGAACAGCGGCCGCTAGAAGCCACGATATTAGAAATTTCCCTTTTGGACACGCCCTATTGAAAACAAATCACAATCTATGTGTTTGGAAACCAGATCGCCGCTCAAATTTCTATGGTTACACGAGATCGGGATTTCAAACCGGTTTTAATCCGATCTTCGTGTAGCCATACAGTTTGATCCGGCACACATACATATGAACGCTTCGTACAAAACCGGTATTCGCAAATCAAGCTCATGAGGAGCTTCCGTGCACGTACACAGTCTGCGCACACATTCATGGAAATCGGGTGAAAGCTCACGAATTTCGGTATATTCCCAATCCCAAATTGGGAACAGCTATAAAATCGCTCAATGTATTGAACTGAAAGTTGCTCGGCCATGGAGTTTCATATGATTAAAAGTTTCGACATAAGTATTGAATAACAAAAAAATGTGGCATAAAACGCATGAGCAGAGCCAAGAGAAAGCAACATATATTCAACATGGAAATATTTACCTAATAATTTGGCTCTTCTCCCTCACTGAAGTAAGACATGAAAAAGCCTAATGACGATACCTACATGTGGCAGCAATAATCAAAACAGTGGTATAAAGATCAATTGCATATGAGACTCGATACAAAGCAGACAAGTAGTGCAAACAAGAATGTCAAGAAAACGTAGAAGTGGGGTGAACGGCTTAGGCAAGGGAGGATTTGAAAGATAAGAAACTACCGATAACTTAGCTGTTTAATATCTTGAATTATCTGTTGACCTGCTCATTAGCGACGTATGTGGAGGAATGTGAATAATTTTCAGGCCGATATCACCATACTTCCGAATGTAAGTTAAATTAAGTTTGAATGTACCAGCCCATCGAGTAAAATTAAAGCCTTTATCATTTTCAAAGGAATTTCATATTTCATATTCCTGCACTTAGTGATGGACATTCCCAGTTCAGTTAATACACATTCATGAATAAAAATATCAATCCAAATAAAGTCGAGGCATAACGTACATATTATTCAATTGATTTACAACCTTAAAACTTTTGATTACTGAATTGTAATATTTTGTTCTATTATATATATATATGTTCTATTATATATTTTGTTCTTTATAATAATTGAAACTTTTCAAACAAACAAAATATATTCCACTAATAAATAGAATAAATTTTGGAATTTTTTTTTTTATATTCTTGCCCAAATCAAATACATCTGAACTTCAAAATGCATCAACTTCACACACAATTGCACGGTTCACAAAATATTAGAAATTGAGTGTAATCATGTATAAGAAATAGTATTGTTACGAACATATCAATCGTTTTAGTCTACTATGTATGTGCTCACTAGACTGTGCGTAATCGCCCAGACATAAAGGCGATGAACACTAATAATATAAATTTCAAATCGATATTAACGATACTAACGTTGAACAAAACGTCTACCAACTAAACAGTAGTCAAGAAGATGTAATAAGTGCGTTGGATAATTTATTACAAAGGACTTTTGAAAATCAAGATATTTTTCGCACAACATTGAATTCTCTTAATGACTAACCACACAAATGGTGCTGGAAACTACAAACTGATACGCCATAGCATATATTATAAATAAATACATACATACAAAGTTTGAGAATCTACGATTAGATCATATAAATTAAAGAGCATAAATAGCTTGAAAAGTGTTTTGTACGAAAAATCTGCTCTTTAAAGAAGATTGACTACAGTTTTATAAAAATGGAATTTGAAGACGATTCTAATTAATTCCTTTCTATATAATGCATAGTTTCTTTCTACTGGTCATGTAATTTAAAAGTTAGCAAATTAGAATATGGATGCGATGCCATCAGCTATAAATATATTATGAGAAGAAAACAGTACACAGCAAACACAATAACCATACCTTAAGGAATGACAAGGAAACTGTTTAGATATAATAAAATTGATATTCAAATTTTTGAGAATGAAATAGATGCAAAGTAGAAAAGTTTAATCTCTGGTTAAATGTTGTAGTGGAATATGTTAACATTTAATAAAAAGCTTGTAGAACACCATCGATTTAGTCGAAAACTTAAGTCGGTTGAAGATATGTAGATTGTTCATATATTTTCCAATGTTCCCAGAATGTTCCATCCCATTTATATAAAACAGGAAAGTGTACAAAATTTTACTAGGTAATTTCCGTTTGAAAACAAACAGAATAAAGGAAACATAAGACAAATATCAAAAAAATTGGCCCTTCACTTCCTCAATCTTTTTTTCTAATTTTGCTACCAACAAATCGAAATTGTACAAACTACTAATTTTTGCCCTGTATGAATGAATGAATGCACGAAACGGGTCCAAAAGGAAGCCGTTGTCGTATGACATTCGCAACATTTTCTGCACGGGATGGACAATTTCTTTTTTTATGTTCCGTTATGTTATTATGACCTTAAATCTTCTCTCAACGGTTGTTTTAGTCTTTATTTGATGGATGAAGCTCAGTATTTCTATTATGAGCCTGATGTCTTTGGGGATACTAGCGTAGTATTTAAGGTGGCTTAATTTGCATCTACTTCCGGGTAAGCTCACCCATTTTGTCGCTTAATCTTTTTAGGTGTGGCGGTTTAAGGTTTACAAGGGCTTCTGTTCCTACCGTTAGGATGAAGCTCATTGGTCTTGAAATCGGCTCTCGCTCCTGCTTGTTGGTTGAGCCTGTTAAAAACAGTTTTTTGAGAGGTTTTCTTCTACCACACAGCTGATCTATATAGAATACCTTGCTTATGAGATGGTCCCGAATTGCGTCAAAGCATTTGTTTTGTCCGCAAAATATCTTCATGGCCTTCAGTGTGATTTTGTTAAAATGCCTCCCCGTGGCTAATTTTCTGTAATATATTGCGTCCTGCAATTTACAGGTCGTTTCTGTCGATTATTCTTTTCCTGGCGTGTGAAAATGGATGGAATGGAGCTTTTTTGGTATCTTGAGGAATTATAGATAAACCCTCCTCCTCACTCTATATTGATGTTTCATTGAACGTTTTTTGCATTCTGCATATGAAGGTTTCCGAGTGAGTACCCAAGAGCGGTTAATTCTTTACAGCATAACCAAGAGCGGTTAATCCTTTACAGTAGAGGATCACAAGCTGGTCGTCAGCCTGCGAGCATCCCACCATAGTGCTCACCCTTAGCTTTCTTTACCCCAGCTCCGTGAATATCCTTCGGTACCTCAGAACTTTACTCGCCTATTCCACTACCTTTTGCGAGGCAACTCTCCGCTGGAGTACCTGGTGCAGTGAGTCACATTTTGCGATTCCTAGTTCAATTTCCTTACTATTCAATATTTTTTCTATTAATTATTTCAGCTTATGTCTGGCTGTCGAAATGAATTTTCTGCAATGACAACTTCACTATTATGTCATCCCGTATTCATAGGTTGAACAACTTCGCCATAGTCATCAACACGAACGACGTGAGACTTAATGCATTGTATGATTTTAGAAGGTCAGCCGTTTTACTGCCATCTTCGGGGCTGAACACCACCCGAGCCAGTTTCCATGATTCTGTTTTGTAGCTGAGTTTGAAGCTTGCTCGACAAGGCGGTTTCTAGATTTGCTGTCGCTCCGTGGAGCACAGTCCGCATGACCCGATTTGAAACTGATAATATGAATGCTTTGGAAGAGTTGATTGCTCTTTCAAACTTTTCAAACGAGTTGAATTACCAAGTCAGTGGTGAGTGTCGTATCCACTCAGGACGTTCGTCTTCTGCCTCAACCATACTGTGATTACTAAATGTGCATCATGCGAAGTGTGTTTTGAGTAACATTTCCAATATATCTCCAAAAGCAGTCGTCAAGAGACTATGTTTATATCTCAACATAGTCTCTTTTTAGCTCTACACATTTAGTCGAGCGCTTTTTTTCGATTTTTGTTATTTAATCCAAATAATAGATTTCCCCGAGGCCATCAAAATATGTGTTTGCTTCAGTGATGACTTCTTCATTCAACCCAAATTTCTTACCGCCCAGTCATTTTTTCAGGTTTGGAAACAGGAAATAGTTGCAGAGGCCTAAATCTGGACAATATGGTGGATGGGGTAAAAGTTTGTAGCACAATTTCTGAATTTACGCCATGGTGACTACACACGTGTGCCCCCATGCATAGTCTTGATGGAACAACACTTTGAATCAGTGTCGAATTTGTCCAACAGCTCTGAATAATCTTCGTTTGGTGCATCCCAAAAAATTGTGGCCATGACCTTGTTAGCCGACCGACCCACCTTGGCCTTCTTTGATGCACGTTCACCCAAAAGAAACACACTGTTTTGATTGTTCCTTGGTTTTTGCTGCGATGTGATGGATCCATGTTTTGTCAACACTTTTGTCAAACACTCGTTTCGATTGCGGCTGAGCACTGCCCAATACTCCTTTGAAGTGGTTACACGGTTTCGCTTATGGTTGAGTGTGAGCATTCACGGCACCCAACGTGCGGATAGCTTTCTCATGTTTAAGTGTTCATGTAAAATGTTATGTTGAGATGCTTACAGCCTGAGCCTCTTCACCCACTTTCATTCTCCAATAGTGTGATATCATACTGTGGAATTTATCGATAATTTCTGGCGTGACAACATCTTTTGGGCGATCTGAACGTTCGGCATCAGTTGTGCTGCTACGAAAACAACGGAGTTCAGTTAACCACTCCTTAACTATTGAAATTGATGGTGCGGAGTCTCCATAGTATTTATTAAACCTTTCCTTGGTTTCGGTAACGATTTTTTAAGGCTAAAAATAATACTTAATCAGAACTCAAAATAAATGTTTTCCCCTTTTTTATTAAAATACATGAGTTAGTCTGCTTTTTGTCAAACACAAACAAAATGACGAAGGTTGCTCAACATTTTACAGTATTCTATTAATGGAAGGCAGCTGACCGGAACAGTGTTCCATTTAAAGAGAAAATTTAAAAAGTTACTGACTTATCAAACTGCACTCATATCATTGATTCATGTCGATCCATGTCGATGAATAATTTAAAGCAATCGATCAGAGCAGCGTGCTGACTCTGTTCATTGAGCACGAAGCGCTCGTCAGTTTCTGGTTATTTTTTTCAGTTTAACTAATTTCAGCCTTAACATATTGTTGAGATAAATAAGCAACCTTGCCAACTCCGGGATCCTGATAATACACAAGACACACCTCTACATAATGATCCTCAAGGCCCGCTGCATCACGATTATGTGGAATTCTAGAAACGGCTTGTAGCGACCGACACAACTACTTTTTTTTTGGAAAAAAATTGAATGGTGAGTATAGTTCGGTCATAAAAAAATCTTTGTTGGTACTAATCAAACAACATTGGTTAGGGAGCTCAAAAAAAAACAGCTACCTTCCATACTAAACGAGGAACAATACAACTATTTGGTATGATTTTGTCGATTATATCTTCCGCTCATTCAATTTAATTTAGCCCCTAAAATGGTCGGATATAATACCTTTAGTGCAATAAATCTGGACTTATATCCAACTTTTGTACAAAACTTTAATAAAAATGTGTTTGGTTATAAAGCATGCACATAATGTGAAAATAATAATATCAATATTTTATTAAAAAAGTGTTTTGCTTCTCATTCAAATCCAAGCCTTTAAATACTGCTAGATAAGATACTGTTTCGAATTATATGTATATAGAGTGTATGTGTGAATTAGTTGATTGTTTGTTGACATCTATGAAATTTTAGCATGCAAGCAAGAATTACACATCAGCCGAGCACTATTTTCCATATTCATGAACAGGCATCGCAGTTCTCTTATCGCATTCATATGTACTTACTTTGAAAGCTTGTTGATAGCATTCTTCCGCATCAGCACTGAATTAATTAAATTTAAGGTGTTCGGTTGTTTGGGTAAACTTTTTGGAGTTGGTATACCATAGTCATAATTACCCGTATCCGCTGTCGATAAACCCATTTCGCCAATATCGATCACGACACCATCGATGCTTGGTCCGAAAGCGTAACCGAATTCAGGTTGTGCTATCGGCACAGATAAAAGCTGGTCCAACGTTTTATCACGCAAACATTTCATGAGTTTCGTATGCGACAAATCCGGCGAGCACTGTACATGATGCGACACAATTGCAGCGTACTTTGATGGACTACCGACCAGCGACCAGGGTGCCAGTCCTGATCCCGACATCAGTACGGCTCGATTGAATAATAAGCCTGAAATGAAAGGAATGTCGAAACAATTTCTGATTTTAGTGAGGAATTCTCACTGCATTTAGTATGAAGTGATGGATATGCTATATAATATAGTTTCTAACTAAATTTAGAATAAATCAAATATTTTAGTGGACTTTTTGAACCTGTTGCGAGTTCCGAAAATTGAAATCAGCTACAAATACTGAAATTTTTATTAGTTTTTGGTATCTATGTTATATTCAGCAGGCTCAGAAATTGTCCTGCGTATTCGAATTTTGAATATTTGACTCAGATTTTACTCAGCTACCTGTTCAAAGTCAAATTAGCTCAAAGTTCGGTGCGGGGTCTACTGTCCGCACCTGGGTTCGAACCAGAGACCCTGCACACTAGAAACTTGTGCTCTATCTACTGCACTACAGTTTTTATATCAGAAAACAGCTTGAAAAAGGATAAATATTACTAATCCACAGGGAATGATTGCATCCAAAGTTAATGTAAAGCTATATTCAATAAATATTTGAGCTCACACAATTCATGTTTCTCAAATTAAAGGAAATCCATTTAACTATTTTACCGAAAAAGTATGTATAACTATTCCCACTTCATGGCTACGTTCATTTCCAATAGAAAACTCAAATGGTAATTTACCTTCCGGAACTGCATCCGATGAAATTAAAAAATGAACACATGCTGCTCCTGTTCCATGTCCAGCTAGTGTTATACTCTGTGGATCGCCACCGAACGCAGCAATGTTCTCTTTTATCCAATGCAAAGCCGCAATAATGTCCATTAGGCCGTAATTAGCTGGCAGTTTGGTATAGCGTTCGGTATTAGCATTTAAAAAACCTGCGAATAAAAAGGACAAATTTGTAAATTAGAGTGGTTATGCAAAGTTAATTTGTTAAATGTGAACAACAAAGTCTAAACCAGATGCACACATGTTGCTTTAGTTTATTTTTGCGTAAAATGGTAGTTGTATTATAGCTTGTTTGCATTTCCTTGGCTTTTTGTATTAACATGCATTTGTTCGACTTTGATTTGCCTAGGCTGGCCCAATATCTGTTTGAGGCTTGATTTGAATCCCGAATCAGTGTCACATTTTCTACTTTTCACAAATAAACAAGCTTTATGAATAGGTACTTTATTATTCACTCAGTAAATAAAATCACCCTGTTTAATCCTTGAACCATTTTCAATAGCTGACCTATCCTGACCCTGTTTTCACTCATGCAAATAAACTCATTTATTTTTTTATTCTACATCAACCAGCAGCCTTTTTTCAATCAAATCCGTAATTCACAGACTGTAACGATGGAAACGGTCAGTCATGTGGAATACGTATTGATTGGGTATGGTTTCAATAAATTTTACTAGCGCTTGTATAAGGCTGGGACTGACATAAAAACTCCAAATTTTCTTTACAGAAAAAGTGGAAAAGCTGACAAAGCATTCCATTTTAAAAAACAGCAGTATTTACTATAATTAAACGGAGTTACAAAATGTAAGGTTTTTTTTTAATTTTTTCACATTTAATTCAATGGAAATCAATTCGACTCAAAAGATAATACATCAAAATACTTTACATCAAAATACTTTACAGTTTCGCTTTGTAGTTTTTCGTTGAAAAGGTTTTCATTTCTTGTAGTTGCTTATGGTTTTTGGATCTTCAACGCACCCCAGTGCACATTTAAGAAGAAAAAGTTTATTGTTCATTTGCGTGTAACAAATTCAGAACGTAAAAAAATAAATAAAGTTTTTAAAATGAAAGGAGTCAAGCAGAAATATTAAGGGAATGTCGGTCCGAGGTCCACAGGATCATAGCTCATCAAAAAAATACAAATACTCTCTTACTTCCTGCTCATGGATTTTTTTTTTTGCATTTTCCTGATTAAATTGACTTTGAACATTTGAAATGCTTTTGGGCTCCATAAATCGAAAAGTATTATTTCATATAAATCAATTATACATCATAATACTTTATATTTTTGCATAAGCTATCATGTTTTTATGAATTTAATTTTTGACCTTGTACCTACAAAGTGGTTTCCATAGAAAATAGAACTTTTTCAAAATAAAATCACAAACTCATTATTCTGGAAAATCTCATTGATTTTTATCAAAATACTCTCTATCTGTTCCAATGCAATGTTTTGCACGGTCGGCTAGCATGCCAAATGAGTTTTCAAGGTCACTAAAAACCACAAAATTTTAGAAAATGATGAGTAAAACATCATTGCTGGAACATTTAACGCGAAATAATATTGCACCCAACCTGGGCCACGTAAGCCCACAAGAATAGCAATGAATATCTGAAGTTTACTCGTTTTAAATATATTCTAGACAGCAACCTTCAAAAGCGAGTTTGTGAAATTAACGAAGTTTGTCAATGAATCATGTTTTGAGTTTTTACGGTCATTTCTATCATCATAATATCTATCAGATCATTTCTATGAGTTTCTAAGGTCATTTCTATAAACCGCCTTTAGTATGTGATCTGACGCCTGTTGGATAGCCTCTACATTGGCATAGCGCTTTCCATTCATCGGCAAATGCAGTTTAGAAAATAAACATCATCATCATAATTAGTTTAGAACGGAGAGGGGTTGATGGCTAAAATGCCATTTTTGATTCGACCGAAGAGAAGGGGCATTATCATGCATCAAACGCCAACTTCCTTTTTCACGGTAGTGTGTACAAAACAACAGACGTTTCATAGTTGTGTGGCCAGGTGGATAAACTTTTGGTTTATAATGTCTTTGGAATGAGTCTAAATTCAGGAAAACAAATTTATTGCTATACTGCAACAAGCTACCAAAATTATTCAAAGCAGGGGTCTTGGTTTGTGATACATTTTTGCTAGTAGCTTGCCCATGCTTGGAAGGCAGTTTTTAGGAGATTTTCGGAATGTCCTTCAAGGTGCGCGTCAAAGCAGATTTACCCTTCACTATGGACCCATGGTGTGTGTGAACAAGAAAAAGTCTCCTGGGGTAAATCAAGACTTTAAGGGGGCTTGGCAAGTTAAAATGCAGGGGTGGCTCAGTGCATTGTCATTATGCAGCTTCTAACTAGTTACGGCTCAGCCTCACTCGATAGACCTCAGTATTTTGAGGACTTCAACGTCAATCAATGGTATATCGCTATGGTATAAATTCGTAGTGGAAGCTCCTATGCCATCAAAGAAGACAATGAGCATGCCTTTGCTCATCGGAGCCCTTTTTGCGTGATATCGCTGTTATGTGCCATTTGAGTCTTTTGCCATTTGAATCTTTTTTACTCAAAAACCCAAGTTTCGTCTCCAGCTATAACATTGTGTAAAAATTGCGGGTCATTTTGAACACCCTTCAAAAGATCAAATCCAAACAGTTGATATAATATGTGTTTAAAATATTTTCCAAGCTTAAGAAAATGTTATTCATTCCTAATTTGGACGACACTCCGTGACTGGAGAGTTTTACAGAAGTGTTCATTCTCTGATCATATGTGTGGAGGAAACAGTTTTTATTAGCAGAATGAAGACGGACGAGAAATTATTTCAATCCCTGTTCCGATCGTCGCTGGAAACTCTTCTTTGGAGCATTAACTGCTAGCATAAATTGACACCCTTACTAGTGGTCTCAACTCTGCGTCTAGGGCAGCATTTAATCCAACCGTAGCCAGGGATAATCCCAAGCTCCGCTGGTGGAATATGGAGATCAGCACCCTGCGAAGAGAGTGTAGAAGGGAGGTCAATAGCTCGAAAAAGCCTAATGACTGGTCGGTGTATAAAACGAAGCTTTGGGCTCTTAAGTATGCCGTACGTAACGCAAAGAGAGCCTAACGTAAATCTTTCTGTAGAAACGTAGAGAACCTCAACGAGGCAAACTACCTTTGTAAGATTTTAAGCAATACACTGAAGGCTATAGGGTACATCATGAGCCTTGAGGGTATTTGGACTAGTTCGATTGCAGATACTCTAAACGTTCTCATGAACGCACATTTTCCGGGCAATCACTATTCTTCAAGAGCAGCGAGAGCAAGCTACCAGCTCAACGTCGTTTAGGATATACAACTCTCAACACAGATGGGCTATTAACTCATTTGAGCCGTTTAAATCTCCGGGCCTTGATGGCGTCCTGGTGGTTAATATGCAGCAGTCTATGGAATTATTGTTACAACGCTTGTCTATGCTTTTCGTATGGTCCCACTGGCTTCTGACTAGAGTTTTGTTTATCCCTTAAGCAGGAACAGATTCACATGCTAAGCCAAAGGACCATCGTCCAATTTGTCTTAATTCTGTCGAGCTTAAGGTTCTGGAAAATTTCATTGATTACCCTATTAAAAGAACAATCGATCCTTTGTTGATCTGGCAGTCACAGGACGCCTGTACCAAAAACAAATCTGTCAAAACTGTTCTTCACGTTTTTATTGAGCAAATTAAGGAATACACGCTTGCCGCCTTCTTAGACAGTGAGGGAACCTTCAACAACGTAAAATCCGACGCAATTGTTGAAGCACTCTCGGGGTTGCGTGAGGATGTGCGACTGATTGCTTTTATCGCACAGCTTCTTAAGAATAGAGTGGTAATCTCTTATATGGGGAATGCTCGTGTGCGATGAGGGGTCAGCACGGTGTTGACATAGCCGTAACAGTGTCAGGAAAGTATTTATCTACGATATCGGAGAGGTTAAATTACTCTTTTGACATACTTTCACGTTGGAATCATGAGTGCGGCTTGAATGTGAATCCTAGTAAAACAGAGCTAGTACTGTTTACAAGGAACTATCATGTTCCTCATTTTGATTTACCGAAACTAAACGGGGTCTCCATTGACCTTAGCCAGAGGGTCAAATATCTAGGACTCGAAGTTACTATGGAGCGAAAAGAACGCGGAAGGCTTTTTTGTGCACTGCTGCTACTGCTGCAAAACAGCCATAGAGGCGAGTTGGGAACATAAGCCTCGTACCGTTCCTTGGCTTTATTAACTGCTGTGGTTGAGCCAATTCTATTTTTTGGGGTGGCATTCTGGTGGCAGGCTGCTCTTAAGGTTACTTGCAAACATAAGCTTGAACAAGTGCGGAGGTTAGTTGCACTACAGGTGACTGGAGCGCTTTACACCACTCCTACTAAGGCACTTCTCGTGTTGCTTCATTGGCTACCAACCAATCTATCTATCTAATCTTACAGCAAGTTAATCTTGCTGCTCTGAGACTGAGTTGTATCTCAGCACGGAATAGAACAGAGTTCGGCCATGCGGTTGTTGGCTACATCGCTCCGCACTTTCATGATGTTCACATCTCTTCGGGAGACATTCGGCTGTACAATAAATTTAGGTACCTGGTCAAATTGGCCATCAGGGAAAAATACCTGGAGGACGCTAGGAATGAATGCGTATCTCACCAAGCAGCTATCAAGCTTATATCGCAGCACTCTGCTTTGTGCTATGAGCAATCTTACGCGCCACTGCCTCATAGGACGGCATGTGCAAAGACTGGGCTCGGGATTCAACGACTTCTGCCAGTGTTGTGGCTCTAAATACGAGGAGAAATATGTCCTCCATCGCATGTGCCAGCGCCTGTTGTTGGCGAGGAGAAGGGCAGTGGCACTTGGTGCACCCTTTCTCTCAAATCTGATCAAACTGTCACTGGTCAATCTAAAGCGGAGAGTGTGGTTCATCAAAGGAAGCAGATGGTTTCCTGATTTCAGCGAGTAGGAAACAGTATTAAATTACTGTGGTATCACGACGGGCCTCTCTTGCGCCTAGGTGTGCCTTTTGGTAGGTGTCTGTCTATCGACAGCCACTTAAATCTAACCTTACCTAGCCTTCTTTGTCATAGCAAAATAATGAATATCAATAAAAACGTGCCTCTAAGCGGTTTTCCTCTGAAGTGGTTTTGAAATTTTCAAAAAGAAATCGATCAATGAATTTTCCCTACCATGTGCTAATTTAGCTGTAAGTAATTTAAAATAAAACTGATTAAAAAATTGTACTTATAAAACTAAGTTACATTTAAATATCTGACATAACATTTTGTTTTTTTTTTTTGTATTTTAAAAATGTGATCTGTGAAACACTACCAGAAACTGTTTAAACAAGTAAAATCAACACAGGATCGTCGGATCAATATTTCGTTCCTTACTATTTTCTATCCGTATTACTGAATTGAAATGGATTGATAATTTGCTTCGAAAGCACTTTTTACCTAAAACTTGTTATTGTATTCATTGGCGACGCTACATAACTAAAGCTTTTAACGAAAGCTAGCAAGTACCGAATCTTACACATACCTTGTGTTTAATTTTATCACCTAAATTTCATTGGCAATTACTATGATTTAGAATATTGGTTGGAGTACAAAATACGGATTTGGAATTTTTCTTATTGGTTTTTTTTTTTTTGCTTTTGTCTAGCAAAGACTGTTTTCACCCAAGGATTCTACATACATGGCAACAGAACCAGTGTTGTTCAAATACTCATCAACTTGGTAAATACATGAAAGCCTAGTACTCGTATATCGCATCATAAAATATCTATCAGAAGCACAGCTATCTCTAAATGGTTTCTATTATCCTTTCTATATCAAAGCTAATCTATTTCAGCTATTCCATAGAGTTGTTGCAAACTATCTCAAGCATACTCGGCCATACACAATAATGATTCCTCGGATTTTCGCGTAATGGCTTGAAACGCTAGCCAGTTGGGTACAATATGTTTATAATCGAAAACACACTGTTTCAAACAGATACGCAGATTTATTTGTTTGGAAAATGTTCAATTTGCACTCACCTAGCACTCCAAGTCGATAATTAATTGTCACAACAAGTATTTGACCGTAGCTGGCCAGGACGGAGCCATCGTATGGATTGCCGCTGTTCCATTCGTACGACTCGCCATGAACAAATACCATAACTGAATATTTTGCTTGACCGCTACTCGAACTGCTTCCACTGTTGCTGCTTCCAGTGTTTGAATCCCTCGAGCCTGCTGTGAAATGAACAAAATTTATTAATTCGAAATGGAACGTGTTCATGTTGAATGTATACAACAGTTAAGAGCATCACATACGAATTTTCTATGTTATTGATATAAAACCCTGCATATCGCAAGATAAATACGGAAAAAGTATTTTGTTATTCCGTGATTAGAGAACATAGAGCTTTATGTCTTTAGTACATTGGTAAGGAATTTATGATTTGCTGGTACTGGATTGTAATGCATGGTTATCCTATTTTCTTCTTAGATCTCTTAATTTATCTTGCATTATTTCAAACTCAAAACCTCCATTTCTTCAGAAAATCAAGTATTCATTTGCTGGCCATGAGATGCAAAGCCTCAAAAGCTTACAAAATGATGAGCAATCGCATAATTGTTGAAACATTTAACGCAAAATAATATCACGCCCAACGTGGGCTTAGCTAAGCCCACAAGAATAGCAATGAATGTTCGAAGTCTACTATTTTCTCGACAGCAAGCATCAATACCATGTTTGCAAAATCAAAAAAGTTTGTCAATAAATCGTGTTTTGCATGATGCCAGCATCTCCAACAGAAAACAAATTTGATGGACCTTTATTTTTAGAATGTTCACATTTAAATAATTGCCCTTAAGAACATATCTTTACAAAAAACGTCAAAAAATATAGATACAAAAAACAGAATTTCGACAATAAGTAAACAACTCAAAAGCAACAAATCTGGAAAATACGTTATACTGTTTGTGCAAATCATAATAATTTGAAACGCGCGAAATCGATTGCGATTCGACTTTGGTATCATAATCGCTGCAAATACATTCTACATCAAAGTGCTTTACATCTTCAAAAAAAAAAAAAAATCTGCTGATTTGGCTGCACATTTTCAATACCATAAATACATCAAGAAGCCTGCGATTTATTTCATTGAATCAAAAAGCTTAATATAGATCCTAAACAAGAACATCAACAAGATAATCAAATAATGGCAATGATACGCTGTTAGTAATAAATCTTTTCTGAATAAATCCTGCTATCGGCCGAAAAGCTGAATCTCCTCCGTTCAACAAGCGCAGCACATTGAATGATTAATATGTTTCATTGATTAGTAATTCAAAGACAAAATCATATTCCGAATGCGAAAAGATAGAATAAGCTCTGAGCTTTATATGGAATATTCTTTATGGATGTCATATATGCTTTCAGAAAATAAGTTAGCCAAGAAAATTATATGAAACCGAAAATCACTAATTAATGTTACACAAATCGATTTCATCTAGTACGTGACGTGGTATGAAGCAATAATTTTTTATTCAAAATACCAGCAAAAAACATTTAAAGTGGCACTAAATTTCCTTTATCAGCGAAATCAAAAATACATTTGCAACCGAACATGAATCGAAGCAATAACATCATCTGAAATTCATAAATTAGCCAATGCAAGTACCCCATTAGACTCCCCTACATTTCTCAGGAAAATGCTAATCATAAAATTACTAATGCCTTTTGAGTTGTCCCTAATGATTCCTGGATGAGATATACCAGTAAAGAGCTCCGCAAATACCGATAGCCTTGAGACACTCTGAACCATAAATAATGGGCCATTTTTCGCCCTCGAGTCCTGAATCCTGCGTAACTTCACGTAGGCGCTGTCATTTCAAATGGCAGATAAAAACTCTCGAACGCAAAGTAAAGTGAGTGAAGATGGGTTCGAGAATGGTTCAGAAAGTCATTCGCATGAACTGAAATCATCGAAAACAAATTAATTTCGGACATTTCGCCAACATAGACAGTTAGTGTCGTCGACTTTGTCGGAAAAGTATATTTCACTTCTTTTCCTGCTTCAGACCAAGCGTATCTGCATTTGCCTTAGAATCGTCTTCGTCCTGATAAGACTTTATTTGAACGCTAGATGTCATTAGAGTGATGTATCGTTCTCGTCGATACCTGTAGTGACACAGCAGAAGACTTTTCGACTGTCATTACGTTATTCGTTACATCAGCAGCATCAGTTTTCATAATATCCTCTTTCATTCACAATGCCACGATGCTAGATCCGCTTTCGCTCTTCGATGGGAAGTACAGGACGAGAATACGAATTGCCATGTCAGCTCCAAAGCTTTTCTCGTGTTTGTTAATTTTCTACTTTGCGTAGGAAATAACTAGGTGGAAATAACTCGTTATTGTAAGAAAGTTGAATGGCACGAAGGATTCGAAGAAGTTGAAGCGGAAAAATCAAGAGGATGGAAAACTCAACGCCACCGGAGTAAATGCTATGAATCTGTTGTATCGGAAAGTTTGTTTAGCAGTTTCTTTTGTCAGAGGCAGGATATTTCGGCAGAATGATCGGTCGCAAGTAACGAAAGATAATAGTTTCTTCAGTTCTGATGGTGAACAGCAGGTGAACGAATTTACAATGAGCACTCTACCGTGTTTCCGATTTTACCAGCAAGTAAATTGGGTGAACTTATGCAATAACATTCACAGTATTGCTTAGACCAGGGGTGGGCAAACCTAATACTGGTATGATCGACATTAATTTTTTTAATTTATGCGCGATCGACTACGAAAAATGGGTTAAATTAAAAACAAATAAAAATTAAATTAAGGTCTTTATTGATATTAATATATTAAATACATTATATTACTACTTTGTGCAATGTACTTTATTAATAAATATTTTGGTTTCATTTTTTATGTATATGAGTGACTCTCCATTTCATCAAAAAGTATTGTAGAGTTAGGCTTGTAAGCACTGAAGCACAATCGAATAGATGCCGTTAAGTGGTCATTAGTCAGAGAATTCCTAAGTTGCGATTCGATTATTTTCATTCGAGAAAACGTTGCTTCACATTGATAAAAATGCAAATATCCTCATTGCCACCAATCTCAATAATGGATATTTTTTTATGGTAATAAAATAAAAAAATAATTTTCATTTACTATGGTTAAAATTTCTAACTCTAGATTCGATGAATTCAATTGTAAAGTATGAGCTAGATTTGATGAAATATCCTCGTTATCGAATTCTCTAAAAGGAAATGAAATAAATTCAAAAATCGGTTGAAGGCTATTGAGATTTGCAAATCGTCTCTCGAATTCATGTTTAAAATTTTCCAGTTCAGGACAAAACATTTCAATATTACATGCACCAGTAGGTTAGGTTAGGTTGTACCAGTTGGCACAAGGCCACACATGGACCTATTGGTACATAGTGCTACCAGATAAATGGGGCAGGAGAAAAAAGAACCAGTGCAAGCGGCCATCGAAGGCCCCGGACTCTTTGGCGAACTGAAGAATGTCTTTCAGCTTTCAGCTAGATTCACCAGTAAGTTTAATATGTTTTTCAAAATATGGAAAATATTTAAAAATTTTGCCTGTTTAATTGTGAAGCAAAAGGTTTTAATTTTACTTAAAAAACATTTACCGAACTCAACAAGTCAATAATATTTTCCTTTTCCTTGTAATTGTAAATTTAGCAAGTTGTAACGGCCCATAAAATCCGTAAGAAATGTTAATATCTTTACCCATACTGGATTTTCCAATTGTTCATGTTTTTCTCCTAATGTGTCCAAAAATGCAATAATTTCAGGCAAAAGATTTATAAATCTTTGCAAAAATCTTTCTGAGCTAAGCCATCCAAAGCTTATAGCCCAGTCATTTTAGCAATCAACCTCGGAATGAGAGATAATAAGCTAGATTTTTGGTTATACCTTCATTTCGGGGTCCTTAAAGTTGCCTCAAAAGTCTCATAAAATCTCGTGTCTGCGTCGAAAGTTATTCAAGGTCAAAGGTGAGAAAAAACAGTTTTTTGCAATTATCTTGGTTTTTATTGCTCCAATGATATTAACACTTAGGATCGAAATTGTAGAACATCAAATTTGCGACAAATTTTACTTGAAGCATTTTTGCATGCGTTCAACCGTTTTTCCGATAGATGACGGTAAGCACGCAGCACTCAGCCATATGTACTGTAATGCAAGGTCAACCGTGAATACCTGTGAATACTACCTTCAGTTTTGAATTATTTGTATTATTTATCAGTAAATACATTGTATGTAACAACATTTTACACATAGTTAATTTATTTTAATGTAACTAAATTTTACATATTTTTAATCTATCAATCTTTAATAATTTAAAAAATATTACTTTTCTTCTTCTTCATCGTCATCTTCTGGACGTTCGGAAATTTCTATATCATTGTCATCATCTTCGTTGCCTTGAATTGGTGTTTCCACACCTTCCTGAATTTCATGGTCAAAAGCACTCTCTTGCTCACAGTCACTTTGCAATGAAAAGTGCATCAGAGTTTGAGACATTGAGGCAAGCTTGCCCATTACACTGGCCACGGGGCATTGCAGCCCCGATTTTCTACATCGGCACCGTGCACCACATCCATTCTTACAATTACAAAATAGAGTATTCAGTAATTCATCGGAAGCTGGTGGTAATATTGTTGTCATTGGTTCGAGGAACTCATTTTGGAGCACCCAACCCCATTCCTGGGGCTCTAAATCATGCCCTAAACATTTTTGAACTTGGTAATAGACACGGTTTATATGCTGATGGGCCACTGCACTTGTCGGTGGAAGATTAGATAATTGAACAGGTTTATTAAGTTTTGTAGATTTAATGAACTGAGTATATCGATGATGATCGATATTATCCTCAGATTTGGAGCATTGTATATCGCTAGTAAGATCCGAATGCCATTATCGTATAATTGTTGGACAGGGCACTTTTCTTCTAGAAAAACTTGAGCTAGTTCGTCGAAATTGGCAGGTTGTTCTAGTGCTTTTATGATAGCTTTTTTCCTTTTTTAAACAGCGCAGAAGTTGTATCACATCCACTGAATGCATGTAAAAATAAAAAATGTTTTTTTTTAGAAATGGGGCATTTGTCGAAATTTGTTGAAGAATATATTTGTGTTTTGACATTGTCTTTGCCAACTTTTTTAAAGAAAATGTCTTCTTGATGTAATTGGGTGCGTCCAATTAAAATAACTAGTAAATCTATGTCTTCTACTATAATGATGGCAGTCCTTTCATGTTTGGATTCTTCGATAGCTGTTTCTATAATAAGAACATCAACATCATCTCTCGCTTGTTTTGTTGTGATATTTACACTCTCACACTTTTCAATGAGCAAACCAATAAGTTTCTTTTTCTTGGCTAATTGGCACAATCAATGTTTAAAAATAGGTAAAATGCTATTAAATACAATATATTTACTGATAAATAAGACAAATAATTCAAAACTGAAGGTAGTATTCACAGGTATTCACGGTTGACCTTGCATTACAGTACATATGGCTGAGTGCTGCGCGCTTACCGCCCTCTATCGGAAAAACGGTTGAGCGCATGCAAAAATGCTTCAAATAAAAAGTGTCGCAAAATGTTATGCTCTACAATTTCAATCCTATGTGGTGACATCATTGGAGCAATAGAAACCAAGATAATCGCAAAAAACTGTTTTTTCTCACCTTTGACCTTGAATAACTTTCGTTGCAGACACGAGATTTTATGAGACTTTTGAGGCAACTTTGAGGACCCCAAAAGGAAAGTATATACAAAAATTCAGCTTATTATCTCCCATTCCGAGGTTGACCCCTTTTTTATGCTAAAATGACTGGGCCATTAGTACTGTTTTCGATTTCACGTTAAATTTTCATGCAAATTTTGACGTGAAATTTATTTCGGCGAAAATTTAACTTGAAAATAAGCAAGAGTTGTACTCACTTTTAAGCGTGAAAAATTGCTTGGAACATGCTTTCGCTTTGAAAATGCAAATAGCTTTGGCACATGTCTCCAATCATTTCACGCCAATTTAGTAGGTGCAGTTCATTTTTTAGGCTAGTACTGAGTTAACCGTGAAGCTAAATTTTGACATGTCTCCATTATCTGGTCATTCTTTCGAGCAAACCTTTTGAAAATGCAGAAAAGCGGGGACACTTATCATATCTGACAGATAAGATGTCAAGAATTTCAATTTTCGAATGATTTTGTTATTGAAAAGACATTCACACAATTCAATTTTAAAAACTCAAACACCAAATGTCACTATTTAGCTCGAAAGAATGAACTACACAAACTACATTGGCGTGAAAAGATGTTAATTTTAATTTTATTTTATCTAAAATTGAGATTAACCTTTCTTGCGCTGTGTGTGACAATTTACTATCTCGGTAGCAGGGAGACGAATGCAAATGCAGGCAAGGTGTATAAAACAGAGAGATTTAAGGAAATGAAACAACCGTATACGTATACGAGATTTAGTGAAGCAGTTTTACTAAAATGATATAAATCTATAAACTGCACAAATCGAGAGCATAGCTATCTCGGATTTTCCCGTTGGCTTCTCCGCCACCAAGGCTCTGCGAGCTTTTGTGTGAACTGAAACTGCGTGGTCTGTCCGATTGGATCTATTAACCCAAGGCCCATTCCAAAATTTACTGAATAAATCGTTTACTAAATCTTTAGCTCACATTTTAAATTAACTTAGTAAATTATTAAAAATCTCTGTGATCGACTGTCGAACTGTTTGCGATCGACCGGTCGATCGCGATCGACCGTTTGCCCACCCCTGGCTTAGACAATCTGATTGTCTTTCTCTCTTGAGAAGGTCAGAGAATCTTATTTCATGCTTCTTGAGTCTTTATTACCCAGCATGTTTAAAAGGAATTGAGCTTATATGTTAAAATGGACCACGTATATAAAATAAATGCGGTCAAAGGAGATGTATATCATTTTCAACTTTGCTCGAATATATTTGATTCCGAGAGAATAATTAGAAAAACAAATAGCAATTTCAAAAGGCTTGAAAGTAAATATTCCATAAAGTCACAACATAGGACTTGAAAAATGTATCATTACTCATTTGAGCTTTTGTTTTTTAAAACATTGCAATGAGATTGATACCGAACACAAATATTTCATTGACAGCCGGCTCAAATTAACACAAAAAAAACTGTACGTATTGGTAGAGAAGAACTCAAAATATCACAAAAGAGGCTAATGTTAATAATAAAACTGGAAACGAAAAACTAATAGAATTGAAAACAATAAAACGAACTTTTTGGAATAAAATTTTTTACTAAAGATGTTAACTTAAAGAATATAAAACGTAGTTTTCGTTAGTTTATTCATAAGTTTATTCATAAGTTACTTTATTCCCAATATCGTTTTCAAAACTTTGTGCAAACTTTAAAGCAAAGTTTTATGAACTAAAATGTAAAGTTGCAATGCAACTTACATTTAAATTACGATTCGCTTGAAAATTTTTTTTAGAAGAAATGATAATCAGCTTTGATAATATGGTCTAAATATGGGTTCATTTAAGATCTATTAAATAAAAATATTGCATTTTAGTGCACAGCCAAGCAAACCTATGATGCATTTATATTACATTAGTAAGCCAACGGAAGCTCATGAGATGTTTGATTATGGGCCTTTCCAAATTGACGTCTTCGCCTTCATCTTCAGTTTGTTATAACAGAATGTGACGTCAGAACAAGTCGAGCTTGTCCGAAGTCAGTTATCTACATCTTGATATTCCTCTCCTGCATAACAGTTGATGAAGTCTCGTTCTGATTTGCCTTCTCGTTGGTTTGATGGTGTTTTGAGGCAATGTTACGAAGCAAAGCCCACGGTTGCGGACACCTCGTCTTGGTCTGCTTCAAACTGTTAGAATAGCTCAGCTACTCTGCTTGCGTCACATCCTGTCATATCAAGCTGAAGATGAGGACGAAGATGTGAATTCGGAAACGCCTTATGTAGTTTTATCGATAAGTGGGAGGACTTAGTTTTTTTAGTACCATAAGTAGTTCAAGGGATTTTAAAAAGATAAACTTGTGAGTTTCTAATTAGATATAATTTAAAGCCAACAACAATTAAAGAATAATAATATTCAGCTTGAGACACACAATTTTTCGACTCCCATCCACTGTTCCAGGAAACAGAGCTGGCAATCGATAATTATTAATTATAATCAAACAATGTTCTTTCTAATAAAATTAGATTAAATATTCGGAAAAAAGTGATATTTAAGAAGAGAGAACATATTTTGTGTGCGGCCAGATTTACGATCTTATTTTTTAAAGCAGGACAACATATAAACATCGAAGCAAAACAGATATTGTGGTTGAGCGCACGTTTTGACTATTTTTGACAATTAAAATAAACTACAAATAATATCACGAGCAATACTAACTATGATATCCATTTTTCAAATTATTTTGTTTTGTGAATTTCCACAAAAAATACTACAGGTTTAAATTTCTTTTCCAGTTCATTAGATATTGGTAAGAAGCTTATAGAGGTTGGGAACTCAGATAAAGACATAGTGATAGGCAAAACTTCTTAAAACGAATCTATTTTCTTAGCATTTCTTTGTATAATATTAATTATTGAATTAAAAATTTAAACACTTCGTACAGATTGTATCTTTAAAACTTTGATAAGAACAAGGTGGAAAGACACTCATATAACTTCTGGTTGAATTCACAGAACTTTTTTCATTACTCATTGTAAAAATGATATATTTTTATGAAGATTATGCATTGAGTTTTGAAAATAATTGAATCTAAATGGCCTCCATGCCCGGTGCTGCATGTGCGACATCCTATCAAGAAGCTTTTCATTACTGCCTGGACTGTTTCAACGGGAATTGCCTCAATTATCGTTCGAGGGGATTGCTTAAGATCATTAAATTTTTGTATTTTAACCTTATAAGAAAAAAACTGTTTTCTTCGAAAAAGTAAGGCCCGACAATGCAGCTTGATAAAACTGCAAGTTCCGTCTCATTGAGAATCTGTGGGTTAGAGTCACTCCATATTCGAAAATTGTGTTTGTTAACATTGCCGTTTGGATCTGAATGCGCTTCGCTAGAAATTAAAATGCAGCTCAAGATGTTTTCATCCTTTTCCACCATTTGAATGATCTTCTGGCAAAATTCAAAGGAATAAGCAAGTCTGCTGCCTTCAGTTTGCTTGTAAGCAAAATTTTATAGCTAAGTAAGTGTAGAACTTTTGGAGAACTGCTTGCAGTGAGAACAGTGAACTGTTGGAAGAGTACTGTCAAACGTGTGCCTAAAATTGTCTTTGGAAGAAATGCGTGATTGCAGCGATCAATCCAAATTCTTGTTCAAATCGCCCATTTGTGTTAAATTTAAAGACCAATCTGTAAAATGAAAAAATGAAACCGAATAATAATACAGAAAAAAGTTATAAGATTTTTTGGGCAACGTCTTTCATCAGCCACTCTGTATATACGAAGCTGTAATATTATGCCCGTGCGTGTTTTTTGTGTCAGTTATTGTTTGGTTCAAGCAACTTTGATTTGAGCATAGTTGTTACAATAGAACTTGACTAATTAAGCAGATTATTAAACAACAGGGCTTATGATCTACAAGCTGCATTAAATTTTGCAACAATGCAAATACAACACCTTCCTTTTTTCATGCTGTAGAGCAAAAGACTCAAATCGAACTGTGTCTTACTCGATAGAATATTTCATTAGTACTGGCTCGAGTCCTCGTTGAATTTTCAAAGGTTTGTTTTGCACTATTCTTTAATTCAATTCAATTTTGAGGTTAATAGTTGTGGTTGCAAAATAATGTGAACCACCAAAACATACGACTGATGCTTTGAAATTGTATTCATTTCTTTTAAACATATTTTAATTTCCTGTAGGTGCAAGTTAAAATTATTTATCATTCATCATTGGTGTTCAGAAGTTACATTTCACCTCTTTATCAAAGCTAACTTTTCATTCAAACTTTCGCAATTTTTGTACCTTAGTAGCCAAACCAAATACCGGATTTTGGATTTAATAATGCATATTTCGGATCTAGTAATGCATCTTTTAAACTAATATTAGCTTTCCTAACTTTTTGCACCAGTACTTTGGCCAAGTGTAGGCCAAATTTTCGAATTAATCATTGGATCAAAAGTACTTCTTATATAGTAAAATAAAACTTAAATTAGCTTGTGAATTGTCTGTTGTGTTTTTTGGTAGAAAATGAAGTAGTAGTAGAGAGTTTCTTGGAACATATTTCATGTTAAAATCATATTTGTTAAATTAGAACCACATTTTTTGTTGGATGAGCTCATAATTATTGCATTTGGCTCCTTAAGATTTATTATCTGCCTGTTCCATGTTTATACAATAGTTGAAGTTTTTCGCTCCAAAAATAGTTACTAGATGTTGCTTATACAGCTTATGCCAAATAGTCTTCTGCAGCGAGGTTGGGTTTCTGCAAGTGCCATAATGTAGCATTTTCCCACAAATAAAAAACATTCAGTAAACTCCCTCAAATAAATAATTTCTCTCAAAATTTCTTTAGGACTTCTTTGACTTCCAGTTTCTTTCAAATTTATTACTGCATTTATGTGATTCAGGTTTGATGGTTATTCATTTTGTCTTGTCCAAAATATGTTACTTTTTTGAGTCTGTAATATTTTTGTTTTTCACTAAGCACTGCTATTCTGGACGTTTTGGAAATTTTGAACCAAATTTACACTTTTCTTCAGTAATTTTGCCTTCGACGATGATACAGTGATTGAAATGATTGAAATATTGCAGATCAAAAGTTTGAAATTTTCCGGAATCGCTTATCTCTAGCGGAAAGACAAATTCGTAATGCAGAACATTCAGCTCATTGTTAAAGTCATCTAAAGCTAGCTTCTGCTCTTCGAATTAAGTTTCTCCAGATTTGGTTGCTGCTCTCCGAAAATGATTGATCGCAACTCACCGTTCCTCATATTTCCTACGACAATCACAATTTAGGTTATTTTCCTTTCGCAGTTCAAGCACATATTGCCGCTTGGTGGACTCTCTCCTGGTAGTAACTCGGCTACCATTCCATACAACAATCACGTCTCAAATTCCTCCATTTTCTACAATTCCAGTATTAAAGAGCTTTAGTCGTTATCGATTCTCTGGTTATTTCTGTTCTTTGGCATCGGCATTTGTAGTGCGCCTCATGGAATCTTACTTTTCTTTTATATCTCCGTATCACTAATCCGTAAGTCAAAATATAGACCAAAGAAGCCTTTAGCCTCCACTTATCAGCTAAATGAAGTAAATTTCCTTATGTGAAAATTCAAAGGTTTCAACTCCGTCAACGTTACTAAATCCACAATCTCTCCCTTCTTTATTACTTGTCATGCTTGTTACAAATCTACAATTTCAAAAATCCGTTGAAACCCGTAATTGATTCATGAACACTAAAAACCCCACTTTGACACCAATTGTTGTATATCTCTTGAAATAATGTTCGTGGGCTCGTGATTCTTTCCGTTCAAAGAAACAGTTGGTTATGCTCTTTAAATTTTAATTACCGCCTTAAGGCTGGTACTGAGTTCGAGTTCACGTGAAATTTTGACATGTCTCCATTATCTGGTCATTCTTTCGAGCGAAAATTTTGGCAATGGAGAAAAGCAGAGACAATGCTCATTTCTGACGGATAAAATGTCAAGGATTTCACTTTTCGATCGATTTTCTTATTGGAAAGACATTTGCACTGCTCCATTTTCAAATTGAAACACCAAATGTCACTTTTTCGCTCGAAAGAATGAACTGCACAAACTAAATTGGCGTGAAATGATTGGAGACATGTTTCAGTGCTCGTTTTCAACGCGAAAGCAACTTCAAAGCAACTTTTCATGCTAAGAACTTAGTACAACTCTTGCTTATTTTCAAGCTAAATTTTCGCCGAAGCAGATTTCACGTGAAATTTTGTATGAAAATTTCACGTGAAATCGAACTCAGTACTATGCTTTAGTAATCAGCTGCTGAAAAAAGTGGATAGTGCTGTAGATCTCGGAGTCGTTCTAGATAAAAAGCTGCGCTTCAATCTTCAGTACGACAAAGTTCTAGCAAGAGCCAGTAAGCAATAAGGATTCATTAAGAGAATCCTTATTGCTTATGGGTTAACTTATGGGTTACAAAATCTCTTTACGTATCCTTAGTTCGTCCAATATTGAAATATGGTTGCATCGTTTGGAATCCCATTTTCAACTGTTATAACGATAGATTGGAATCCATCCAAAAACAGTTTTTTGTTTTTGCTTTGAGAGATATATATATAACCCACATGATTTTGAAAGTTTGCCATCTTATAATTACAGATTTAGCCTTTTAAACCTTGAGACACTTTCTTCGAGGAGAACGGTATTATGCTCATGTTTCATTTTTGATGCAATTAGCGGCTTGATCAACATTGAGCATCTTTCGAATAAAATCACTTTTAATAGCCCTGTAAGACGTACATGTTGTACACGTCTTCTCAATGAATATCAGCATCAGACTGTTTATGGAGACAGGGAACCCATCAACAGATGCTGCAAAATATTTAACAATTTTTCCAACTACTATTCCTTATCTATTCCCAAGACAAGTTTCAAATATGCTCTATTCAAGGCTCTAAAATCTTAAAAAAACATTTTTCCTTATAAATTCCTCGAATTGACAACCAAATATAAGTTTGGAATATGGACTTAAAATTATTTATGCTAATATGTTGTAGTGTAATTTAAGAAAACTTATATTTAATTAAAATTGTGATTTGTTATTATTTTTTGTTATATGCATGCCTTGCTTGGCTTGAAATAAATAAATAAATAAACAATTTCTCTATTCAACGCTCGACAAGCTTGTTCAAACTGCCTTCTTTACTTTGTCAAAGGAATTTTTGTAGTACCATTGCATAATCATTTTGATTCGATTACTCTCCTGTCAAAATGCTTGTGTCAATTTTTGCTTATTTCATATTTATTGCTCGTTCAATCCTGAGTGCATGTTTATGCAAGACTATTTTCTACGCACAATAGGTATCAGGAGATCATTGACTTAGGCTTAATAAATGTCGAACCAATCATGATTGCGATACTTTTTAAAACATGTTTTCTTGCTAAGCTTTTCATAATTTTATAATTTCAATAATTTTTCCAAATTTTTTTTTTCTTTTAACGTAGCTCTATCTTGGGTTTCACACACAGCAACAGTTTGCCTCTTAATATCTTTTTTCAACACTTATTCTCATAATCTTTTCAAGGCCCAAAAAAAAATTACTTGATATTTTTTCTAGGCCCTAAAAAATCGTTTGCTTGCAATAACAATCATATTTCATTCTTTATTTATTTGCACTACGTACCGCAAATAAAAATACAGTTCCAGGGCTTTTCACTATTTGTGGTTAGCCCCTAGTATCTTCACTGATATTCCTTTTATTTACCACCAACTTACTTTTTGACTGTCCTTCTATTTCCAACAAGGTATCAAGCACGATTTTCAGTACCTACCCATCCTTCATCCCTTTCAATAAACTCAGAAATAAATTTTCTCGAAACAAAAGCCCACACACGAAACAATTTTCTGCGCAGTACTAACATCAAAATTTGATTACATTTCTTATAAATAGCACTTTCGGGCTAAAGAATTTTGATCGGGTTTGGGTTCATGTCCTTGCCGAAATTCACGTTTTCTATTTTCATCTCAGACTGCTTGGCCAAAGCAAAACATTTGCTTCTCGCAAGGTGAACGGTATGCTATCACGGATTACACCTTTTTTTCCTATGGCTCCGTTGAGCTTAGTTCGGAGAGGGAGTGTAAATCTTATCAACCGCATTTTGATAAAATCTCTGATTTCATTGATAAATGGATCCCTCTAGGCGAAATTATTTATAGCTTTTTCGTTTGAAAAAGCAATTTCTCTTATTTACTTTGCCGGAGTTTGCTGAGTTGCCGTCGTGAATGTACTTAAGGCTAAAACTAATCACTTTCAGGCTATTAAACTTTGCATTGAAATCAATGCGGTGACAGATTCAACTGTTATAACAGAGGAAATTCAATATTCGAACTCATTTTAGAGCTCTTACGTGCATTCAACAAATAAATGCACGAGAGCAAACATTTAGCTCAATCAAGCAGATGTGCATTTTCCCAAACTACACATACCCACATGGATGAAATCGCCTATCAGCATTTCCTCGTTATATTATATCCTGAGCCTGTGTGCACTAATAAATTGAATGAAAAGACGATCATTTTGTTATGACTGAACATTTATCCGTGGTTCGCACTTATTAAAATATTTGATTAAAATATTTTCCGTATAAATTGAGTACGATATGAAAACATTTGACCACGTAATGAAAATCAAAAACAATTTATTGCTCTCTGTCGATTTACATTTCATAATGAATTGAGTTATAGTCGAAACGTGAGCGTTGTTGGTACAATCATAATTGTTCGAAAAAACCGGGGCTTACGGGAGCTATTGAATTGTTTGGGTGATTTATTTTATCGTTTTCCAATGGATCTGGGTTTGAAAAATAGGAATGAACATGTGGTGACTGGTTTTATTGTTATTTTTACCTCATAATTATCCCAGCATTTTTTATATGAGAGACCTACTTGTACGTATATTAGTACGCTTGAAATATGTATGACCTATTTGTTCGCTTGACTGATATACTACACTGTTAGAAATTTTGGTGTAAATTTGTCTACCAGCTGTGATATAACCTATATGTATACTAAAGGTTGTATGAAATTTATACCCTGCCCACTTATAAATTAGGCAAATAAGATGATTTGTGTACTTTTAATTCTAAAAATGTATAATGCTATGGCGCATAAAGTTATTTTATTGTTTCTATGCCAACAAAATATACCTTTGATAAATTATCTTATAGTATTCATACTTTGTTCGTATGAAAATGCCTCTTGCGTTTAACAATTCTTTCATGACCAAGATCGTATGAAATTCATATGAGAATAGTACGAAATGGGCAAATGAAAATCACTTGAAAATCGAAGACGCAATAACGCATATATTTCATCAGAAACTGCACGCATGGTTCAGTCGATGGAAAGCATTTCAGCTAAAATGTTGTGTTGTTAGCTGCGCGCTTAAAATGTACCCGGGATTTTTAGTGACAGTAGAAGTGAGAAACAAAGTGGAAATTGTGCGTGTGCTTGAAGAAAATATGTATGATGATAATCTCGAATTAAGTTATTCAGATTTCGTGCGTTCTGGTGAGTATATATAGTATATCATTGTTTAAATGTACATATGCATGAAAATATAGAACACTAGTTAGTGTATGCATTGGAAAAATTAATAGTGACTGCATCGAGATCGATAAAGTCAACAAATCAAGATTGTTTTATTTTTTTCTATTAATTGCTCCCTGTGAGATTCAGCTAATGCAGGCTTCGGTGGCTTTGCTTCTGGTCGATCAAAAATAAATTTATTACATATTATGTCAGTTATTATAGAAAAAATGTCTTATCTGTCAAATAAATCCAACTGAAGATTCTTCAATGGAATTATGTTTATTGTAAGGTGACAAACATACATTGGAAAGTTCATTACGAAATCGTATATGCAAAAATAGTTATTAAAGATCGCAGAAATCAGTTTTTCCTCAATATCACGTTAACTATTCATTGAATTTTTCTCATTCAGATTGAATTCGTTAAGCACAAACATTTTCACATAAACTTTGACCATTAATATCTTATTGCGCACATGACTTTGTAATTGACTTTCAACTTTATGTTTTTCATCTAACAATAAACATAGTTCTGTTGAAAAAAAAAACTTCACTTGGATTTATTTGGCAGATAAAATATTAAATTACTGGCCTATATTATTGTTATTTTGTATGATTTTTTATAGCATTTTCTTATTACATGGAATGTTGCTGGTCCATTAAAAAGTATAATTAGTTTGCTTGATAAAAATCAATTTATGTTTGTAAAAAGATAAAACTATAAACACCAGTTAATAATAGTGGAATATAGTGATTAATAAGCAAGGATTCGCTCAAGAATATTTCCAGCTACTCACAAAAATAGGCCTTTTAGAAGAAGATCATAAGTAATCGATTATTTCCTTAAATGTACCAGATAGATTTTAGGAGCGCTAGTAAAATTAAGGATTGATTTGAATTTGCCTCTAAATAATCAGTCATCTAAGTAAATCGTTTAAATAGTGACAATCTTTCGGAATATCTTTTTAGTTGTTCTAGATGAACCTATTTGCAAAATTTAATTTTTTTTTCGGTTCACTCTGCAGTAAAATAATATTTTAATTCCAACAGCTCTGCAGCAATGCAATATTCAAACTGAGGATTTTGAAGGGTTTGAATCAGCAATTGGCGCTGAGCTGCATCAAGAGGTTTTCATGGTATATCTAAAAATGATAGGGTCAAGAAAAAAAAACTTGAAACGGGGTTCAAAACTTGCTGTGAATTAGAAGATTCTCCGTCTGACCACATTATAGCTCAAAATTCGGAGACTATGAAATGGCACCTCAACAACCTAAAAAATGCGACACTTCCGCATGAAATCAAGCTCGCCAAGTACAAACTTTCAGTTACTGCTGAATTGAGAGCAAAAGAAATTGAGTCAGTTTCTTTCAATACTTCCAGAGATTGCAACTATTTCTTCCTTTGTCCAGAATTAGTAGCTGCTTTAGGTTTTTTGGTTTGCTTAAGCCATTTTACGTTTCTTTATAGATATTATATGACATAGGCTTGCGTTTTCAAAGTACATTGTCTCTCACTTCTGAATGGAAAAAGTATAAATTTCTATAGTGAAGAAATCAGGAAAACAGATTCTGCAAACTAAAGGCCATCATGATTTGGGTGACACTTTTGATAATTAATTTTGAAATTATTGTGTATTATCGTTTGTAGAGTACATGTAACCCTACAACTTGGACCATATTAAATTTAATACGGATGTTACCACCTTCGCCATCTGGACGAGGAACATTAAGCAGACTCAGTAGTGAGCAGGCTGTAAATAATCCTATCAAATTTAAAAAAGTAAGTATTTAACCAGATTCACCGTTAATATACATATTAACATACAAGTAACAATATACAACAAATATATTTCACAGACTGGGGTGCCCATTGAAGAGTACACAAGGGACTCTAAAGGCTGACACCATTTGCCGTTGCAGCCGGGAGCAGCAAATTGCACATTGAGCAATATTTTGCAATCATTGATTCAAGCGTAATACCTCTTGCTATTGAATATCATGTTCTTCAAGCTAAAGATCTTATTTTCAAACTACACTTTCTGTTTCATATAAAATATGATAAAAATTTGCAAAAGTTTATTTTTCAAATGAATACAACAAACATACTAGCGACTGTAAAATATATTTGCATTTGATTACAAAATGCGATTGAAGAATATTGATTAAGAAGTATAAAAGATTCTATTAATTAAGAAGTATAATAAGATAAGTAGTATAATAAGATGTAATAATTTAACGGTAAACTATAATATTTTGAGTAAAAATATTTAGCAAAACGGCATCAACAGCGATTTGCATACATTTGGATGAACAAAACATTGAATAAAATTCTTAAAATTGGAAAATTATCAAAAGTGGCTAATTTGTTTATAAATAAATATATTCAAATATTTCAGCAACTTAATGTTTCCGAAAATGAATACTTTTTTGTTTCTTATATTGAATTATTTATACATTATAAACCGTCCCTAGTTTTACGTTTTGATTATGATGTTGATTTGTTTAGTAAGCGAATATTGCATCAAATTAAATATATCATTAAAATTAGAGATGAATCAATGTTTTTGTGCTCAATATTACAAATAAAATGCTTTGATGTTATGAAGTTATGAAATGAGAGTTATGAGAGTTATGAAATCTTTTGAGATTATCAGCTCACAAAATGATGAAATCGTAGCTATTAAGTTTGATGAATTTTCGAAACATGATGTCTTTGCATTTCTAAACGATCTAATAATGTATATGCTGTAAAGAAGACATAGTGAATATATGTCAAGACTATATTCCTTCTGAATTAATATATCTGTTTTTTCACAATGCATAGTTTTTTTGTTATAATTTTACGTCATATGAATGAAAAACGTAAGTATAAAATTCGATGCATATTATCACAATTGATATTTATTGGTTCATGCATAAACTCTTTATTATGTACTTTATAAATATTTGTGATAAATAAGTATCTTTATTTTGGTTTAAAATGAATAAAAGGTTTTATGCACGACTTTTATACTGTGCATCTATAAACTTTATAATAGTAACGCATATACTGATTTCATATGAACCTCTTATAAGAAGAATCAATCTGGCTTATTACATTGATAACTTCCATTTTGATAGCTTTCATACATAATTGTGATGGATTTATATGAATAAAAATATCGTATACATATAGACGAAATTTTTAACCGTGTAGTTATCCTCTCTTCTGTTATGGTATATGAATAGAAATAGAAACAAACTATTGTATGGAAAAACGAACATAAATGAATTTTGCTGCTGTAACTTTGAGTTAGAGCAATAGCATATTGCATGAATTTAAATTGAAAGCTAACAACTTTTCGAGTTTTCCGCTGGACTTGCGAAACTATATACAAAATAAAGCCTTCTTAGATAACGACCCAACTAACAATTTGTGCCCATTTGTTACTAAATGGACTTTTTTGACGCGAATACGTCGTGAATACTACGTCGAGTCGGAATTGTTTCGTCATTTTTCCTTCAAAGTAAAATTCCTTGATAGGCAAAATTTTAGTAATGAAGTGGTAAAGACTACTTTCGACGCGCCTTTACAGGCATTGTGTCCAATAGGGATTAGTTCCTTCATTGCGACTTAATCAAAATCCCAGTAAGGCACATTTTACGTCAAAGTTACCACACATATTTCCTTTCATATTCCTATGCCTATCAAGGAAACTCGCATGTAACGGTTACGTATTGGCGCCTATGTCCATGATGATTTCGTTCTGACAATTCTTTAAACGTCAACGTGGAATCTCACAAAACGAGTTTAACAAAAAAAGTCTCCACCGTTTGGGACAGCTAATTCCTTTTAAAAAATATTAAATAAACTATTCCAATCAATTAGAAATTCAGTTTTCAAATAATACGTTTGATTTGCAAATTAGCAAAATGAATGTAATTGTAGTATGCTTTTTGAGATACACCGCACTGTAAGAACACTTGATTTTATAAAATTCTGGAAGTATGCCAAGTTTCGAACATTTTGAAAGCATATCGGTTTTATTATTCTTAAAGAATGTTTACCGAAAAGTATTTACAAGAACTTTCTTATTCTATCTTGTGTGGTTAGGATTCGTCAGAGTATTGCGTACTTTTCTTTTCTTAGTATACCTAAAATATTGATTGAAGACTTTTTTACTATACTGTATAAAGAAATTCATTTTTGGCCAGCATACAATAACAACTAATGTCTACAACCTTTGCCATCTAAGCGATCATGTCATTGGTTTTAGTCCTCTGCCAAACTTTTCTTCTTATAAAGCTGAGAACTAAGTTGGTTTTTCGAAAACGTTTTAGGCACATTATGGGCACATCTCGATTCTATGTTACTTTGATGGCACTACCAAGTAACAATATTCCCAAACTAATTCTTCAACAAAATCAACAGTGAGTGAACTATACTTTCGTACGTCTGAGGTACGTGCATTTAAAAGCCTGAGTTTCTGCATTCAGAATTCATACTGCAGTAGTGTGTTAAATAACAAGTAAAAGTGCAAAAAAAACCAATAGTAAAATAGAAAATCCAGCGATGTTTGTTTTTTATTGATTCAATAGTGATTCACTAAGCACTTGAAACTTAGAGAACCTTCTATTGAATATAATTTCCACCAAGCGGTTACACTTGTTGGAAGTTAAGTTGGTAATTCCACGAACAGCACGATGTCACAAACAGCAGTAATGCAAAACTGTATATCGAAATAATGCACAGACTAAAACGCTTGATTCCAGTGTACGAAACTGAATGAAAATTTATTTCCTGCATATCTATTTTATATGATTACAAAATTCTTAGCCTAAACATAAATTTCTGCTAATATCATTATATTGCACGTGAGTCGAGATCGATGACTTTTTGTTTACATATGCAATATGATGTTCTACAAGTTTTGCTGTACAAAAGTGCAAAACGACAAAAATACTTATGAAGAGAAATATTGCTGACGAAAATTATTGACTGCGTTCAAGAATTTATGTACGTAGAAAGTGCAGTTGTAGAAAAAAAGTCAACGATCTGATAGACCTGATGAAATTTCAATGTTACACAAAAAATGCCAATCAAATTACTTTTAATAGAGTGTTATTGACCCATACTGTTTTGCTAGGCAGGCTATACAGTGATAATATGAATGAAATTAATAATAATGAAATTTTCTATTGTATATATGTAGTATGTATGTGTATGTATAATAAAGAAATCAAACAATGTTTAAACATTTTTTTTTTAAGATTTCGCTTTTATCCTTTGTTTCGCAAATAGACATTTTTCGGTCTTTTGAAGATAATATCCAACTCCTGCCAACTATAGTATGTTGTACGATATATTTATACTTAAATTATTGTTAAAGAATAGCTTTCAATAAAATTCCATTATAATTGTCGCGTTATTTTATACCTCAATCGTGAGCTGGTCACGACTGTAGTATTAAAATAACAACAATACTGTTCCACTTGTTGCAGTTTCCAATGGTACTTTTCTAACCAGCTCTCGACTGAGGTGCAAAAAGCGCACCTAGCAATGGCCAAATTTATGTTAAACCAACTGTTTCACCTTGGGATTCGAGCGCATTTCAGATTAGAAACTAGGTAGTAACGACGACTTCTAAAAACTACTATGAAGGTACGATATAGTCAAAACTACTATTCGGTAACATCCAAAGGCACAAAGTGTCAACAATGCCTTGAAATTACCGATATAGGCACTAACTGGGATTATTTCCTTCAAAGGACAATCTTGGCGAACAAATTTGGGCAATCATGGCGGCTAAGAATTGCAAACTACTTTGAAGTTAAAAATATCCAAAATAATAGTTTTGATTGATGTACTAAGCACAGATTTTTCATGTTTGAACATGCTATACTTGTTTGATAGTGCAAAACTTAGTTTTTGCACAAAGTATATAATATTTTATGAAAGAAAAAAAGACCTATTTTAGCTAAAGCCTGATACAATCGCAGGCGCGTGGTAGTTTTACGGAGTATCAACACTACCTTTGCAGTAACGTTTGAATCGTTCGTGTTTTATCACCATAGGATTCAAAATTTTCAATTATTATAATAATAATTAAACATATGCTGAAATACAATATTACCTTCATCGTATAAACACTTAACACATACATAATCATTTTGCATAAACTCTTCGTATGTCATACAGATAGCTATGAGCGTGAAAGAGAAAGATATTGGGTATCGGCAAGAGGATTGTTTGTAAATTTGAAACAATTCCAAATGTAACGTCGCGATTACGAAACTTTTTGAAAATTGTGACTAAGATTTCACGTTGCTGTTACGTCATTGCGACTATAAGTGTCATATTCTTAGTCGCACGTTAGGTATAATGTTTCGAAACCATTACTAAGCGGTGTCGCGGTAATGCCGTCACAAGGAAGTAACTACAACGTAACCCTTTCCATGCAATGACTACTTTGTTTCGTTGTCATTACTGAACGGCGTTGCTCCAAATTCGAACCTACGACGTAACCACAAAGTCGCTAATTCGAAACATTGGTTTCTTTGTAGGCGCAACCTTAGGAATGGATACGTATCCACGCCCAAAATGTTCAACAAATTGTTAGTTGGGGAAGGTGCTTTCAACAATGTCACTGTTCCGAGTAACATCGACACCTTAGTCAGATATGGAGTGTATAAAACCCTTACGACTTAGGCATCAGGGTTGTTCGAAAGCATGGTTGACTCGGGAGCACCACAAAAGGAGATTATATCGTCCCATTTCTGGATACTGACCGTCAACGAGATTCTGGAGAATTTAAGGGCCAATAACTTTGAAGTGGTTGCGTATACTGATGAAATCGTGGTATTTTTGGTATGAGTAGCCACGTTTCTGGCCGTGTCGCAGCACATGGCACCCGTTCTTCTTTTGCGTTGAAGGTGCCATTAGCGCGCACTGACACCTATTTTTGTTCTCCGCTGTTGCGTTTACTGAAGCATTACAATAACATTCAGTTTGGTCATCTACCGCCAACGTTATATGCCTTCAAAACTTTTCTGAAAAACAATGTTTTAGGTACTTACTTCCAACTCTATGTAGTTTTTTCTTTCTCTTATTTTTCTTAATTACGCATTTATACTTTTTCACCTTTTATTTTGTTTACTACTTTTATTCTTCTTAATCATTATTATATCATTATTATTTTGTGCTCTCTTTATTGCTTTCTTTCATTAGTAGATTCTTTGTATATTATGTATTTCTGTATTCAGTAATTGGATTTGATCTGTTGAATAATAATAAATAAATAAACAAATAAATGAGAAGTGTAATGATCCCATCTTCACCACTTAAAGTAAGTTTTGAAATTTACCCTACGAAGTTTTCAATCTAAAAACTGATGCATTGCCTTATGTGGCAATCTCTCTACTCACCTAGCCACCAGCGTTATGTTCTTCGGGTGAGATAGAGCTAGTGAACGGAGAGTTTTGCTGGCCAGTCGTTGAAGGACAGATCGTGTCGAGAAAAAAGTTTTGGTTCGCATTTGCAAGATGTGATCTTGCTCCCTGTTCGCTGTGCTTTTATTCCCAGTCGTTTCGTTTAATATTTGCCAAAACATTTATTCCGGTCCCCAAAATGAGTGCAAACGGGCTATTAAACTCAAAAAATAATTTAATTTCACTTTTGGCAAGTGCTGCCACCAGCACTTTCACGTTTCACCAGGTTTTCGCTATATTTTGGGTAGATTTGTTAACGATGATAAAAATTGGTGCTCGACCAGTGAACCCCTCTCACATTTTTTATTATTTGTTTTTTTTTTAGTTTTGCGCTCGAGCAACTTATGTACATTGAGGTTAGATGTGTTTGATGAAATCTTTTCAGGGATTCAACGAAATTATTTGTGCGGCATATATGGTTCATAGTGTAACTCTTTCGTTCTACCGTGTCCTTCAAATGCAAGCAGTTTCAAACCTAAAGCTTAACTCATTAAGACTGCATTCTAAGACTCATTAAGACTGGCCTAAGACCAGGGCCGGACCTTTCTCTGGAGCCAATGGAGCAGCTGCGCCGGGCGCACGTGAGAAGGGACGCAAATATTTCGATCATATTTAGTTCATAATAACATCGAAATACACAAATATTCAGAGTTTATTCTATTCAATTGGCAGTTTGCATTCTAATTTGTTGTATTTTTTCTCCAATGCGAACTTTATTCTTACAGATCAATACATGCCTTTTAAGTTTCAAAGCAGCCCTATTAGCATATAAAATTCACTTGCCTTGCAACAGCAAAGTTTACAAACACGATCGCTGTTTGGATCTTAAATTTTTCCATTATGCACTTTACAACATTAATGTTTATGAATGAATTTAGATTACTTCATTTTACTCATTACTTGATTTTATTCTTCATTTTACTAATTACTCGTTTGCTGCATTCCCCTCCATTTGTGTTTATTCCACACCTTCAAAAAATTCAACACAAAAACACAAGAGCAATTGCCCTGGCGCGAAAATCCAAATTGCTCCATTCACGACCTCATCTCGTGTGAAGAAAGCAAAACCAGCACTACTCGCATTATGCATTTTTGTGTATGATTTTGGTGCGGGTTGAATTCTTGCGCCAGTGGTATCTTTTTTATCAAGCATTGTTCAACAATGAATTGACGTTGTCACTTTGACAACGGAGACAGATGGGCAGATAAACAGACAGCTGATCGGGAAATTTAATGCTGTGTTTTAAATTGTAAAATTGGATAGTGGAAATTCAAAAACCAGTAATTGGTCAAAGCTGGAATATACCGAAATTTTCACTATCCAGTTATTTTTCAAAAAGTAAAAGTTAGAATAGAAATTTGAAGTAAAAGTTAGTACATCGTCAACCTTTGAAACCATTCGGTTTGTAAATCGTTTTTTGTCGAAATTAGAAAGTAGTTAAAAATTTGAAATCGTGTCGTTTAAATCAAATATTTAATCGAGAAATAGAAAGTATTAGAATTTGAAATTAGAAAGTGTGCTGGAAATATTAAAAATTAAATAAATTTGTGAATTGAACTTGCTCTGGTGTTTTTAATTTAACCGGGAATTTTCCTAAAGTGAAATTTTAAGATTCGAAAGAAACATTTTGGTCCTTCGAACCGGATAGTGTCGCGAGTCAATTTCGGTAAAAGTGGTTTGTGAGACAATTGGCAAGCTTTTTCCTTATTTGAGCACTGAGTAAGTCCGTTCCTTTTTCCTTTTTATGTAATTATGCATACAGGTTAATCCAAATTAAATTATTTGAACGCATAACTGTAACACATCGTTGTGCATTACTTGGAATTGATATTATACTAATCATATAATTGAAATTTGATTAAATTAAAAGATCATTTGAATTACTCACACAAACAAGTGAAGTGAATAAATTTGGTACATAATTTAAACCAATATACTGGAATCTGGAAATTTAGTGGCATTTAGCTAAATCAATTAGATTCGGAATTCAACCAGTTAATATCAGATACATTCGGTATTTGTGCATTTATATTGGGCATGTAAATTTGCAATTTGGCGGTGAATTCGAAAAGTGCAATAAAATTGTGAAAAGTATCGGCAACTTTTGATTCGTACTCCGTGTTAACGGGAATTTGTAAGAACGTGCTGAATTCACGGTATTTCCCTTCCGCCATAACGGTTGAATCTCTGCCACGGTTAGTAACCTTTGTTCGTATACAACTGTACATTCTTTGTAATCCTTATTGTGCACTTTTCAATCACACGTAAATGGCTGACGTGCAGAATCTTATTGTACGACAAAAGATCGCATGTGATCAACTTGCAAGATGGCAAGTAAATTATCGTAAAGATTCCAAAGCACGGAAAACAACGGGTTATTACCAATCTTTGCTTAGCAAAATACAAGCTCTTTACGAGCGCTTCTTGGAGACCCATGAGCAGATTTTGGAACAAGTGAATGAGAAGATTGTGGAATTGCCGTATTTTACTGAAGACTTCGATAAATTTGAAAATCTTCATCTAAACTTCCAATCGGAATTGGAAGAATTATTGCAAGGGGCGCAGGGGGTTGAAGGCAAGCAGACCACGAAGACGCAAGTGCAAACAAAAACTGATGAATTAGAATTGAAACTTCCTCGGATAAACTTACCTAAATTTACGGGAAATTATGAAGATTGGGTGCCATTTAAGGATCTTTTTGTGTCAATTATCCATGGTCGGGCTTCGTTATCACAAGTGGAAAAGCTGCATTATTTAAAATGCAGTCTAGGTGGTGAAGCGGAAAATTTACTCCGACATTTTGCCATAACTGGAGCAAATTATGAGTCCGCGTGGAACTTGTTAAATGAGCGATATGACAACCAAAGAGTGTTGTTAAATGCTCAATTTAAGAAATTGTTCAGCATTGGTAATGCATCCGAATCCGCTACTGCATTGAAAGGTCTTGTTGATCGTACTGTTGAATGTGTTCAGTCAATTGAAAATTTAAAGTTAGGGGATTTATGGCAATACATAGTGGTGTATCTGACAACCCAACGATTACCTCAAGAAACCCGTCAGCTGTGGGAGCAAAATCAAGCATTAAACACCAAATTGCCTTCATTTGATGAGTTGAAAACTTTTTTAAATCAAAGATTTCGTGCTCTAGAAGCTTCCGGGATCGATCGATCTAAACAATTTCGAACTCAATCCCATACTCGCAATGTGCATTCAGTACAAACACATTCGTCACCTTTATGTGTTCATTGTCGAGGTCCTCACCGTTTAGTTCATTGTGCACAATTTAAACAACTGCCCCATCCTAACAAATTCGATATCGTTAAACGAAATGGGCTATGTCTGAATTGCCTGGATAGGGGACACTTATTGATAAATTGTCCTAGCAGATTCAAATGTTTGAAGTGTCAAAGGTCACATAATACACTTTTGCATCGAGATGATCCATCAGCCAACAGTGCAACCAATCTATTGCCATCAACATCACAAACGGAACACTTGCATGTACATAGCATTAACACATTGAACCGACGAGAAGTTCTTCTAGCCACAGCTGTCGTTACTTTGCATTCTCCCATTGGTCTTGTCACATTAAGAGCGCTGCTGGATCAGGGATCACAGGTTTCTTTAATTACAGAATCTGCCGTGCAACAATTGGGTTTAACCAGAAAGTCAGCCAAAGTAAATGTGTCTGGAATCGGAACCTCTGATCCAACTAAAGTAAAGGGAATAGTACAAATCAGCATGCACACTCGAACAGGAGGCGTATTGGATTTCGACGCATACATACTAGACAAATTGACCAATTCAATTCCTAACAAAGCAGTGTTGACATCGGATTGGGACCAAATAAAACACTTGCAGCTCGCCGATCCGTTCTTCGACCGTCCTTGTCGCATTGACGTTTTATTAGGAGCCGACGTTGTAGGCAATGTGATGCTAGGGGAAATGATGAAACTAGTCGCGGGACCAATAGTTCAGAACACAACATTAGGCTGGGTGATATCTGGACAAATAGAAAATGCAGTCGTGTCGACGGTTCAAAGTTTCAAAGTAGAAACAAACGCTGATGTGGAAGTCAATGAGCAATTGAAGAAGTTCTGGGAATTAGAAGAAGTGCAACCAAACCGAATGCCAACTAAAGAGGAAGAATTTTGCGAATCATTCTTTGTGGAAACTACATCTCGTGACAAATCGGGTCGTTACTCTGTGAAATTGCCGTTCAAAAGCATCGAATGCCGAAATTCCTTGGGATCTTCAAGAGCCACAGCTTTGTCTAGTTTTTCATCGCTAGAAAAGCGTTTTCAAAAGGATGAAAACTTAAAAAAAGAATACACTAATTGCATTCAGGAATATTTGGATCTAGGCCACATGAAGCTAGTCAACGATATTAATGAGCATATATTCAAAGGAGATCAACGTCAATGTGTTGCGCATTACTTACCACACCATGCAATCCAAAAGGAAAGCAGCACAACAAGATGTCGAGTCGTTTTCGATGCCTCCAGAAAAACAACCTCTGGTATATCATTGAATGAGACTTTGTTTGCTGGTCCAGCTATTCAAAACGACCTCATGACCGTGTTGATGAAATGGAGATGGCACCGCTTTGCTTTTGTTGCTGATATAGCAAAAATGTATCGTCAGATAAACATGCACTCGAAAGATGCACAATTTCAAAGAATTTTGTGGAGGTCCAATCCATCCGAAGAAATAAAAGATTACGCATTGACCACGGTAACATTTGGTACAAGTTGTGCACCGGTTTTGGCCATTAGAACTTTGAGAAAACTGGCAGAAGATGAACGTTTTAGATATCCCAATGCATACGACTCGGTGATGAATGAATTTTACGTAGACGATCTGTTATCAGGAGAAGAAGATTTGGAAAAAACAATCAGCAAGCGGAAAGAAATATTTGAACTTTTGCAATCTGGAGGCTTTCATCTTCGCAAATGGATTAGTAATGATATGCGAATTTTAGATGGTGTGCCTGTCGAAGATTTGGAAATGCAAATGTCTTTGGATTTGAATTTAGACCAAAGTTATAAATCGTTAGGAATCATGTGGCATCCACTAGCTGACCAACTTAGTTATCGCGTTAAACTAAGTGAAGAAAGCAATGCATATTCAAAGCGGCAAGTATTGTCAGATATTGCCAGGCTCTACGATCCTTTAGGCTGGCTATCTCCCATTATGATAACCGCTAAAATTTTGTTGCAGTCACTTTGGTTACATGGTTTGACATGGGACGAGCCTTTAGAAGATGAATTACATAGAACCTGGATCGATTTTAGAACTAAATTACTAACTCTTGGAAATCTAAGAATACCTAGGTGGGTAAACTACACAAAGCAATCGAATTTGGAGTTACATGGATTTAGCGACGCCTCATCAAAAGCTTACGCAGCAGTAGTATATCTTGTTATTCGACGTGATGACGAAGCTCATGCGCATCTTCTAATATCCAAATCTAAGGTGGCTCCCTTACGAACGGTTTCAATACCACGACTGGAATTATGTGGAGCAGTATTGTTGGCAAAATTAATTGCGAAGGTAAAACTTGCATTGAATTTGATGAGTATCAGTACTTCGTTATGGACTGATTCCGAAATCGTGCTTGCATGGCTGAGAGATCATCCAACTCGATGGACAGTTTTCGTCGCCAATCGAACCACGGAAATTTTGAACCACGTTGGGAATACTCCTTGGCGTCATGTTCCATCCAATCAAAATCCCGCTGATTTAGCATCCCGCGGAATCCATGCTTCTGAAATCTTCGACAATAATTTGTGGTGGCATGGACCCAGTTGGTTGACTCAGGATTCTAGTAATTGGCCCCGCAGTACCAATTCCTGGAATACTAAACTGGAATGCAAAAATACTCTGTTAGTTCATGTTGTTAATGAATGTAGCCCAGACCTCGACACTTTGTTAGATAAATTTTCAACTTTGTCTCGTTTGATACGAGTAACAGCCTATTGCTTCCGTTTCTTCGCTCACATATCGAAACAATCTAATTATAGCGGACATTTAACAACAATCGAATTACAGCAATCGTTTAATTTCTGGTTAAGATACACTCAATCAAAGGAATTTGGAAAAGAAATCTCGACGTTACGAAATGGAAAGGTCATTGGAAATCACAGCCTTCTCAGGAATTTGAACCCGTTCATAGATGGCACTGGAATATTGAGAATTGGAGGACGGTTAAACAACGCAACTTTGCCATACGACGCTAAGCATCAAATCATTTTACCTAAAAGAGGAAAATTAGTGGAGTTATTAATACATCAAACGCATCAAAACACTTTACATGGACAAACGCAACTGATGTTGAATATGATTAGAAGACGGTATTGGATTTTAGACGCTCGTAATACTATTAAGCGGGAAATACGCAAATGTGTAAAATGTTTCCGGGCAAAGCCGCAAATATTAACCCAATTGATGGGAAGCTTACCAGCACCTAGAGTAAATATGTCCAGTCCATTCACGCATACGGGTGTCGATTACTGCGGTCCAATTGAGTATCGCGACAGACGAGGACGTGGATACAAAATACACAAGGGATACATCGCAATATTCATATGTCTAGCAGTCAAGGCTATTCACATCGAATTCGTCAGCGATTTGTCTACAGCAGCGTTTCTCGCAGCACTGCGTCGATTTATGGGACGTCGAGGACTTTGTAACCACATATACAGCGACTGCGGTACTAATTTCATCGGAGCTTGCGCGGAATTGCGACGCATCGTGAAAGGAAACACTCATTATGCTGCAGAAGTACTCGCCAATGAAAATATCATTTGGCATTTCAACCCTCCGGCTTCTCCACATTTCGGTGGACTGTGGGAGGCCGGAGTGAAGTCGATTAAACAGCACTTACGTCGAATTGTTGGAGGAGCAGCATTAACTTTTGAGGAAATGTCAACCGTGTTAGTAAAAATTGAAGCTTGCCTCAACTCCCGGCCTTTATACCCTTTATCAGATGACCCCACAGACATCGAAGTGCTCACTCCAGCTCATTTTCTAATCGGAAGAGCAATACTTACACCACCTGAACAAGATTTCACAGCCATAAAGGTGAATTATTTGGATAGATGGCAGTATGTTCAACGTTTGACACAGGACTTCTGGAACAGATGGAAAATTGAATATTTGAATCGCTTGCAATCACGTCCGAAATGGCTTAACAAAGAAATAAACCCGCGTGTTGGTGATATTTGTATATTAAAGGACGAAAGAGTGGTATCCTATAAATGGCCGTTAGCAAAAATAATTGAACTTCATCCTGGAAAAGATTCATTAGTGCGAGTGGTTTCCGTGTTCTCAAATGGCAAAATTTATAAACGACCTATATCAAAAATCGCGTTACTACCGATCACAACAAGAACTTGAACTTCATTATTGAATTAATAACGTATCAAACATACTTATGAAATTCGGAATGTAATATCAAGTATTAACGATAAACTAATGAATTGATGAATCGATTAACCCGTTCGAGATAAATGAAGAGACAACACTTGGAATAACAAAAAAAAAAAAACAAAACAATTGACATCGAATTAATAATAATAATTGAATCAAATGAATTAACCTTAATTTAAAGTATGCATAGTTATCTCAATCTCTGTTCAACGTCTTTATACCATACCAAACCCTTTTTCCTAATTTCCTTCCAATCTTTTGTTCGAGGTGGCGAGTCAGGGCGCCACGTTAATATAACCCTTGGTTGCTGGATGTTATTTGTCTGTTCGGAGTAAATGCCACAGGCAACACTAACATCTTTAACGTATGGTTTTCGACTCCAGTAATCCATAATTTTTCTGGACTATAACGCATATATTTAACGGACCAATGTATCAACAAGGAGTTTATGATCGGTAATTCAATATCGATGTAAAACATTATTAAGCATATATTTATAGGTGGTAATCCTGATCCTGTCGGACCAGCGGGGGGAGGATGTTCAACAATGAATTGACGTTGTCACTTTGACAACGGAGACAGATGGGCAGATAAACAGACAGCTGATCGGGAAATTTAATGCTGTGTTTTAAATTGTAAAATTGGATAGTGGAAATTCAAAAACCAGTAATTGGTCAAAGCTGGAATATACCGAAATTTTCACTATCCAGTTATTTTTCAAAAAGTAAAAGTTAGAATAGAAATTTGAAGTAAAAGTTAGTACATCGTCAACCTTTGAAACCATTCGGTTTGTAAATCGTTTTTTGTCGAAATTAGAAAGTAGTTAAAAATTTGAAATCGTGTCGTTTAAATCAAATATTTAATCGAGAAATAGAAAGTATTAGAATTTGAAATTAGAAAGTGTGCTGGAAATATTAAAAATTAAATAAATTTGTGAATTGAACTTGCTCTGGTGTTTTTAATTTAACCGGGAATTTTCCTAAAGTGAAATTTTAAGATTCGAAAGAAACAAGCATTTTACTTTCAAGTTTATTTCATTCCCTTAAGTCTGTATTCTCTCATTCTCTTTTGATTTCACATTATAATGTATACTGAGCTGCTGCTGAGTTTGAACAGGTTGATAAAGCAGGTGGATATCGGCAATAAGCAGGTTGATATCGGCAATATCGGTGCAGAAATAATTTGTGCGCCTGTGAAAAAACACCTATCGAAGTATGATTTTTCCTCGCTCTTGAATTTTGGTACACTTGTCCGTAAGCATGACCAAGCTCATGCGAGTAGTTTGACCGTGTTTATATGCAGATATGATGGTATATATGTTTATGCTATTGGTACCAATTATAATCGGTCTTCCGGTTTATATTTTCGTTTTATAAGGGAAAATTTTCTCTAATGATATACGTTTAGTTTAAGGAGCAAAATAAATTGCGGAACTTTCACTTTTAAAAATTAATAAAAGTACGTTGGATATGGATTGTTAGATTAGTAGCGAATTTTAATTATATTTTATAGTTGTTGGACTTGAGTTTGATTATTTTTACGCTTAAATTATTTTGTAATTTATACGCTCGTTTGTCAATTTTGGCTCTGTCATTGTTTCAACTTAAAACAAAGCTATCTGGTAATGCATAACGGAAAAAGAGAAAATGTTTGAAAAACGAAAGCACTAAACAAGCATTATGGCTTAACAAACTCGTGACAACCACATCATCAACCACAGAATTCGTGGATTTATTCTGGAATAGTGTTTTAAACGTGCCGAATACTGAACGTTTCTCTTCCCTTACGGGATCGGGAGAAAAAAACCTTTCTACGAACCGGGATGCTGGACTTGCAAATAATCTAGTCCGTTCTCTTCCGTTTCGATGTTAAGAGACGTGCATAGTTTTTCAATTGAATCAGAGCTTGGGAATCCTCAATCATGGCCCACACTCATAAAGAAAATAATTACAACTATTGTACAGAAAGACTCCACCCAAATTAAAACATTCGATTTTCCTGTCACTAAAAGTAAGAAATTTATTTAAGAGCACTATCAAAGGTTGTTGGAATAATGGCAAGGTTTATATTTAATGTAAATGTTTTGCTGCCTTATATTTTCAACTCAGAAAAACAGCCATTCGCTTCATAGTGCAGGTTACAGGGACTGAGGCCATTCAAGTCGAACTATCAAGGATTATGAAACTAATAGTGTAGTTCACATGACGAGTCTTAAGTAACGTAGGAATTTAGAGCTAGAATTGTGGACAGGGAAAACTTAAGACTGTTTTTTGCAAAATAAAATATCAACGAAACTGAGCACTGAAAACGTTCTTAAACGTTTATTAATCCTCGTGTAATTTCTAGCCTCGCAATCTTTAGCGTTTAGAGGAAGCTCAGACGCATTATAAGGGCCTGATAATAGCCATTTTCCAGTTTAGAGGGAACATTTGAGGCGGATCGAAAGTGAAAAATCCGCAGCAAATGCTGGACACAAAATTAAGGGAAGTGCCTATTCGAGCTTCTCCACAAAGATTTAAAGTAGAATTTCATTTTAATTCTTTAGAATAAGCAATTATTTACTTGACCGAATGTTTTGAGCAATTAAAACACTATAATGATATAAAAAGATGTGTGTATCAGACAGGGATGCTTAAAACTAACTCAGATCAAATCACACTTCAGCATTGTTCAAAGCGTAAAGAAGCGTTCTCATATAATGGATATTCAGATTTCAACGGCGAAAATTTTGTGAAGAAATTTATATGCTTGCAACTTTAATTAAAGACCACGAGTCTCCCAATGATATCCTTGAATACATTTTCAGTAGAAATATTGAAGATCTTTAAAAATATTGTTGACTTTACTCTTTACAGTTACAGCGGGAGGTAAATTCTCAGATAAATACTCGCAAATGCCAGCAAAAAATTGTTAAGAATTCGTAGTCATGAAAGAAGAGGCAAAATGTCGAAAAAAAATGAAAATCATAATATATAGGGCGCCAAATGTCGTTCTGCGCCGGGCGGAAATATGGCCAGAACCGGCCCTGCCTAAGACTGCATTCAGGATCAGACTTAAAGCTTTTCTTTCTCGCCTGATTTTGAGAAGGCGCTTATTGCTATGTACAAACCGAGAAAAAGTGACGTTGAAACTTGCAAACCAAAAGCATTCATTCTGTGTGAATCCATGACGAATTTTGATGATCGAAACATTGGTTACTTATTTGAGAGCTCCTCTAGGACGAAACCGACGATATTGGTCTAGATGTCACACCAATTTGTATTTGGCTTATTTTAGCGGCGTGATTCCTAGGAAAGTTTTTGAGGTGGCGTGATAAGTAGTAAGGGAATAATTATTTTTAAAATGGTGGACCTCTACATATTCGAAATAATAATCATCACTGTTCGGTAGCTTAATTAGAATCATAAATATATGTAAACTAGCGCACGCCTTATTATTGAGCGAATGCGCGTAAGGACTTCTTCCTTTTCAGGGTTCAGGTAAGCCTGGCTGGCCTATTTAAGGGTGGGACTTCAGCCACTCTTTGTAGACTGGAGTCAATGGGCGGCGTTTTTCTCCTTTTCTTAGGTTTTCCAGCTTCTTATGTAATGAGATGCATGCTTCGTCATATCTTACCAGGGTCTGTCTTCTCATCTTATACCTGAGAGCTAAACTTGGTCCTTTACGGACCAAAACCCTCTTTGACTTCTTTGTACCAAGTTGTTGATGGATGAAATATAAGTACTGTCCCTCATTTTACTCCCGAACTTATCGGTATCATTGTTTCACGGCCCACTCTAGCTGCAGAAAGCTAACAAAGCGGAACTCTAACCTCCATCGGAGTTGGATAAAAGTGTGCTCCGCTAAGGCCGACAAGGAGTCTTCACGGCAATTTCTATAGTACCTTGCTTCAGCGACAATTTATCCTTTTTTATCTTGTTGATAGTTTTAATCAACCCAACCACTTGCCAGGCTTTCTGTTGGTCTTTGGTTCGGTTGAGTTAGGCCCTCTCAGAGCTTACTAATGTGAAATATGCTAGAAAACCGACATAAGCTTAACTTGCACTCTTCACGAAGAAAAACAAGGTATAAACGAAACAACATTACAATATGTGGAAAGTGTAACATTTGGATCTTATACTAGACGGGAAACTGAACTGAGCAGCTTATGTGAAGTATCAAATTAGTAAGGCTCACGCAGCACATTTCGCGTGCTAATCTGCCTACTCCAATAACTTAGCCTCAGACCTCAGTTGGCTTGTTATATATTCACATTTGTAGTGAAGCCTATTTCGTGGTGTGAAGCGATCGTGTGGTAGACTGCAGAGGAGAGCACGATCAAAATCAAAGAACCTTCAGAATTACAAAGAAATAGTTTGCATAAGTGCAGGGTGCTCATAATGAACTATCCTTAGGAGCATTTGCTTAAAGGCAATACGCGTCAAAAGTTATGTGGTACGACACAAAACAAAGGCACCGCACCGATACTCTATAAGAATGTATGTTCGGGTTGTATGGTCTTGTCGTCGAGGATACAGATAATATGAAAATAACAATATATCTTGATCGGAGCTTCCTGCCAACATACCTACAAGAACAAACTGTAAGAACAAGGTAGTGATTGGCGACGGAGCACCTAACTTTACACGGATAGAAGACGGAAACAATCAGCCGACAGGAGTCGGCTCGAGCATTAATTAATTCAACGAATCTGAACCTTCACCTGTCGTATAGACTGTCAGATCATGCAATCTGAAGCATACGCTATACGCATGGCAGGTGCGGAACACTAGCGGAACATCAACAAAACCGAAACTTGAAGTTGACAGCAATGTAGCCATTCTGAGGGCAAGTGAAGACGATTATGTAGGTGCAAGGCATACTAGTGTCACAGGCACCGAAAAAGCTGGAGAAACTCAGAAGGTTAAAACCGCCTCGGCATTACAGCACCGTGGTCACTCGCTGACACCACAAGAAAACATATGGGCTAAACTGAAGTTCGAATGGGTAAACACGACGGACTGTAAGGTAGCTCGGACATTACGGCAATCAACTGATTTTAATACGAACAGGCAAAACAGAAACTACTTCTCACAGGACATTGCTTTACCGCATCTCATTCTAAAGGAATAGGACTGATATCTAACAACTATTATAAGAGATGTGGGATGGAAAAGGACATTAAGCATTCTCTCTGCAAGTGTCTAGATATTATTAACAAATGCCACAAGATTCGAGGATCATGCAACTTCTAAGAGTTGGCAAAGTGGCTAGTATCGCTTCGCTGAGCCCGTTGATTCATTTTATCAGAGAGGTCAATTGCAAACTCTATCTAGCCAGCGGAGGGCGGCAAATGAGCCTAATGCAAGAAGCGTAAGCTGCTGCCTTCTTATACAGCCTGATCTTACCTTAAGCCCTAGAACTTCACCCTGTTGCGGTTCTGGATGCCAACATTCAGTGAAAAATGATTCATAGTCAATATATACGAGTGGTGAAGTAATTAATTCGTAGTTTTGTAGCCACTTAATTGAGCAGCCTACGTTTTTGTACTACAGCAAAATAATAACAGGAACATTTTTCTTACGGTTACTTTGCTGTAGTTTAAGTTTTTTTTATTGTTTATTTTGTTGTTAATTACAATTTCACATGCTTGGCAAATAAAATCTGTATGAAATCTAACAATGCTATGGCTATATACTCTTACAGAATCAGAACCATTTATTAAAATCTTAATTTTCTTAATTTCTTCCATATTCCACATATATTTCCCAAAATTAAATTTCCCTCAAATCAAATTCTATTTAAGGTCTACTCTCATTGAGCCTGCCGACTTTAAATGTGCTTGGTATTATCCTTTTGTCTATAATTACTCTAAGCGAAAGTATTATTACTCCTAAATGGTCACTTCGTAGGATCATTTCAACATCTTTATGTTTTACTTTGCCTTTCACGCCGCTAATCTCTTTTGAAGTTATTAATTGACACAATTTTTTGCGGTTTGACCTCAACCTGCCACCGAACAATTCAACATTAAGCTACTGGCAAAAATTATGAGCGCATTCTTTGTTTTCTACTTAACGTTTAAGAAAATTAATTGCTTTCGTTCAGAACAGTAAAATTAATGGCCCATGCACATACAAATAGCTAGCGGTTCGTTGGCATGCTGCTAACTGCCAAAAATATGGCCCGGACGATCCTTGTTCGTTTTGTTCATATTCGTGCTAAAAACTTTCTCGTTTGCATTGTACATGAAATAAGTTTAAAACGTCTGTGGGGAAAAATACTCAAGTTTCAAGGATAACAGGTCAAGCTAATGGCTATGAAGACGACTTTGAACGAAAATGAATTATGATGGGAATGAGAAAGACAGAGAACAGGAGCATGTGCAGTTTATTATGCAAAAGTCATTAATCTTTCTGACATATTATAACGAAAACATGATAATCGTGATGAAGTTCTTGTTTTGAGTTTTGAACGTTTTTTTCCGTGATATGGAAATTTCTATCAATAATAAGAAAAATCATTTTTCTGAAGGCTAACAGGGCAAAAGTTTTTGAAAGAAAAACGGCTCCCCAATGAAAATGAGATGGAAGTTTTTGCGATTGTATTGATTTCTGTAAAAAAAAGATATTATGCAAATAAAGTTCATTAGGCCATTAAGAGAGAACTTGTTACGCTAGCTTGAAGGGTAGTAGGTGGAGATTGCATTGCTTTTTCTTTTCAAATTTCGCTTTTGAAAACTTACATTATGTACAATATCAATCGCTTGAGAAATTACTTGGGCGTAATATTTTCTTCTCTTTCCTTCCATTCTCTAGTCGCAAACCATAAAGATGGCCCGAAGAGGCACATCTACAGGAGGGGTTCTATCTCTTGTGAAACCTGGAAAAAAATACAATTTTAAAGAGGTTGGAGAGCAATGAACTCATGTTCGTGGCATAGTTCGTGGCATTGTCCAGCTCATCGAGTATGCTGTGGGGCTGGATAATACTGTGGGCTTTGAAATTAACCTTCACAAGTCCGATATTATTCTTTTCACAGTTAGACCCAATCAGGTTGGGCGGCGCCAGGTTAAATCTCAAGTCATAAACTAAGTGATAGGGTCTTATTCTAGACATAGACTCTTTTCCTGAATATAGAAGGTGAATTTAGACGAATGAGTTAAGGAGTCAGGTACACTTTGGACATCCAGAAAAAGCTCTTTTTCAGGATTTTTTTTAGACACACATTAAAGTAATTAATAACAAATGTTTTTTTACTTGAAAGATATATATTTGTAGAAGCTATTGTAATGTTTTTAAGGCACAAGGCTGAAAATTAGTCGAAATAGAGTAAATTTTCGAGGAATCCAAAAAAAAATTGTTTTGCCGTGATCACTGTAGCTTGTCACTGGATCATCCGAAATAAAAAAAAATCGGGGATTACTAGTTAATGACATAGTGCTCCGGATGGACGAAGGACTTTGGCAGATTTTGATTTGTCGAAAAATGGCGGTTGTTGAAATTCAAAATTGTATTTTCGACCAAAACTTCACTCACATTTTCGGCTATTGAAAAAAAGTATATCGTCCAATCAAAAAATCCTTCCTTCATCCGGAGGATAATTATATGTCAAATAAGTGAGAAAAATTTCATGCTGATCGATAAAACCGTTTTCAAGTTACAGTGATCACCGACTTCGAAAACATAGTCTCGAGAAAAATGGTTTTAAAGCATACGAAAAACGCTTTATGCAATAGAGACTTCATTCAAAGTTGTTTATCTCCATAAAAAATTGTCCGATTCGTCTGAAGTTTGCAGAGAATGCTCTTGAAATATGCCACTTTTATAAAATGCAAAGAAAATAAAATCGATTTTCTCAAAATTTTAAGTGTACCTGCCACCTTAAGCGGGTAACCAACGCAATCTAGGCCAGCAAGAGGGTGCTTGGTAAGACGTGAGGTGTAAGCACTGCTCTAACGTACTGGATCTACACGGCGACAGCTAGGCTGATCCTTGCTAACGGCTGTTGGATTTGGTGGTCAACAATTAATAAAATTACTTTTGCTGACTTAGTGAACAAAGCTCAGCAATTGGCAGCTATTTGCATTACAGGTGACTTAGTCAAGACTCATTTGTATGCTTGAACGTCCTGCTTAATCTTCCTCTGCTTGACCGCTTTGCTGACCTCTGCCGCAAAAGCTGCAGTCAAGTTTTGGAAATCGGGGCACTACGTGATCCTTCAGCCACATCAGTATTGAATGGGGAAACGAAGGAAGCACTGACTACTTGGTTCTGCACTCTTTGCTTCGAGCAAAGATATCAAGTGGTCGGAGGAAATGGGCTAGAATGGAATCAGCAATGGGCGCAGCAGCTCTTAGCATCTACACTGACGGCTTTAAAACAGCTGCAGGAGTAAGCACTGTAGCATATTCTGCAACCCGAGAAATAAAAGCAGCTTTCAGGCTTCCTAATCACTGTAGCATTTTCCAGGCGGAGGTTTTACGATACGTAAAGCCGCAGAACCTGCATATGCCAAAGATATGACATGTGAGGGAATCAACATCTTCATAGACAGTCATCCGGCGGTAAAAGCACTGCTGTCTTGCACATTCAAATCGACATGGGTTCTTGACTGTATTCAGGCCCTCAATAAATGAGCCAACAACAGAAGAGTCAATATTTTCTGGGGTTCCGGACACAAGGGTATTGGTGGATATAACAGGGCAGATGCGTTAGTCAAGAATGGGACCAGTTTTCCCCTGTTATGATCAGCAAGCATTCCAACTTATAATCAAACGATCAAGTACGTGTTTGACTCCAATATGATGTAAGGTGCGATGTGCAAATGGCGAGCAACCGAGACCAGCTGAAAAAAATGAATCATGTGGTTGTTATACAATCTTCCAGCTATTAAACGCCTGCTCAAATTCACGCGGATTGACTGCAACCGGCTGGTGGGTATCATTACTAGCCACTGTTTTGCACCAGCACATGCTATGCAAATGGAGTTCCTAACCAGCGACACTTGTAAGAAGTCTTGTAAGAGCCGGAAGTCTCAGAAACAGTCTAACATTCCTCGGGACACTGCCCGGCACTTGGGAAAACCAGACAGCACTGCTTCGGCGAGCCCTGGCTGGTGGATCTGTCGCACGTTTTTATTTCTGACGTTATTGTCTCGTCTATTGTCATTTAGTCTTCCAGAAAATAGTATTTTGTTGATTTTTAATATACCATTTTAAGTTTTCTTTGAACTTGACTTTGTCCCTTTTTAAGTCTGCACACCAACCATTGGTGGTAAGGTCGGCATTCTAAATATAACTTTTGTCGCCTTAGTGACAAGTCTTTCAATTAGCTCGATGCTGTGTTTAGTAGTTTAGCTCCACAAAGAGCCCCATATTTAACAGTAGAGAAAATAAAAGCATTCAAGATCAGAAATTTACTGTGGTTTTCTAGGAAATCATATTTTCTCAATGTTGCAATCAATACCGTGATTTGGCTCCTGATATAGCTGTCTCCATGACATTTTTTCATCGAAAATCACTCCCAGATTCTCTTAACTCAACTTTCTCCAATTGAACTCTATCAATTCCAATACATGAATTATTAGGGCTTTTTTCCTGGAACTCAATGAATTTGGTTTTGTAATCGTTTCAAACGAGTGTTTCTGTTGCAGCCATTTTAAGTATATATATAGCCTTATCCAGTATACAATAGGAGTGTATCATCAGCAAACAAGACTATTTTACCAGAAAGTTGGAGGTCTTGAACGCTGTTCACATAGATGAGGAAAAGCATAGGCCCTATTAGCGACCCCTGTACGATACTTTTATTATCAGAAAAAATTTATAACTATATAACTTACTTCATGTTGATGAAAATTACGAAAATACGCAATAGCACCGAGTTTCGACTAGATTTAGCGAAACCAGTCGATTCGCAGTGTCAAAAGTCGAACCAAATTTGGGATAAATTTGGAAGACTTTTGCCTGATTTGGCCTCAAATCGATCAGCTAAACAAAATTGCGTGATTCGACTTCAGAAAAAATATTCTGCTAGCTTGAACTTACTCTTATTAAAAAAAAGTTTTGGAGAGAAAGCTTGCCAACAATTATGCAGCACTGTTACTCCGAATCCACAAAAAGTACAAAATGGTATTTATGGTATGCTTTAATTTGTTTGTGTTCTATATTGCCAAAAAGCTTGCCAAGCTATTTTAAAACACTATTCCAAGAAGACCGTAATTTTCTTTAATAATAAACTCAGACGCATCTTGAAGCACACAACGATTTTGGACTGTGAAATTTCAAATTATTTTTAATGCTTATAACTCAATAAAAGTATCGTTTTGCTAACTATAAGAATTCAATATAAAAAAAGATGTGCTTCGTCTAGTTTATGACCTTTCTTTGTACAGCACACAAATTGAAACCAAGAACGTGCCTTAAATTACTTTCACATTTTATAGCCGTCATCTTTCAACAGCCAATTTCAAATCAATCGCCGCAATGAATTTTCTTTCTGCGCCGAGAAAAATTTACACGGTCCCGAACAAACACCATTCTTGCAACATCATAAAAGATAAACAAGGATCCAACCGCAAAGCAAATGACGAGTATCATTAAACGAACGATAGAATAGAGCCTTACCCTGTATTGGAGCGTAAATGTTCAAATACAAACAATCCTCCGATTGATTCCGTAGATACGGTATTAATCTCTTAAGATATTCCAATCTCCCCCGTGGCATTCGTTCCAGCGCTGCGGTCTCGTTGGCAATATCCGGAAGACGTTGCGGACAAACCGGACCGAATCTGTAAACATAGAGAAGAAGACAAGAAAAAAAAGTTAAACTCGAATCGGGATCAAGAATTTCGAATTAGATTAATCGCTTAGTGTCTACGATATAGTGATAGGTAAACATAACAAATAGAATGAAGAACTGGAAATGGAAATAAAGAACATTAGTTTGGACGAAAATTAATCATGCGGATTCGGAAGATATGGCCAGGGCTGAATCGGCCAAAATCGAACTCACCGTTTGAATTCAAAGAGATTCCTGGGGTTAATGGGACGGTAAAAGGAATTTCAACTTAATCTTGTGGTTTTCTTTATCTCGCAGCTATATTTTACAAAAGGGCTGCCAGAAGTGAGGTTTCAAAATATGATACTTAAATCGAATGATTTTCAACAGGAAATAAGATGGTGAGCCCAGTTGAGTATCAAAAACGAAAATGCGCATACAAACATTTAAATTCCAGCTCTTTCACTTTAAAATTTTAAATTCAAGTGAGCAAGATAAGATTATATGTAAACAAAGTACTAACAACAACAACCGATGCCAACAATGATTTTATTCTGGTCGACTTCTCTCGTATCCATTCTTAAGGCTTTAAATAATGATTCTCGGTTTAAAAGTCGGTAAACTTGTTCATATTTATAATCTATTCTTGGATCGACGTTGGCTTTTGTATAAACAAAACTGGCAGTAAGTAGCACCTTTTGCAGGCTCTTTAATTAATTAATGGATAGAATATTTGTTATAAAATAAAATATGTTTATACAAAATTCAAACCGCTTCAAACAACCCACCACTGTTTTAATCAATTGCCCAAATATATGAAAAAAGTTGTGCCACCATTGAATTTCGCTTGAGTTGATTGTTTTTATACTAAGTAGATAACATTTTTATACGAAGTGGAAAAGCTGATATTTTCTTCTTATTCGACTTACTAAAAAATGACGTTGCATTACTCAGCGCCAGCCAAATTTTATAGAAATGGTGGTATAGAGGTAGAAGTAAACAATTATTTTTTTTTATTTTTCTAATTTCAAAATACAAATTTCAGCTATCCTTCTCCATTTATAGCCATCAAAATGGAGTCATGTGACTTCTTCCATCCCGTGCGCGTACATTCGACCACTTCCCAGGGAATCAAGCGAGGTTAAATGAATCTACTAGCTTTTCAACCATCAAAATGTAGTCTATCAAAAAAGGCGCATCTGTGATTCCTCCCCTTCTATGCCTGCACCTTCCCGCCCCACTGATAGATCACCAGACTGGAGTTATCTGACCTCCATTCCGCATAAAGTTTGGTGGGAAAACTCTAGAATGGCTTCAGAATAACTGCAGAATGTAGTTTATCGAAATGGATTTACCAGACAACACTCTGCCCTTTTCCCCTCCATCCTCTCGCAACAAGTTTTAAACTATCAGCATAGTGTAATCATGAAACTTGTCTCTACCCTCTATGATACTGTACTGATTGTTTCAAAATGGGGTGGAGAGATGAAGGCGAAGTTGGTAGATAGGGTGTTAAAAATACATCGAAAATATAAAGAAAAAGTAAAAAATAATAATAATAATTACTATTATTATTATTATTTATTACCAATCAGAATAACAAATAAGGATTCGAATTCTTCATTAGAACTAGTTTCAAATGAAGAAAAAAAATTCTTGGTAATCTCAAATAAGTAGAGCTCAGTTAAATTTAATGAAGTTATACTTTCCAGTGACCTCTTTCACTCTATTCTCACCAGCGATCAAGCAAATAGTGGCATTAACATTGAAAAACATTTTGTTAACGTCATTGTAAGCAAAATGGCGCTCAAACTAAAAAGCGGCGATGTAACCGGGCCAATGGGCAATGTGCCAAACTGGGAAACTCCACAACACGAATCGCTCCAGAGCCTCTCTAGGTTTAGAGTGTTGGCGCTGGTCAGCGGGTCAATCAAATTCAGTGAAAAGCGCGCATGTTTGAGACAGTTATATGCAGGCCAGCAATCAGAGTATATGACCGTGCCATCTGCAATATTTGGCCCTGATAGCAGCCAATAAAGTTTCATTGCCTCGTGTGTCAAAGGGAAACTATACACACCTGATAAACAAGGCAAGTATGCCGAGCTCATGCTCGTCGATCTTGACAATAGTGCTGGGACTATCGGTTGGATAGGGGTGAAGGATATACAACTAGTATATTTTGCTCCTCGCTAAACGCTCTCGGTATACAACGTGCCTTGACCTCGCTAACGAACTCCATATGATATATTGCGTGGATCTTATTGTAAGTCAAATTTGATGCATTTTGGGCTGCAAGCTTTTCCACTGAGAGTACCAATAAATTCTGCAATGAACATGAGTAACATGCTCATGCAGAGTGATGCCAACATAGTTAATTTTGAAGCTTTTGTGGGTGGCAGCCCTAACAATATTTCAACTCCTTTAGCCTTCGATGCAGTCACCGTAATTAAATAAAACTGACAAAGTCGGTTGATCTAAACATGAAATAATTTCGATAAATTTGTGGCTGTGGTATTGGGAAAGAGTTAACCAGCATGAAACATATTGATTGTTTTGTACCAAGAGAAGTCATCAATAAATTTTCGCATGATCAGTACTTCACGAAAGAAATATAAAACAATGGTCCATTGAATCTTTTACCGGTGGCAACTTTCAAAATATTTCCACACTTCTGAAAATATTTTTTCTGAACTGATGCAAAACGAGGCAAAATTGTACCTTTACAGACTGGAAGCGAATTGTTTTCACAGTGGAATTAAAGTTTAATTTGATTGGTCCAGGTGGTACCTTGAGAGTTCGGCGGAGAAAAGGTCAACGGAAGAAAAAGAGCTTGGCATTGACTCTCTTCTCTGCCCAGAAAACAACTCCAACCTTTATCCAATAGAAAACCTTCGGGGGGTAAGGACAGAAGCCAAAGGTATCCCAAAAGCTCGAAAATATTATTCAAAAGGTATGGGACAACAAAATAGCCCTCAATACCATCGATAGGCTTTACCCGTCAATGCCCTTAAGGGTTAAGACTAAAGGAGGTACTTATAATTATTAATTATTATTTAAATAAAAAAAAACAATCTAAAATTGGGTTACGCTATTATTATTTGTTGGTTTCTAGGGTCTAACGTCTGTCGGAGTGGGTGCTGCAACATTTTCTGCAGAAGCAGCTATGGAAGCAGCTTTCAGGCTTCGCAATCACTGTAGTATTTTTCAGGCGGAGGTTTTTGAGATACGTAAAGCCGCAGACCTAGCATACGCCAGAGATACCAAAAGTGAGGAAATCAACATCTTTACAGACAGTCAAGCGGCGGTTAAAGCTCTGATGTCTTACACATACAAATCGAAGTGTGTACTTGACTGCATTCAGGCCCTAAATAGACTGGGTAACAACAGAAGTGTCAGAATTTTCTGGGTTCCTGGTCACAAGGACATTGAAGGAAACAAGAGGGCGGACGTGTTAGCCAAGCACGGGACTAGCCTTCCCCTGTCAGGATCGGTTGGTATTTCTACTCCAATCCAAACAATCAAATACTCAATTGACTCCAATATGATGCAAGTTGCGACTTGCAGATGGCGTGCAACTCAGACCTGCAAGCTAAGAAAAATCATGTGAGGGTCGTACAATATTGTAGCTACTAAGTACCTACTCGAATTGACGCGAATTGACTGCAAACGGCTGGTCGGCATCATTACCGGCCACTGTCTTGTAGCAGCTCATGCCATGAAAATGGGACTCCTAACCAGCGACACCTGTAGGAAGTGTCAAGAGCCGGGAGTCTCAGAAACAATCCAACAACTTCTGTGCCACTGCCCGGCACTGGGGAGAACCAGGCAGCGCTGCTTCGGTGAGCCCCTGCAGGTGGATCTCTCACATGTAGCAGAGCAGAGTCTGAAGGACATACTTCAGTTCGCAAAAAAGTCCGGGGCCTTCGATGGCCGTTTGGACTGAACTTTCCTTCTCCGGGTCAATTTATCTGGTATCACTACGGACCAATGGGTCTTTATGTGGCCCTGTGCCAGCCAGTTAAACCTAGTCTCGTTTGTTAATTTTAGTTGCAACAGTTTAAATACATAATTCTGGCTTTCAGTATCAATATATATTTTTTGGAATCTGTCAAACTAACAGAGCAAAGCCAACCTAACCTCATCCCCTTTCTAAGCTGTTTGTCAAATGCTTTACACAAAAAAAAATGTTTTTGTTGCTGAATAGAGCCTCGTTCCCGTCATTTGTAGTCTAGGTTTCATATTGGCGCAATACTTACGTTTTCTCTTCTTTGCAGGAGCTCATACCTGTTTTTTGATTGGTGATCTTGTTTATCTGCTTGCTGCCATGAACCTTCGTTGTACTGTCGATGAAACAACAACAATGCAAGAAATTTGTCTGTCCGAGGTGTCAAGTTACGTTTGCGTCTACACTCACTCTTCTGTTTTGGAGAAACTGTTCCAAACTTTTATCGCCAATTAATAATCATGAAAAATATAATTGTTCCAACCCAAACTGCTGCAGAAATGTCCCTCACAGTTACAAAAGTACGATTGACTGAACAGTATGATAAGATTCAGCAGCAACAATTCTGATCCCTTTCTGAAGAAAACTATCTATTTTTTCTTCACTTTTAATAGCAGCTGAAACGCAATTGACGTGAAAATACTCAACTTGTGATGAACACGTGATCAAACCAGCTTGGACTTGTAAAGCTCAACCTCCATTCGTAACAAAATGTCATTGAGACCCTTTCTTTTCGAAAATGATAGGATAAATTGCATAGTACAGTACATCTGTACATTGTTTTATTTGATTCTAAAAAGCTATTTTTTTTTTCGAATTGTGAAAAAAGTGATTTTGCATTTTCAGAAATCGATGAGAATCAATAAGTACATGAAGGAGTTTAGTTATAAATATATTTCTAGAAGCTAGCTCCTATTGAATTTCTTCTGTAAGAGTAAATTTAGATATAAATTATTCGAAGAGTTTGTCGAATCATTCAATGTCAGCCATTCAAAGCCAGCTTTCAGTACAGGATATTTTATTTTAAGACAAAGTATACAGCCAGTTCTTCTGAGCCTGCTATGTCTGTAGAATTAATTAAAATTTTCACATGAAATGAATCGATCCTAAAGGTTGCTTATTCTGTCATTCTTTCCTTTTCGTGGTATTGAATTCCAAATTAGACTTTAGCCCTTCGAGGAAAATGTTTCTTTAGAAGTCTTCTTCAAACCTAGAATTTGTGTTCGCTGAACAGAGCTGTCGTATTTTCAAAGTTTAACTGAAAGTCATCGAAAAAAGTACTCCCTAATGCAACAAAAGTATGTATTATTCTTTCAAGTTGTCTGCCAAATGCACATCAAGAGCATTTTCTACGTTCCCTTATTAGGTGTAGTTAGTCAAAACAGGCCATGGCCATTTAGTTCTTTACTTAAATTAAAGCTTTTCTTATAGAGTAATTAGAAAAAATAAACATAAAATTAAATAAGGAATTCTAATTAATTGAATTAGAAAAACATGTCAAAACTACAAATATACTCTGTCATATAATGTCAGAACTTTATATGCAGTTCATTTTCTATTTGGCGAATTTTCTTTTTGTGACGATCATTTACTTTAAGTTAATCAAGTTAAAATGCAATTTATGAGCTATTGTATATACAAAGCTATTGAGTTTGAATATTGTTTATTGCCTAAGAAACGAATTGAGCACGAATATTTTTTCTTTATCTTTTTTAATTACTAACAAATTACATAAACGAAATTTCGAAATAATTTGACCATCTTATTTACATCAGTAGCCTAATCCAGGGCCCAAAGCTGCTTGTGTGTGCAACTCAATTTCTGCGAAATTCAACTTGAAATGATTCATCTAGTCCATACTTTCATTCGTGTAAAGCCTCAATCTATTATTCAAAAAGGCAATTTTCTTCTAATGACCTCTTCACTCTCACGGTCCACCTAATATCTTATGAAAATTCATATTTCCCCAATGCAAGGCAGCTGAACACTTTGCGGCAACCCTACAAACAAACATTATTCAAGCCTATGTATCCAGTTAATAACAATCCATTTATATCGGGGGATTCAGAAGATTGAACTGGCGAGAATCTACCGGCAAGATAACGGAGAAAAAGGAATTTCCATTATTTTCGAAAAGCAAAAGGGTGCTGTTTGCCTGTGCGCATAAAAAATTGCCAAATGATTTTTAACCACAAACAGAAAAAATCGACCCTGGAAATTGACGTCAATAAATTACTGGCTGTAGCTGTAGTACTATTTGCGACCGAACCGAAACAGGACATAGGCTTGGCATGAAGATTTGCATATTGTGTCAAATATATCCAGCACTGAATACCAATCTACACAAATGGCTTCCGGCCGGAACGAGTTGACACAAAGTGTAGATTACCCGCTGTAATCCGATCGGACTGATGAACATTGTGGAGGGTCACCGATTTTCATATTACGGTTTGCTATCAAACGGCCGTATCTGTTTTTCGATATTCAGATAAATTTGTTCCAATTTTTGAAAGTGATTGATTGATGAACAAAAAGTAATTCAATTATTGGAAATGAGTAGGCAGTCGATCTGAAACAAACCGGATGCCTAGTCGACAAAAAAAAAAAATAATTTTGTCCTGTTTATCCTTGCTTTTCTTCTTCCAGGCTATGCTTGATGCAATCTGTTATCAAAATCTTGTTTGATTCAAAAGCATTGAGTTCGAAATAATATTTTGAATCTGAATCTATTAAAAGCGATGAATTTTCGTGTACAGGTAATAGCATAGATATAACAGTAACATTTATGCAAATTTCAGCATTGAAATGGATCGGATAGGCTTCAAAGTAAGAAGCTTGTTGTTTCATGTTTTACATTTTTGAATGATAATTGCAAAATCGGGAACCGTAATACGTTCAACTGTAATTTTATTCGCATGAGCTCTTACTTGTTCCCGTAAGCAACGTTGAAAATATCCAAGGTAAAACCATTCCTTGGGCCCATTAAAATTGTTGGCCAGTAAACGAACCTTATCAAATGACTCGTTAGACTCTTTCTTGTTGTAGAGTAACAAGCAAGTATTATTGTGACATTTCATAGAATTGTTCATAAAAGTCGTAGAACTAATGGTTGTACTTAACACAAATATTATTTTCATTGAAAACGAGTAATAATAGTAAAGATTCAAAGATGAAGAAAATGTTAATTTGCATAACGAGGACAAGCGGTGCTATTATCAACCGTAAATTCGATTTCAAATTGATAATGGAAAAGCATTCAGCTATCGTTGGATGGCCAAAACGATTTGTGTTAAACATTCTTGTGCCAATTTAGCGTAGCATTGTTTGTAGCAATTTTCATAATGTAATGTAACATTTCCAGTACACGTATTTTAAGGGTTTTAAATTAGCACTAAAAATTGATATTTATTTTATGAAGTAGAACCGGACAAAAATATCTTCCAAATTCGATGCAAAAAATAAAAAATATCCTAAAACAACTAAGAACTACGTCACAATTAAACTTGGCTTCTTAACATGCAGAATCACGAAACTGAAACGGTTACGTTTTAGTTGCTGGCTCTGATTAACTGATTCGCAAAGATTTCTGGCCTCCAAGCATTCAAGTTTAAAGGATTCTCTAAGAGACACCTTTAAAATGCTGGTACCAATATACGAAAGACTTTTTTAATAGAAAACTTTGACTACAAGTTTGTGACTCGAATGTTTGCGGTCTGAAAAATAATGCAGATTACATCAAATTCAACTCAATTATACCCCCAGATGACATTCTTCACTTGACACCAACATGGCTGGTAAAAACTACCTGACATAATACTATTTTTATTTCAATATTTTTGGCAAGATATCCCGGCAAATTTGCCTGTAGGAAATCAGATTGCGGTGGCGTCCTATTCGATTTCAATAAGGTTCTCGATGGACTAATCTGCAAGTAAGGCTCTCAATGGACTCTTATTTCTCTCCTGTCAAGTATGTTCTTGCTTGCATTTCCTTAGCTCCTTCCGAAAAGTTTGTGATTGTGTCTATGATGGACCCTTGACAAAATCCTGTTTTCGTTTGCGGACGCTTGTTTATGGAACTTTATTTCTAGCTTTACAATGGTTTTTCAACCGCTTTCCTACTGTTATGTAGTGACTTTGACCTTTGATGCAGCATACTCGATTATAATATCAGCCAATAGCATCTTACTGTTTATCTTTTCTTTTCGTTGACTCTACTCCTTTTTTCCACTCAAAAAACACCCCGAACTCTAATCATAAAAACCCTGATCTTATTTTGACTAATGTTTTCAAGTTTTCCACCACACAAAATAGAGTTCATCCACCTTAAGTGCCTTCTGCTCTCCATCATACAGAACTTTTGTCAGAAAACTTCCTCAAGAGCCGAACGATAATGAATTTTGGAGACGACACGCATTTTAGTTATTATTTAATTTTATATAGTTTATTTATTCAAAAAGCAAGGCACAAATTGCAATAAAGTTCAAGCAAATGAAAAATACAAAACTAATTTGAAAAGCAAACTACCCAAAAATCAAACAAATTTACAAATAAATAAATAATACATTGACAATTAGTGAGTACGAACGGCTTGCAAAAAGAAGGATTCAAAGGATAATTTGGAAATTGTAGGAGAATATAGATAGCTTATGCTATTGAATATCTTCAGCACATATTTATCTGCTCATTAGCTGCATATGGAATGTCTACATTTCTTTAGCAAACGTTTAGACCTGGTGTTCTTTACAGAGATATGTATCACCATTTTAGAACAAAGGAATGCAACTTCAATAACGGCTCTAATGACGTCAAATATGTAACATTCCGATATCATATTTTTTTGCAGTGCCCCAATAATCAAAAGAAACAAGTTTAAATAAGCAAAAAGAAGTTCATCAGGTGAAGATCTCAGTGATGTGACAAACTTTGAGAGCGGGTGCACGAAGTTAAGGAGCTATATTTATTACGATATCAGATGGGTTGGAAATATATATACATTCAGTAAAAAAATAAATACTGGGTAATGTTAATTTAAATTTGCTCGATAAGTATCAGGTGTACAGAAATATTTCGTAGATTGGTAAAACTGTATTTGTTAATAATGCCATATTTGAGTGTGATCTGTCAACCAATCTGTTTGGAATAGTTGATTAAGTCAGACTACTTCGATAGTTTTTCAAGATTTTTACAATGAACGAAACAGTTGAACAAAAAGTTTGCCTCAAAAGTTGTGTGGCAAATAAAATTTCTATTGCTGAAGCACTTAAAATGTTCAAAAAGGTTTACTGCGATAAATTTTTATTGAAAATACGTAGTTACGAACGGTACAAAGCTCTCAAGGAAGGCCGAGAAGTCGTGAACAATTTTTCGTCAATTTTTTTCCGGACGACCCTCGACGATAAAATCAATAAAATGAGGAGAAATTGTGCCATACCAACTTAAGAGAGAAAATGCTCGATCTTAATATCTGCGCTGAGTCCATTTGCTCGATTCTGGTGCATATTTTGGATATGTGGCGCGTCAGCACGGATTTTTTCCGAAAAAGTTTAGTTTTCTTTCAAAAACAGTATAGTAAACAGGTTACTTTGAATTTGCTTGAACGTAGCAATTCTTATCCAGCTTTGATGGAAAGAATCATTACTGATAACGAGATGTGAGTAAACGAGTTTGACATGGAAACAAGCCGGCAAGCATCGGAATACAGAGCACAAGACGAGCTGAAACTGAAAGAACCGCACCAAAACCACTCTAAATTCAAAGTGATGCTGGTTATTTTAATTGATATTCGCGGATTGGTACATCATGAATTCCTTCCAAACAGTAACGAAATAAAAAATATTATTGATATAGCATGTGTGTTTTATTTGACACTTCCCGGTACTTTTCCAACAAAATGTCTATTTAACAAAAGTTGCTCACCAGAGGTAACAAAAGCATTTTTCAACAAGAGTTCTTGAAATTTCACATATTGGGTTCAATTTTGAAGCTGAGAACTGTGCAAGCTAAGGTGTAATGGGCGTCGAAATTTCCGTAGCTTTGGAATTAAGTTTGAATGGGCAAGTCTATCAAAAACTTTACTGAACATAGTGTAGACTACTCTTTCTCCATTTTTCATTTCTCCAAAGCCATACTGTTCTTCAGACAGAAATCAACAAGTGGAGAAAGTTAATCGCAGAACACCTTTTCAAAAAGTTTTGATATTGAAGATAAAATCCCCTGTAATTTCTAATAACGCGTCTAATGCCATTTTTTGGAAATGCGTGTGATATCCAAAAATGTCCCATTGGATGCAAAGCTTCAGACGAAAATAAGTTATTAAATAAATGCAGTTGAGTTATTAGCTTTTTCACACACTTACGTAGGAAAGTCTGCGGGAGTAGATCGGGACCATGTGGTTAACAGAAACTGTTGCAGTTGTATCATAGAAAGAAAGATGTAAGATTGATGAGTCTGATGCACTTAAAACTTCCTGGAAAACATTTGCTAATAAATTCCAATTCTTTAAAGAGAAAAAAAACTGTTATTATTAAAGAATGTCGACGATAGATAACCAGTGATTTTTCGCATCGAACTAACAAGATCAAATGAATTATCAAGACACGGATTTTATCGGGTCACGGATAATATTAATGTAAGTTTCAAGACCTCCTAGGCTTTGCTAAACATTGCTTAGCAACTTCAATATATTCTAAGATCGGCACAATACATAATGTTTTCGTACATCAATCTTGTCGAAGCATCAATCTAAAAAAAATAGCCTCAAATATTTCCTACCCTTATTCACTCTTTCAAAAGTTCGCCTTGCATCCCTTATTTTATTTGGCGCCTTACAAGATATTTGTGAGGTTTTGACTCGTAACTTATCATTCTTTTTTTACAACAAAATCTTAGTCCCAATGATAATCCAAATAGCTTAGCAACATGGCGCATGCTCCAAAAATTTTATAGTATGGTTTGCATTGTTTGAAAAACCGGAGCTAACTTCTCTTCTATCATTTGAAGAGCATGTCGAATTGCTAGAAAGTGTTTTGGCATCACTTGTTGCATACAGCCTAAATTCAAGAGATAACGGTAGTAATATGGCACTAAGAGGACCTTAAACTTCAGTTGAATTAAGAAAAACCATAATTGACATTCCCAACCCGGTAAAAATGTGCGTAAAATCGCTGAAATAGTTGATCGAGCTCCCAGAATAGTATTTGACATTAAATAAAACGCCATTATAGCACCAAAGACTATGAATATAAATCTAAACCAAGTTCTCCAAAAAATTTTCACTTCGTTAGATGAACGATGGGCAGTGCGATGAATAAAAAATACCTTTTCAAATGCTTTTAAACTTGCCATTGAAGCCAAAAAAGCATCTTTAGAAAAAAAGTAGTGTTGGAAACAATAAGGACAATTTTGTGGGGGCATCATTTAATTGTAGGGTGGTGAGAAGAAAGCCTTTAGTCAGTCAGGTTAGTTGCAAAAAAGACTGGATTTCGCTTAAAATTTTCGCTAAAAATACGGTGAAAAGGACTTTTCGTTTTAGTAAGTTTTATTCAACAACGAAGGCAAATACAACGTTATTAGATCGGAAGGCAGATCGTATGTATGGAGAAGAATCAATGAAGAGCTCAAAGAAAATAATCAACGGCCAAGCGTTAAACACGGTGAAGGATCGTTGCAAGTATTGGGTTATTCATATAATTGAGGGAATAATGGGCCAGGCAATGACTTTTAAAGAAAGTACTCGAACATTTGGGATTGAAAATTTTTTTTTTATCAAGATAATGATCCCAAGCCTATAATGTAGGGAATTCGCTCTATTATAGCTGTCCCCAAGTATCCGTCGTCTGATCCAAATGCTATCCCGCATTTATGGAGTTACTTAAAAGAAAGATTAAAAAAACATTCTATAGCTATTAAAAATGTATTAAAAACAGGTTTGATGGAAGAATGGGACGAAATTGGGCCTCCCTTTTGTAAGTTGATGCAGTCAATGAATTGGTGGAGTCAATGCAAAATCAGTTTACTGGAATTAAGAACCAAAAACAATCCCAACTATGCACTAATAAATAAATAAAAGTCTTATAAAGCCGTTACCAAAAAAAAATACAAATCTAGCCTTTTTCATTGATTCAATTCATTGTTTAACTTGTTCCGTTTTGATTTTGTGCCATTGCATATGTTTTTTAGTAAACAAAGCAACTTTGAAACAAATTTACGTTCATATTAATTTGAATAACATCTCCTGCTCAAACTCTAAGTCAGCTCGGCCAGTGCAAACGACTCTCTTGATTTCGTTGGAAAATTTCGGCGGTAAGAGAATCCAGAAGAAATTTTTGTTTTCAGCTTACGAGTGTCAACGATAGCTCAATACAAAAATTTCTTCTTTCAACACCCGCATTCGTCTGCTCGGTCACTCGGATTTATCATTAGTTCGGACATTTTATGAAATTTTAGAGCTTTGACAGCGAATCAGCAAACCAATTTAACTAGAAAATCAGTCAAAAAAATGTGGATGGTACACGCATCATCAAACTCGACTCCTTTCTTTATCTTCACCAGTAAAAACTGCGAGAAATATGGCAGCAATCATATTCTCGTCCAGGACATCACCTCTGACTATTGCAGATTGGCACTCAGATAAACGTGTGTCTTTTGAATTAGCTTAAATTAATTGATTTGATTGCGTTATTGAGTTATTTTCTTCCCTGAAGCGAAACACATCTTACCACTTTCCCCATTTTCTACCTTTAACCGTGAGCCCACGTAGATGGAAAAATTGGTCGAGTTATATATATCTACGAACAAATTGGCGCGTAATATACAAAAGGCTGGCCACTCCTGGCTTAGAGAAATCGTTATCTTTATCCTAAAGCTTTTTTTTCTATACACTGAAAGAAAAACTCTTGGTTGGTTCAACTATTTTTAATAGTATTGCAACGATTCATTCAAAATCGTTAAACGAACTACGGAAAATAGTTATTTTTATTATGTTAATATAGTTAATTTAACGATATAAAAGTAGTTGGTTCTGGTTGTACAAAAAATATCGCAACGTTCATGAAATCAACTGTTTTAATTGTTTCATAACCACGAAAATTAGTTGATAAATAGAAAAATTTTCATAAATTCACTCAAAACTTCAACGTTTCGAATTATCAACTGTTTTTATGGTACTTAAACTACTTTGCAATAGTTGATTTCAACAAACGTAATTCAGTGAGCAACGTCTTTGGAATTACTCTACGCAAGTTAGAATGGTTTCAACATTTGGATGTTTTTCATGCTCCGAATGAAATTGTTTATCAACCACGCGTCATGGTGCATAAAAGTAATCAACAATTTTCTTATGGTTGTTTTAACTATAGCCCTAGTTGATGCAAAAACAACTAAGGCAAACTGTTGATTTTTCATACTCCTCATACTCATACTCCTATTCTATCATAGAAGTTTCATATGCTACATGGAAAAATTGTGTTCGGTTTGCTGTTCGATATAATTCATATTCATGTTATGCTGTGAAGCCTTTATATTTCCCTTCTTCTATTCACAAAATATAAGTCTTGTGTTTGCAGATCACTGTTATGAAACAGGGAGTCCCGAAAACGAATACGATTGTCCCAATGCCAGAAATTGTTTAGCAGTTTCAATTGTTTTCATAGATGCTGCAGCTTGCAGCTATGCATATGAACTCAATTTCACGTCTCACGTTTCTATTTAAGGCTTGGATGGATTATGTTGCTATGGTTTATGGCTTATCAATGCACCTCTAATGATACAAGCATTTAGAGAAAAATATACCAATACATCGTTACCGCCTGAACCAGTACTTTTTTGCACCACGGACGTTGTTTATCAACCACGCGTCATGGTGCATGAAAGTAATCAACTATTTTTTTATGGTTGTTTTAACCATAGCCCGTAGTTGACGCAAAAACAACTAAGGAAAATGGTTGATTATACCAAGATTTTTCTTTCAGTGTAAACTTCAGCTTTAGCATAACTTTGGGTGTAGCCCTTTTTAAGACGTTCCTTTTCCTATTTGCATTCCAAATTGTCACCCCATCTGCCTCCGTCATTATTTGAGTAAAATAATTCAATTAGTTGTCTACAATAGAGTCCAATTCGTCCAATATTTTCCAGCTTCATACCAGTACGACTTCACAATATACTGTAAGTAGCTTGCTTTCTTCCACCAACGTTATTCCATCTGATTTGAATCGGCAAAACTAAGCAAATGTAATATTTGCAGATTTTATCGATCTGAAGCTAGAAAATTATAGTATCTTTGATTCTCTATTACATTCTTGATCGTATTTGTACTGCAACTATCAATTTCCGCTCCTCTGCTCTGTTTTACTTTACCTCTGGAACTATGCAAGGTTCGGTTTACGGCCCCCAATTGTTCCTATTATTCATAAATGGCCTACCATCTTTTATTCGTTCTTTCTGTTTCTTTGTATACTGACAACTCCAATATGTTAAAATTTGAATGTTCCAAAATGTCGTCGAATATGTTATATGAATAAAACAACGTCTATACTCATACTTTGTTATTATTTAACTTCAAGCTTAAATTCAATCAACATATAATCCACATTTTCTTCCTAAGTTTCTAAATAATCTGGCTTTATCATTAGATCTTCTAAACTATTTGTTAGCCTTTCAATTTGCAATTTTTTCTTCATTCATTTTTTCGTAAAAGTAAAATAGTCCCACGCCAACCCTCGTACGGGTCTAGGGGTTGAAACTGCTAGATAGTTTCATTGAGTGAAGTGATCACGACCTACCAGGTTTCACGAGTAACCTGATTAATTCAGGTACCTAGGCGAACTCAACGCTTGGTGCGCGGGTTCTCATTCGAAACTGGATGGTTATAAAAATGTCATTCTGGTAAAATATCTTTCTGGTAGCATACGTATGCCATGTCGAAAGAACGACTCATTTTTTGTAGTTAGCCAGGAATTGACCCATTTTTGGCATTTTCATAAGAATGGAAATGCAGATCAGCCAGACAGACCATGAGTCATCGATGGGAACAATTAGTAGTTCAGTAATTCTTTGGTAATTCAAAAATTAGCAATCAGAATATCCTTTGAATATGGTGAGAACCTGGGTCTCCCATTTGAGCGGTTTTAAGTAGGTTTTCACGAGTTTTGCAACATTGTGACTTTTTTTTCTACGCATCAATTGTTGTTGTTAATTATCTTTCGGGATTATTTCGTTGTATTTGAGAATCTCATAATAAACTACGACCAGCTTATCCTATCCAATTATGGGGCATTAGTTTGGAGCTTTGGATATTTGCCATCGATGTTCATGCAAAGCTGGACTCAGTTCTCTATACTTCCAGTTATCGTAACTTATCCACTTTTCCAAATATTTCCAGCCACAATACAATATAGAAAAACCTTTCTTTAAAAACACCGTCGACACGTCTGCGCTTCGATTCGAAGGACACCCAACTTTCTTACTTTTGATTCAATTCTAATACTGATAAACTGTTCTTGGCTACTATTATGTAATCAACTTTGAATGGTTCAGAAAATTCATTTTGTGTCTGATATAAAAATTCTTCAAATAATGCTTCCAATTCTTCAAACTTTTTCGGTTGGCCCGAGCGTTCTTTGTATTGAAAATCAAAAATATTCATATTAATGCGTCTAATTTAATCTCTGCATGTCATTTACCTCCTTTAATCCCATGTTTTCAATTTAGTCGCGTAGTCGCTGGTGGCTAAGTCACCGAGTCGCAGTCGCAGTGAAACCGCTCACGTAAAACGGTCCTCAGTCTTCAGAAAAATATTATGTGCTTCACTTGCAGATGCCTCTTTAAAAAAAAAGTTATACAGTGGAATTCCCCACGCATTTCTTTGCATGAAATTCGACATGTTCAAAGTAATGGGAAAATGTGTTGTTCATATCCTATTTTAATGTTGGTTTTCTCCGAAATTATATTTAACAGCCTACGATTCCAAAAAATGTAAAAAATATTTTAAGGGACAACTGTAGCTGCTGTACTACAGACTTAGCCTCGAGTCACGTATAACAGCTAGCCGAGCTAGAAGCTGAAGTTGAAGTTTTAATGCTCTATCTGCAAGTATTTAGGACAATGTACAGTTCATAGTAAAGAAAATAGAACCGGGGCTATATCCCAGTCAGAAATATTGGATGTGCATTGGGTTCTAACTGCGACCCAGTATCCGTCAGTAGGAAGCCATTAAGTATCAACTAGACTATATGTAACATTTGGTATCGCATATTATCTATTTCTAAATCCAAATGTCATCGCCGAATCTAGAAAACTAATTATTTTGAAGACTTGTTCCCCAAGAAAATGTTCTCGAAATTTTCCCCTCAAAAAAATTCCCAAGAGAACTTCAAATTTTCCATTTTGGAGGGAAAACCACCAACCTGGCAACGCTGAGTCTAGAAGTGAAGCTTCACGATGAAGTTGGCTGTAGTATGGTCCGATGTAAAAGTGCAGATAACACTACCTATCGAGAAATAGGGATGTCTTATTCAAGTCCCCCATATTTTACTCATACTTTACTTTTTATTTTATTTTAAATGTTTGCCAGTCTATATAAGAATGTTATATTAGATCATTTGAACAAACAGAACAATAAACCTGAGAGCGAGTATAAATGTATCCCAGAGTTATTTGTATTAACTATGATAAACAATAGCCGAGATTTGCGTGATATGCAATTATAATAAAGTAATTCAACATAAAAAATAGTAGCTTGAAAAGTTCACGAAGTATAACATTACATTGCAAAAGCTACACTGATTATTTAGTTCAACAGAAATCATATTTTTCCTGGCTTTGCTGCAATCCTAAGTGGCTATGCAAATCTGAAGTAAAGCTAATAACTGCATAAGCGAATCCTTTTGATTCTTTTCAATAATGGAATTTCAAGAGACTAAGCCTTGAATGACTTCTGGTCTCAAACCTCAAAAATGTTAAATGTAGGTCATTCTCGGAAACATTGGTATATTGGCCAGTGAAAACCCTGGATTATTGAGGATGATTCTTTGAAAACATTTCAAGCTCATACCATGCAATCAATTTTTTTCTTTAGGCAAGTAACTTCATTTACTGGTTTGCCATAGACAGAAAAATGGTTGAAAGAATATATATTTACAAACTTATTAAATTGACATATTTCACCAAGTAGAATGAAAATTGCTTCTAATTTGAATACGGCCTCAGTGAATCTGTGCGCATTTCCATATCCTTGTTTGCTGTTATTCATTAAGTGAAGTGACAAAACATGTTGACAGTTCCAAAAAGGTTATTTAAGCTTTCACTGACAAACTTTCAGTGACAAACAAACACAGCTTATATCCGGAGCTATTAAAATATTTCCTTGAAAACTTTCCAAGTCACATCGCGTCAACTGTTTCCCTAATCACGTCAGTTTTGTCTCTTCATTTTAAGGAACGTAAACTCTAGAAAACTTCTGAGGTATCACTCAGCCCTAGCACGAACATTTTCTTCCATTATAAGTTTAATATCTGACGACATCATGCTGAAAGTGTGACGCGCAGTTTGCCTGCCAAAAGCATGAAATTTCTGCTAGAGAATTGAATCAAATTAAAGTTAGCAAATGTAGGAAGTGTCGTCTGCATGAATAAATGTTCCAAGCCAACATTAGTTTTAGACTTGGAAAATACACTCTCTTGCATTGTGCGTCAGTCGATGGAGAAATAGTTTTTGACTAATGCCAGTTGATCTGCAAGTGACGGAGCTTGTTTGTTTGCATGCTTGTTTGTATGTTTGTGAACAACATGGAAGCGAGAGTAGCAGCTTAAAGCATCTTCCATGTAAATAGATTATCCTTAATTTGAAGAGCTTGAGTGATCACCGCCACTAAATTAGTTTAAGGGGGGAAATACATGTAAAATGGAAAAGAAATTGCTAATTTCAGATTGACTTAAAATATATATATTGTTTATTCAGAAAATTTTTAATATTAAATCCTCAAAGTACATATCTTATAGTAAATGAAAATATTTTTTTAATAACTTTTTAACACAAAATGGAGGCGATGCGAGCAAATGAAAAAAACACATCAAAAACAGCCTCGTACAACTTAACGCCTTTTCTGAGAAACTTGCAGCGTTCAGAGAAAAAAAAATATGCTAATGAGATCTATAATTCATAGGTGAACTAATAAAATTTAGAAAAAAAAATCAAATTTTTACATTAATATTAGATTAAAAAAAAATCGATTTTTTTTCAAAAAAATCACGTTTTAAACATTGGTAAACTAATTATTTTTCCGAAATTACAAGAAAATGTAGGTTCAACGATGAGATAATACTTTTTTGTACATGTGATATAAATTTGAGCCGAATAGGTTCAATATTTTTTGATATATCTTGTACGGCAATTGAAAAAGTACTACTTTGAGAAAAACGCGTTTAAAGTTCTAAAGCTCCACCGACCTGGGGAACGCCGCGCTGTCTATAACTGGCTATAACTCGAGAACTAATACGAATATCGCTTCAAAACTTCTTTTGGTATATTTTAAGAGTATTTCGAACACTTTGATGCAATAAAAAAAATCGTTTTTGTTTTAGCAGTTACATGTATCTCCCCCCTTAAGGTAGTTTGCAGTTTGCGTAGAACCTCTATAAATAGTTTAAGAACACGCTATTGGTTGATTTTTATTTTGTTGGATAGCATCTTCCCAGCTTTTAGTGGTATGGCTAAGAAAGTTTGAAATGGATTACCACAATACTCTTATGAACGAGAATAAGCAATTGTGGTTTTATGTTCAAAATCCTACCCTACCTCCTGTTGCCATAAATTAACCTATGTTGCAACAGTCTAATACACGCATGTCTTATGGAGATTCGATTAAATACCGCCATTTAACAAGCTAGCTCAGTTGATCACTCAATTGATTGATATGCAGATTCCTGTGGACCTTTGTCGCGACCATTCGTCATTCGACCTGACAAACAACCACGAGGACGAGCCAATCTGGAAGAGTAACAGCACTTACCTGTCAGCCTTTTTTACTCCTGACCACAATGCGCCCGTTACAGGAGGCATAAAGCGTAGCGTACCAACGGGAGGTGAAGCGTACGGTATGCCTCGAAAAGCCTCGACCGAGTCTAGATGGCGTCCTTCGAGCTGAACAATTATGCCCGAGACAGCGCCGTGCTTTGTGTGCACCACTCGTGACGATAGTGTTGGCGACGACGGTTGCTCGCCTTTTCCACCTGATAAATTGCCACTATTGCCTCCACCGATACCACTACCACTGCCTCCACCGCTGCTACCACTTCCACTATTGCTATTGCTACCTCCACCGACGCATGATATAAATGGCGTGATTAGCAGATAAAGAACGAGTATGGCTATCACCATGATTAAAACCAGCTTGATCGACTCTGCCTCGCTCCGCGTTCTCTACTTTCTAGCTTCCTATGTTCTTTCGTTCGCCGACCCGTTCACTTGTGCTCCTAATCGCCGTGATGAATTGCTAGCATCTCAACAGGATACTGATGTACGAACGTTGTGAACGACACTAGCGACAAACTTTTATGGCTATCGATTTTTTTCGATGGCTGGTGTGCATTTTTAAGTCGTATAGGGCAGTTTTTGTTGTAGTTGCGATTTCTCAAAATCATTTGATTTGATGCGACTGAAGAGACACTGTAAGAAGAAAAAAAAAATTTTCATTAGATTTCGAATAAGTTGTATTAATTTTTAGGTAATACATTGAAAGATTGTAAAATCACGAAGGAGTTACAAAGCAATGAGGCATATCGTACAATACTAGGACCAAGAAGTTTATGAATTGACATATTTTCCGAGAACCAATTGTGATCAGAAATTGTGTGATTTTCCGTAATTTCAGCACCTTTTTTTTTCAATTAGAAACATACAAAGAAGTTTAATTTTCTGTTGGTCTATTGTTGTCAAAGAAGAACTTTTGTTATTAGAATGTCTCGAAAGGTCAGTTTATTTACATTTATTAATTCAATTTATTTGCATTGATTATACCAACATTGATTAATTTCTTAAAAACTGGAAATCAATATTCAACATGAAATCAACTTGAGTAGCATCGGTCCTGAATTTTGAGAGAATGTTGAGAAGCTGTCACTCGTAAAATCATTTCTGCTTAACTTCACTAGCAACGTTACTGTCACAATGTATCCGGGGTGGTGAATAAAGAGCACTACAGAACGATTATAGCCAACCTTTTTCGATAACAAATTGAGAATATGATTTTGGATGACCTTAGGAGCCAGCGGAATGGCTATCCGTCCCACAAAAGTCATGAAGCAGCCACTTTTTCGCACCCTACAAATCGCGTACTCAACCGTTACGTAAGCTACGATATGACGCTTTTGGACTTTGTTGTGGGATGCCGTTAAGGATTGATCCTGGCTGGGTCTACAATCCAACAACGATTCATGAGCTTCAGTACAATATTGGTCGAGGCATTTGTAAAATATATGTAGGTCGAATGTTTCGAAAATGTGCTGAAAAACTGGCCGCGAATGCTAGGTCATTTAGTTTCACAACTATTCGAAAGCTTTACAGTTTTCAGTAGAGCAAAAAAATTTAAATCATATTAAATGCTCCTTCTTGCATAGCATCATAGTTGTAGATTGCTAATTTTTGTGGGACCATTATTTCGCAAGTGCATTAGGCCCCTATAGCGAACATTTTTTTGAAATGAACTTAATGAGTGATTAACAATGTAATGTTTTCGCCAATTCTAAAATGATGTCATTCACTACGCTTGGCTATTTTGCGCGTGTCTTTTGGTGCTAATGCTGACTATACTTTAGCTGTTTATACTTTGCAACCGTCAAATCACGCTATAGATAGACTTTTGCAAAGCAATGGTCGATTAAGTTTAATTTTGATTGTATAATGTGAGTCAAGGCACTTAACTAAAGAAGTTATACACCGGTTTGAATAAAAGGAATACATATTTTCAACAATTAATCATTTCAATATTTTAACACTCTATCTTCTAACGTTAAATACCGATATTTCATAAGACTTGCATTATTCCTTACATCACCCTAAACGAAAAAGGCCAATTTTTCAATAATATCTATAAAAAAAAATAAAAAAAACTGCGTTATAGTGTATTTATGCTGATTAATTAACTTTAAATTTGTAGCTGATGAGATAGTCGTAAGAAATCTATTTTTCTTTTGCGAAATTTAAAAGTTTGAACGAATCATAGTTATTTTGTAAGATTTTAGATTATTTTAATTTATAGAAGAGGTTTACTGTCCTCACTGCTTGCACTAGGGCTCCAAATAAGGTCAATTTACCACCTTCTACTGGCTAGTTATACTACTCCGCTAAATTGAATCAGTTGAGTCTACGTAACGGTATTAGCTACATATGTCTGCTATTGAAAGTTCTAACAACCTAAAATCTTTAAGTGTTTATTATTTAGAGATGCAGTAAGACAATGATCAGTGCGCAAGTCAATCGTTGTTCTGAAGCAGTTTCTGCTGAGCTTAGGCAGTTTCTTACTTTTGCTTACATCCATAATTTAACTATTAGAATCTATCTATAATATCCTGGCCACCCAAGAGTTCATCCTATTTTTCAGCTCGGACCTTAGTTTATCCCGTGTGGCTGCAGCTAGCTTGCCTGCGGTATCAGCAAGTGACTGTGGTACAGCAGTATAGGGGCTATCTGTAGCCCCTCGGAAAACAATGGGCTGGGTCTTGACGCACCCGCGATACTTTCTAATCATTGCAGTTTTGTTAGCTCCTTGACATTGGTCCTGCTCTGTGGTGCGTCCCACTACACTATAAATCCATACACTGAAATCAAACTCACTATACATGAGACTTTAAAATACGCTGATCGTGGTATTGGAGAAGGCAGATTTGCCCCCAGTTCAGTTGCCTGTCTTGTATAAGGACCAAATATTTAGCACTGTTAATAAGTTCCAATGTTGTTTCGTTGAAGGTGGATGTGGCAATAACCGGCTATCTGCGTTTATTTGTGAAGAGTACGAGTCCGGTTTTTGTCAGATTTGGCAGTGCTGATTGCATGAGGTCCAACAAAGTTTTTGAGAACATACTCTTTACAAATACCACAATGCCGTTATCATACGCTTCCACCGTGAAACCACTGGCCCTTGAATTTGTATTTCGATGTTAGGATTCAGAAAAAGGGTGTCCGACTATTTTCCCCGCTTTGGCATGAACAAGGTGGCATCAATTTGCCCGTTTTTAATGAAGTTCGATACCCAGGTCACTTCAGTTTCATCCTCCCCATATCGAAAAAAAAGTACCAATGATACTTGCAACAGTGACATTGTTGAAAGCTCCTCGAATGTCTTAAGTGAAATCCTTTTGCTGTAAGGATTTTCTTATAGTACCAGCTAGTTTATGTAATGCCATCTAAACTGATCTGCCCACCAGACATGCATATTGATTGACAAAGAGTCCCGCAACATCAATCGAACTCTTGATTAGCAAATTCACAAGTGTTTGAGCAGAATGCATGTTGAGCTAATTTGTCTGAGGCTATTTAGCCTGCCAGGTTTAGGAATACAGATCATTCTAGCTTTTGTCTATTACTCGGGTACTACCCCGGGTTAAAGGCATGCGATAAAAATACGCTGCAGAATGGAGATGATAGTTCTGTTTACTTTTGAAGCGATATATCATATAGCCATGTAGCTTTATAAGGTCAAAACCTGCCAAAATCTTACACAGTTTCTCATCTAATGCTTCCTTAATCAGCTGCTAGAGCTTTAGCAATCGGTCGTTCTGCCATGCTGTACTAGCCAATTCCGGTAAGTGAGCTTCTAGTAGAATGTTCAGACATTTGTTTGGGGCCTCTGCTCATTCCCTATTCCCCATTCACAGAAACATAGGTACACCAAGTGTTACGCTTAGGACCTTCCTTATTTTAGCAGCTTCTGTGCCTCTTTCAATGTTCTCACAAAACTCCTTTCATGAATTGCGTTTGACTCATCGTATTTCCTGTCTAAAGTGTGCCAGCGTCTGCTTCTATCGGTCCAAGTGTTCAGTATTTGCGGACCTCCTTGCCTTATTAAAGAACCTTCGACTACGGCTTTTAATTAGGTCGCGTTCTTAATAATGATCTTGCTCAAACAACCGTTTTTGAAATCTGACAGTAAGATTTCTATTAAGCGGTTCATCCGCTTATTAATTCGTCTTGGGCTCGTCAGATTCATGACATTTTATGCCCTGAGGTGTCTTTTGGTTTGCTGGAGTAAAATTCGAATTGTTCTGTTCTGGGACTCCAAAGATTTTCGGGCAAGATTTCAGCACTTCCGATATTCCAGCATTAACATTGGTGGTCCGAAAGTAGAAGGACAGACACCCGCCGGCTGCAAACACTTTCTATTATACTTGGAGTTGCCAGGGTAGTAGATGTTACTAGACAATTTTTATTTATGAACAGTGAATACTGTATAATGTTGATTTATTCATAAAATGGGTATGTAATGCTAACATATCATAAAGTACTCGTTTTACCACTATTTTTCAAAGATTTTATCAATTTTTTTTGGCTTTATTTGTGGTTTACTGATTTTTCTCGAATTTAAAAAAAAAAATCTTTTAATGTTATATGCATATAATTTAAACTAAACGCTATCTACTGCGCACAAGCGAATCAATTATGAACACATTTAAACATCAGAGTCCGCAAATTATTTTCCACCTGTTTCTAAAATAGAGCATAAACTCTTTGTAAAGTTATTAGCCAGCTTACATTTGGAAATTTCCAGCAACTCGTACTTAATAGTTGGATCGAATGAACAGCCTTGAGCATACGTCACAGTAGTTGAGAGTCAAATCCTATTGCGAGTTTCATTCGCGATTATACAAACATTCAGAAAATTCTCGGGAGTATTTCCAACCAAGGGCGCCCTATCCTAAGCTCCACGTGTACAAATCAAGCAAAGTAAAAAGAAATTCGCGGTTCTACGAACGGCAAACCTCAGCACAGAATACACGACAGCATCATTTGCTACATGCTTACGGCGAGGATAATTCAGACGGAAATTTGTCGACGACCGTAGTAGATTTAATCCTGTAATCTGAGACACGTGACGCATCTGCTGTGAACGAGGCACACATTTATACACGCATTCCTAAATATGTACAAATTTCAGGAATGAAGTTGACCACCAAGAGCTCTTCGCATTACGAATAATATCAATCTGTATTAAAGCAAACTCGAAAGGTTTTTTTAGCCACACTTGATCTACCACGATAACCACGTTTTTTCGCAACCAAAATCAATTATTGCTCCATTTATACTCAACTCATGTCCTCAACGTATCTGTTTACCTCCAATATCATTCACCTATCAAAATGCTCGAAATTAAATCAAAACAGCTCGAAAGCCTCTTATCGCATGTTCTCAATATGCGAAAGAAGCACCATGAACTTCTTCAGAATATATTATCCTCCACGAAATTCATTGCTACATGTAAGCGAAAAAAAAACTTTTGCACCGTCGACCTAGTTCCCATGAATTTTTTCATACACAAGTACATCTTCGCTGAAAGGCGGTATTGCGCAAAATTTTTCAACCAGCACTTCAGCATCCTTGCATGTCGAAAGCATTCGATCTTTTTTTCCATGTTTTATTTTTTCAAAAGGGTATAAGGAGCTTACGTTTTTCGGGACAAATGCAAAATGTGAAATGCTGATAAGACCTTTACATTTGAGTCGATAGGTAAATTTGTTTAGGGCGTAGAAAAGGCAAAAGTGTTTTGGAACTGTAAGTTTGTTGAATGCAAGGGCGTTTCTATTCGAACAGTACGTAAAACGACGAAAAACATGTTTTGATAGAAGGAGGTACATCTGATTTGCCAGAATTGTCATGAAAAAACCCGTTGGGAATGTTATGTCTGTCTATGTAATGTAAGTTCCTGTAAAGTGACTTCCAACGAAGGTCAGGATGTCATTTATTTAATATTGAAGGAATAATGCGATCAAAAAAAAAATTAAGGTTTGCTCTCCAGTAAGCGAGTTCTAAGGATTTGGTTGGTTTGGGCGACAGACAGCTGAGCATTTTAAATCCATTTTACTGTTGAGCAATCTTTTCACTAAGAGCTTGGGCCTGGTTTTCAAAAGCAGACGCACACAATAGATTATTCTCTGTAACTACGAAACTAGCTTGTTTTAAAAAGAGTGTTTTTGACTTCATACTATATTATAGTTTGCCTAAACAGTTGCATGAAATTCAATTTAAAACTTGTGTTATGTAATGATTTAATAACTATTCATTCAACATAGCTTCTATTTCTATTGGAAGCCTTGATTTCGATCTAAATTCAGCTTCCTTTTTAATATAAACTCAATTTCAAAATCATACACATGACTTGAAGTTTATTTCATTAGATATCTTAGTACCAATATTACTTTTTTGTTTCATGAGTTTTTATAAATTTTAGGCCTGTTATTGCAGCATTTTGGTATAATACATACATCGAAACATAGTCGATTGATTGTCATTTACAAAATGCTTTTGATTGCCGAGCGCACTGAATAGCTAGCTTATTCAGCAATTTTAATTGGCTGGTTTACTGTCGTTTGTAGATGTAATTAAATCTAATTTAGTGTAGATAGTAAAAAAAAAAAGTACACTATTTGCAAGTTTTTACAACCTTCGTACTTGGCAGCCCACGTTGGGCGCATTCATTAATTTACCATTAGCGCAGTGCGTGTTAGTTTAGAGCAAAGCTTAGATTAATTAAAAGTAATAATATAAGATACAAGTGATGAAAATGTATAAATAAAGTTTATTGATGCCCAAAAACAAAATGAAGCAGCTTATATCTGATCCTTCCAGTTAAATTTAATGATCTGTAAATCAATTTTACAATGTCATAAGATTGAATGAAAAAATAAGATTTGTTTTTCGAGAATATCAGCACACTTAATTTTGTAAACTGTTTTCACTAGTTAGTAAAACGAATCGAAATTATAATCGACAACCATTAAAACCGAATAATAATTAAAAAAAAATGTTTACTATGATTTGCGGCACCGAACGTCAACTAAATTTGTTTTTTGTAGATCCATGTGTACCTATTGCTAAGCCAAACAAACAAATTTTATTGAAGTTTGAAGTGCAGCATTCCATTTTCAGGTTTTATTTGATTTTTGCTCGATAATAGTGGTTGATTGAGTTTTTTTTTAATGCCACACCACTAGATTTTGATGTAAAATTTGCGCATTAAACTTAAATAGCAAAAGCCTACAGAAAAGAAAAAATGCACAAAATATAATTAATTTTGAGCACTTTTTTAGCCTTGAAATTGAGAAAATTAGGAAAACTGCTTTATTAAAAAAAAATTACTATTTCATATATTTATCAATTTGAAAATGTTATTCATTTTTGTTTTACTAAATCATTCGTTACGTTTTCTTTGTTCGGAAGAAGTGTTTACTTTGAATCCTTAGTACATGGCTATTGTTAACGAATTTTAGCCTTGTTTTTTTTTCAGGATGAAGTCAAGAAGAGTCATAACAATAACTGTAACCGAAATATTATTTCATAAGCATAATATCTTTCATAAAGATTTGTTTAATAAAATTTTTTATCTAGTATCGGAAGCAACTCATAACACTGGAGTGCACCAGAATCCTGCTTCAAATAAAAATATGATGAAGAAGAAGCATGTTAAATAAACATTTTTTGATATCACATATAGATTTTTTCAAATGCTTTCTGTACAATTCCTCAACGAGGTTGATGGAAAAAGAGATAACTAAGAGGGCGGTCTGAAAATTTTCCGACCTTAACGTGAACATAGTTGTACTTGTCAATAAAGACTAGAGAAGACTAAGTGCTAAATGACTGTCAAATTAAAGTGAGAGAGACCTAGCAGATGCTATGAATATGTCCAAAGAACGTGTTTCTCATATATTGAATCAAAGATGTAGGCATGAGACATCTGTCCGCACGTTGGGTGCTGAGTTTGCTCACATTGAACCAAAAACGTGTTCCAATGAACATTTCTAACGCTCTTTTGGCGCAGTTTAGGTGCAATAGAGTTTCGGCGACGATTAATTACTGAAGATGAAACTTGAATACACCATTCTACACCCGAAACAAAAATACAGTCAAAACAGTGGACTGCGATGGAAAAATCAGCTCCGACAGAAGCAAAAACTTTTTTTTTTGGCTGGGAAAGTGATTGCGATATTTTTTTTTTTATATTTGGGATGATCATGGAGCTATCTTAATCAATTATCTTCCAACGAAAAAAAACCACTACAAAACCATTCTACGTATCATTACTAGACAAGCTGAAAGCAGAAATTGTGGAAAAATGGTCTAGTGACCCAAACACAATTTAATCTTCATGTAACTTATCTTTGTTCTCTAGTTGTAGCTTCTCTTTGTTCTAAAAATTACGCTCGGAAGACCGCAATTTTTGGCAAATGAGGACCCCATCACCTTTGTAAATAACTATGTTGCAGAAAAAGACGCTGAGTACTATTTGGACGGGCTAAGAAGATGAGAGCGCCGCTGGGAGAAATGTGTAGACTTACAAGCAGACTATGTTAAATAAAAATATAAATAAATGTAAAAGAAAAACGTCCTGTATCTTTGATAGGTGGAAAATTTTTCCACTGAGATAATAAATATCCTTCAGAATCATTCGCGCATGCATCAAGCATGAAAGAAAAGTATGAAAATACGGAGTTATTATAAGAACAAATTAAATATTTAGAGTACTTACACTTAGAACATTTGTTCTGATCTAAAAGTCATAGAAGCCTTGAGCAGATTGCAAGGAAGATATATCAAGCTTAGCAGTTTTTTTATGCGATTAATCAAGCTTGGCAATTGATAAACATTACGTTGTAAAAAGCTGACTACAAAGATCAAGTTTGACCCCTGGGGTCAAAAAAGCAAATGAAAAACCTATAATTCAAAGTGATAAAACGTTGCTGCCTCCACTCCGTATCACTATGAAAAATTTTCTGAAAACAACGAAAATAAAGGTTTTTAATACCTTAAAACGAGATACCCTTGAATCAACGAAGCAAAATTAAAAGAAGGACTATTTGTGAACAAACAAATAAGAGAGTTCATAAAGAACACCGATTTTTGTATTCAGTTGAATGAAGCAGAAAAAACTCACGGAAAGCTTTAAAAAAGGGGGTCATATTTTTCTCGGAAGCAAAACTAAAACTGCTAGGTTTCTATCCACGAACTTCTTTCTTCTCAGAAAGATCTAAAACAACATCCATTTTTTGAACTGCTACTTAGATTTCTTGTCCGTAAATCTCGGTACATGATTTGAACATAGTGAAAGCTTTCATCAAGATATGTTGCATATAAATAAACGACATAACGGGAATTTAATAAAAAAAATTTACAAAGGGGAAGGGGGGTTGTGTTGGCTTAACTTTTTGGAACTACGTTTCCATCTATCCTGGAGTGTGCTAGATAAGTTTGTTTACGTGTTTTTTTTTAAGGGTCTCTTAAACATAGAACAACAAACTTACAAATATTCCTAGTCGTAATCAGAATCGGATAATTTCAACATGCCGTTGAGAAAGTTCATACTGTTAGTTACAAATGTTTAGATCGATATATCTCAAAAACGGTTAAGGTTACAAAAAAATGTTTTATAGTCTTTTTTGAAGGAAATTTTTAAAGCTGCAAATTCGTGTTACATTATTTTCCTGAAAACATGACTGTTACTGAGATATTTAGGTGAGGTCACTTTTGATCTCGCATAAAAAGTAACGCAGCACTCGTATCGATGGGGACTTTTGACATTTTGTTCAGCACGCTAGTATCAATGTTCACACCAAAAGTCAGCTTTTTCCTAATTTTTTCGAAGTTTCGCCTTTTTTATGTCGAATTTTACTAGACTAAGAGAACTCTGATTGTTTTAATGATTTTTGATGTTATAGAACATATTATGGTTAATTTTGGAGCAGTTATTACATTTTCGATTAGAATTTGAAGCAAAATACATGTTCTTTTTAAAAAATCCATTCCATAAAAAGTATGCGTGTTGTATATTTTTTTGTACCATATTGGTATCCAGGTTAAGAAAGGAAACTTTTTTTGTAGCACCAAGTTGAAAAAGATGATATTTTTTATTGAAAAATTTGCAATTTTTCGTCATCATTACTTAGCTTTACAGCAGAGCATAGCAAAAGACTTTTAAACGCTTGTTATTCGTTTCCTTTTTCAATTGGCTAAAATCGTTAGGAACCAATCTAAAAAATCATTCAAACACCCCTTTAGATGAAACTTGAAAATGTATTTAATTTTATATTAAAATTAAAGTTTTTTTTAACACAATGCTAAGTGCCTTTTACTTTTGCTGGCTAAATGTTTAAGGGCAGGATGGTTAAATTAATTTAAACATCCGGCCCTTCATTTTTTCAGTTAAAATTGAACTCCCAAGACCATTCGTGTCCCACGAACAAGCTCTTTCTTAATATGGCTAAGTGATATCCTATTAGCTTCTCTCTCAATAGTGCACGCGTATTTTACAGTAATCGATTACATTCAGTAGGAATAACAACATACTTGATCTCGGTTTCATCTTGGAAGAAAAGGTCCGCATCAATTGACATTATGAAAGTGTGTAAGCAAATAACTTGGTTTCATTAAGCAAAGAACCAAAGAGTTCCAAAATCTCTGGGCTATTAAATCTTTAGTCATTTCACTTGTGCGTCCTCATCCTGAGCACACGTGCACTATCTGGAACCCGGCTTTCGAAACTCACAGCCAAAGATTTGAGTCTGTGTAGAATCTTACTTTCTGTTCTGAGTGATCTTTTCACTAATTATGATTTCAGAAATTCACAGCCTAATGAATGTCGCCTTCAACGTCTTACCACTTTCTTTACTTAAAGGACAAATTTCTACCTAACCTAACAAATGTCTGCCTTTCTTTAATTATACTTAAAGGACAAATTTCTGCCTAATTAGCCCTTGAGAGCTAGTAGATCTGAACAATTGCTTATTGAATACCAGCACGACAGTACATATTCAACGAGTGAGCCAATAAATAGATGCTACAAGATGTTCAATAGTATGAGCCCAATCTCACCTACGAATTCTTCAGCAACCTTGAAACCCAACCTTACTAAAGCTCTTTTCTCCTGGTCACAGCATCGCATGTGAACTAAATTTATGGAATTCTAAATTTACGCTAACTTACATTTTTTTAGCACAGGTTTAGTTTTATCGTTACTAACCTAGTTTGATGAATAAATAAAATAAAATAATTCAAATGTTAAACTATTTTTACTATATTGTTCACCTACAGTATCGAAAAAAGTTGAAGAGTTTTGCTGTTGTTTATCAAAAAAATAATAAATATAATTTTCTCTGAACTCAATAATGCAAATAAAACGAAAACACCATTTACCGCATAGACGCCGCTAGCAAGAATCATTTTCGAAAAAAAGTAGAGAAATTATATGGACTTTGAATGTGCTCTACCAAACGAGCTCCTTATTCCTATTCACCTTTATTCAAACCTTTGTAAAACTTTGATACTGCTAATGTAGAGGAAGTCATAGGGCAAGAATATTTTCAGGGTTGTCACTCGCAAGATTTGCATAATGCAGGCAGGTAAAACACTTGTTAATTATTTTTGATAATCCTAAGAAAATTTGATGGCAGTATATCTTAGTACATGAATGATGAAATTGATCTGAACATTCAACACTTTCCCAGCACTGCAACTAAAAGTGAATCACATCAACACACTCCTAGCATCACAGTTGAAAGCATACCCAAATCTGCTTCCCATCGAAGCCAACCCATCTTGCGAACTTTATTTCATTCTAATGAAGACGCTGGTAGTTGCAGGGGTAAAAACAATGTAAGGACTACCATCCACGAAATTTAAGAATCTTTGAAATGGAAACATGACTTGTTTATTGCAGTATATGAAAATTTAAAATAAACAATGAAAAATGACCAAAAGATGACAAAAAATTTATGAAAATACCATAAAAAAGTGACGAAAAATTTCAAAATTATCACAGCTGGCAACTTAATTCAAAAATGTTAACGTCATTTCTACCAAACTTGGTTTTACTCTGATAATTTGTTTTACTCTGATGACATCATCGGAAGTTATAGGGTGAGCAATTTAAAAAGATATTCCAATGCCATGAGGTACCCAGCATTTTACAATTTAAAAAATCGGTAAAAAAAATTAAAAAAAACGGTATTTTGGTGAAAGATACCGTTATCGTGCGATGAAGAATTTTCGAAATTTTAATTTGGTTCCATGGAAAATATTAATATTAATCGTTTGCATTTTTTCCTTAAAAGCATGATCTTTGCGGAAGAGTCGTTGATTTGAAAATTTTCAATTAGTTTCGGTTTCCATAGTTTCAGGGTTTTCTACAAATTTATCAAAATGTATATGTCTACCAATGTGCTAGATTAATTTTGTAATCATCTGATTACGCTGTGTGCAGCTGTCCTTAATCAAACTATTAAAATTTGTCTTTGCCTATTTAGAAGCACTTTGCACTTTCTCCAAATATTCCATTTCCGCAGATGTATAGAGGTAGCTATATCTGCCGCCGTCAAAAAGCTAAAAATATTTTTTTTTTTAAATTATAGCTCATAAACATCAATATTTCTTGAAAATGTGAGCTCAATCGGTTTGCGCAATCCAGAGATAGCTTCACTGAAATTTCGTTTTAGTATAAATGAGCATATACTCGTATTTATATATGTATAGGAAATCAGTTAAAATAATATGCTAGCCTTAAAAAAAAATTCGATTGACATCAAATATTTTTTTTTTATTCTATAAAACGTTTTTTTTTCGAATTTGCTGTTTGAAGTTAAATAGTGTGAAATGATCCCACTGCAACTTTTGCTCAGGTGTCGAAGCTCCTACCTTCATTCACTCTATCAGACTCCTATCTTCATTCACACATTTAGAGTCCATCTAACGAGAGTGTAGTGATTCGTTTCACGGCTCACGTACCTAACGTACCTCACGTAACTAGTTGAACTCTTAGCTCGGTGCACAGTCACTTGTTCAAACCTGGATTCAAACCAAGGACCCCACACACTAGAAGACTTTGAACTATCCACTAGACTATACGAGCTTGAATTTTAAAGGTTAACGTTTAATTCGCCAATGACCTCGCACTTTGTAAACCCGCCAAAAATTCATTTATTTAAAATATTAGAGGACACACGACGCGCATTTGGGTAAGTAACTAATATAGGGTTCATTGAATTTTGATTTGAATACTATTTTTTTTGTCCGTAGAAGTATGATTTCGTCGTAAAGGTTAGGTTAGGTTGTACTGGCTGGCACATGGCCACACATAGACCTACCGGTCCGTAGTGATACCAGATAAATGGACCTCGAGAAAGGAATTCATTCCAAGCGGCCATCAAAGGCCCCGGACTTTTTCGCGAACTGAAGGATGTCCTTCAGCTTTTGCTCTGCCACGTGTGAGAGATCCACCAGCCAGGGCTCACCGAAGTATCGCAGTCTGGTTTTCCCCAGTGCCGGGCAGTGACACAGGAGATGCTGGATAGTTTCTGACACCCCCGGCTCTTGACACCTTCTACAGGTGTCGCTCGTTAGGAGTCCCATTTTCTTAGCATGTGCTGCTATAAGACAGTGACCAGTAATGATACCAACGAGTCGTTTGCAGTCAATCCGCACTAACTCGAGGAGGTACTTGGTCGATGCGAGATTGTATGACCCCCACATGATTTTGGTTACTCTGCAGGTCTGAGTTGCATCCCATCTGCGCGTCGCTCCCTGCATCATGTTGGAGTCGATTGAGTACTTAATCGCCTGGATAGGAGTAAGGATGTTAACCGCTTCCAAAAGGGGAAGACTAGCCCCATACTTGGCTAACGCATCCGCCTTTTCATTCCCATCAATACCCTTATGACCGGGAACCCAGACCGGGAACCCTTCTGCTGTTACCCAGTCTGTTCAGAGCCTGAATACAATCGAATACACACTTCGATTTGTATGTGTGAGACAGCAGTGCTTTTACCGCCGCTTGACTGTCCGTAAAGATGTTTAGTACTTTGCTAGTAGTATCTTTGGCGTATATGAGGTCTGCGGCTTTACGTATCGCAAACACCTCCGCCTGGAAAATACTACTGTGATTCAGAAGCCTGAAAGCTGCTTCCATAGATGCATCTGCAGAATATACTGCAGCACCCACTCCTGCAGCTGTCTTCGAGCCGTCAGTGTAGATGCTAAGCGCTGCAGGACACATTTGTCTATTCCATTCCTGCCCATCTCCCACAGTCGCTCGATATCCCCGCTCAAAGCACAGAGTGGGAACCAGGTAGTCAGTGCTTCCTGCGTAGCCCCGTTCAATACTGAAATTATGCCGGCGAGGGCGGGGATCGATCTCGCGTGTGCTATGCACATCGAACTATTCGACTCCTTTTACCAAGTCTCGGACACCTCGCCTTCAGAAAAGCCGTAAAGAAAATGGAAATATAGCCCTGATGTATTTTGCTACATTTGTGGTGTTTATAAAACAACAAAACAGACACGAAATATCACAGAATTTGTGAAAGAAGTTTATTTATTTATTTATTTGCCAAACAAGGCATCATACACAACAGCAAAACATTAACAATTCAATATAACAACAAAATACATATTTTCCCTACACATAAGAAAACAAAATACATCACAACTTTATTTTAGTTACTTTACTTTAATATGTTTGTTTTAATTTAAGCTAGTTTGATGGGAAATTAAGTGGGACTAGGATGTTGATAGGGTCTTTAATAAGTTTGTTTTAAAAGTGTATTTAGAGACCCCCAAAGCGTAGATGCTGCTTATAGAGTTGAATATTCTACAGCACCTATTTATGGACTCGTTATAGGCATAGATAGTGTGGTGATTGAACTACTTGAGCAGATTTGCATACCTAGTGCGTCTTGGTTGGTCATTGATAATAATTTTGTTGGAAAGAACTTCAACATTGACTGCACCACTTATAATATCAAAGGTTAGGCATGCACTTAACAGTATTCTTCTAGAAGAGAGAGGCATTAAATTAAGAAGGCTCAGTCTGGTTTTGTAAGAAGGAAGATGTTGAAAGTCTTTTGGATCATAGAGGTCTCTCAAAGCGAAAAGTGAAAACTGTTTCTGAACAGATTCTACTCTATCACTATGTAGCTAAAAAACTGGGTTCCATATTATGCAGGCATACTCCAATAACGGCCGCACCAGAGCGATATATAATGTTTTGGTAACCCATATATTCTTGAATTCTTTAGCACGTCTCTTAATGAATCCGAGCTGTTTATTAGCCTTGGCAAGGATTTTGTCATAGTGGAGGTTGAAGCGCATCTTGTTGTCCAATACTACCCCGAGATCTATAATATGATCCACCCTATTCAATATGGTGTTGTTAAGGCAATAAGAATACTTTTTGATCGTACTCTTACGGGAAAAGCTTATTACATGGCACTTGTTAATGTTAAGATTTAAATTATTCTCACTGCACCACTGTTCGAGAGATTGAAGCTTGGATTAAAGAAAAGTTGCGTCAGATTGCGTGTTTACGCTATGAAAGATTTTTAAGTCGTCTGCATAAAAGAGATGGGGTATACCAAGCAATGTCTAAGAAAGATCGGAGATGAAGATGTTAAAAAGTAGGGGATCTAGATGACTGCCTTGCGGTACTCCAGAAGATGCGAAAACTCTTCTAGATAAGTGGCCCTGGAATTTAACAAGATGAGTTCAATCGCGAAGATAAGATTGGAGCCAATTAAGAAGAGACCCTGATATACCAAAGTTGCGAAGCTTGTATACTAGAGTTTGATGGTCAACCCGGTCGAAAGCCTTACTAAAGTCCGTATAGACTGCGTCAATTTGACTTCCTTTTTCCATTTCACAGAGCACATCAGAAACTAAGATCATGAGATTGGTAGAAGTCGATCTACCCTTACGAAATCCATGTTGTTTCTCATTTAGAGGAGGGTCGATTATACGAGTAAGTTTTTCACAAACTAACTTCTCAAAAAGTTTGGGGACAACAGATAGAATAGCAATCCCCCGATAATTATCGACTGATCGTTTATCACCACTTTTGAAAATAGGCGTAAGGTATGAAGATTTCCAGATCGATGGAAAAACACCTAGGGAGAAGGATTTAGTGAAAATCATGTGCAAAGGAGTGATCAATTGGTCCGCAAATTGTACGACGAAGAAACGAGAAACCAAATTAGGGCCTGGCCCTTTGCCGATCTTTAGCTCATGAATAGCTTCAATAATAACCTCTTGTGTAAGAACAAACCCGTCTATAAGAGGTCTCGCGGTAATTCTTGCAGACATAGTAGAAGTGGAGGTTTTTTCGAGCAAAAAGAATTTTGAAAGTAGTCAGCAAAAAAGTTACAAATGGCTTGTGGGCAGGAAGAAACCATGTTACCACGGGTCATCAAACAGGGATAGCCGGTTGTTTTACGTTTCAAGTTAACGAAATCATAAAACTTCCTGGGATCACTAATGATTTTTTCCCCCATTGAATTAACATAGAACTCATACGCTTCGCGAGATTTGATGGAAAATTCTTTGGATAGCTGATTGTATAATCTGATTAGACCCTCATTGGGCAAGCTTTCATTTTTAATTGCTTTATATAATTTATTTCTACGGTTTCTCAGACGCCTTAAATTATTGTCGAGCCAAGGCTCTGAAAGTTTGTTTTTTTTTTTTCTTCAGCTTCGGTACGAATAAGTGAATGGCATTGAAAATTATTTTGTAAAAGGAAAACACCGATTCATCTAAATCTAATAACAAAAGAGAAGTTGTCCAGTCTACTGTGTTCAAATAGTTTCTAATGCTTAAGTAGTCAGCATTTTGAAAATCATATACAATTTCATTATTGTAAGATTGTGTGAAAGAAATATTTGTAGCGGAAAGCTCAACTGTAAAAGCGGAGTGATGAGAGTGTTTGAGAAAAGATTCTCGGCGTCAATAGTTGGGCTTCCCACCACTTTGTCATAAAAGTTAGTAAAAATAAGGTCTAACCAATTGCCATTTTGGTTAAGGATAGGAATTATTTGCTGTAAATCGTTGCCATAGAACGTACTTATCAGGTTGAAGTCAATGGAGGTAAAAAGGTTGATTGGAAGGAGGCGGTTATCTTTTTCGTCGAGAACGAAACTGATTTTTGGACGATTGAAAACCGCCAGAACAATTATTTTGTCATCGTCGTGTAAAGAAGCTGTTACTGAAGATATCAAGTCACATACGTCCATGTACATAGTTTCATCGGATTGAGGTGGGATGTAAACGATACCAATATAGAGGTAATGCTTGTCGAATAAGACTCTGACAAATTTGTGTTCAAAATGTTTGTAAGAACTGGTCACAAAAAGTTCACTTGAAAGGATGTTGTGAATCGCAATAAGTACACCGCCTGCTCTTGAAACTCCAGTATAAAGGTAGTTGCGATCGGTTCTATAGATGGTCCAATTAGTGTCAAGAATTTTTTCGTTTATATGCGAATCGTTCAACCACGTTTCAGTGATCGTTAGTATATTAAAATAGCAAGATTTAGCGTCAAGAAAAAGCTTGTTTAATTTACTTCTCATACCACCGCAATTGTGGTAGAGAAATCTTGGGCAAACGGACTACATATTGAAAAGCAAGATAAATCATGGGTGCCGTATAAAGTTCGTAAATCGTATATTTAATCTTTGCGTTTGTAAAATAAAAGAGAGCTCCACGGGCTAGATTTTGGTATTTCTATGATTTGGATGGAGCCCAAGAATCATTTCGATGATTGCTATTTTTTGTGTAGTAGACGTCAAACATTTTAATCGAAATAAAACGTGGAAATACCCAGCTTTGCAGCCCACAAAATCTCCTATATTGCACAATGAAAATTTTCCTCTGCCCACCTTTGCCTCAAAAGTAGTTCGTTTGCGCTCAGAACCTTTGGTGCTACCAAACTCATAGCATTCAATCCAATCTACTAGTAGAAGTAAATATGAAGGTGAAACATCAGAACCACAATTGTTTTCTCAAAATGCGCTCAGTGATTAAATACGAGACTTATTTTATCAAAAAAAAAAACATGAGAACTTCATGCTTCAAGACTAAAAGAAAAGAATTTATTAGAACCAAATGTAACAATTACAGCATACAGAACAACAGAAAGTGCATTTTACCTTTTTTCAGTGAAAATGAAGAAGTTGTCTACTGTAATAATATTGCTCAGTTGCATCTAGATATGGGGTTAAACAATACAAATCTATGTTGCTGATTGGTGACTCTTCATTTATAGCTGCAAAAAGAGTTTAAAAAGCGTTCCATTGAACAATGGAGTTTGCATCAATCCTAATTCTCTATTCAATAAAATTCAAACAAGAATATCAGAATATTAGATTGGTTCTACAAAAAATAAATTACTACGAACATCAATGGCCGGTTTGTGTTGACTTGAAAGTGGTAAACTTTTTACTTGGCCAGCAAAGTGGATACCCGAAATACTCCTATTTTATTTCACTCCATATCAAGTAAGGTATGATGAAACAGTTCGCTGAACAAGAACGGAAAATGCTTGAAGTTCAAAGCTGGAAAATTTAATGGCCCTCAAATTCGGACATTAATAAAAGACACAAAGCTCATAAAAGCTATGACGTATTCTGAGAGTGAAGAGGGGTTTTGTGCTGGTTGTAGAAATTTTTTTTGGGCAGCTGCAAATCACCAAATTACAGGCAAATAGCGCAAAAGATGTTGGAGAGCTTCAAGTTTTAAGGAGCAAATATTAGCATAAAGCAACACTTTCTTCACCGTCACCTGGATAGATTCCCTGATAACCTGGGAAATTTCAGTGAGGAACAGGCAGAACGCTTCCACCAAGACCTCAAAGTAATGGAGGAAAGGGATCAGAGTAGGTGAGATTGTCACATGATGGCAGACTACTGCTGGTCATTACAGAGAGATTGTCCGAAAAAAAATTATAAAAGAAAATCTTATATACGGTGATTCTCTGATGTATAACATTATTTTTGCTATTTTTTCCATTTTTTACTTCTGCGTAAATGAACAAAATACTAAAACAAAACATTAAGTAATATTTTCAATAAAAAATTAATTTTATAGAATACACTTGTTTTATTTTTTCATTTTTTTCTGCTATTTATAGTGTAATAAGAAAATGAGGATTAAAAAAAAACTAGAGCCAATATGCCAAAAGCATTCTTAGTTTCATAAATTGTTGGTGTAAGCTTACTCAAAATTATTTTTATATCAAGGGCAACAAAACCACTGTTGACCAGTGTAATTAGCCCAACACCAACCTGAAGTTTGTTTCAAATGATTGTTTATTTTAAATTTCGTTGAAAACGAGGAAGCTTTAAAAATATTAAACAACTGTAACTAACACCAGGAAAATATTTACTTTCCAAGTCCTTCTTCGAAACACTCTCATTTCATTTTAAACTCTTTCCGGTTTCTATTTTTCTGGACCAGAGATTTCTACACCAGATAACACTGAACAATTAAAATACGACTTCTGAAAAAATTTTTGAATGGGAAGGTTATTTTCGATATCAATCACCAAGGTAAAAAAACAAACGTCCTTTCTTACACTTTTTTGTTGAGGAGATATCCTAAAGCGACAGAAAACTCCAATTCAAAATATTTGAGGAAATTTTTGTGCTCTGCTGTTTTTCGTCCTTCGTTGTCATGAATTTTTCATCAAAACATCCTGTTTCATGCTACGTTCTGTTTCTTCGCAATGTGTCCTCCTTGTTTTAGCTTTCACTACTAACGTACAGTAATATTGCTTACAAATTGCCGGGCTAAAATGTCAAGCAAATTTACACTCGGAAGTGTTTGAACGGCTATTTTTGGAAAGGCACCAGCTATAAAATCAATTTTTATTTTGGTTATAGCTATATTTATTCAAAGCAATGTCAGGTGTACATAAAACACGGTTGCATCTATGTTCAGCGGAGTTAAGCTAAAAAATAATTGGATTCGTATATCTGCGATCCGAAGCACCTGGGCATGCATTGTTTCGCGTCACTGTTTCACTTCCCATCAGACGCTTTGAATTGCATTGATTTTCGTGAAACGCAAGCAAAAACAAAAAAGATCCTAAAATTACAAGTCAAAATAAAATTTGTCATAGCGTAGAGAACGTGCTGAAAGACAACAAAGCATTTATGATGGAATAAATTTGCGCCCGAAGGACAATTTGGCACTTTGATCCCACTTGCACATCGATATTTTGAAAACGAGCTGGCAAGCAGCCCGCACGAATGACAACAATGGCGACAGCAGCAGCAATGATGGAGAGGAGCCTATCGAGAGGATGATATCCCGATATCCATCCGGATCCGGAACGGATAAATGAGAGCATTATACAGACGAGACGATATGCCTGGATGGATGTCGGGTACCTTGGAAAGCTGTGCTAAGGACGTGAGAAGAAAGTTCCGGAAGTCGTTGATTTCATTCTTTTAAATAACTTTAAGGATCTTACTTTTTGCAGTTTTGTCGTAATGCATCAAATATTTGTCGGAATTCAATGCGAAAAAAAGTATACATTATTTATTGTACTAACACTGATCATTAAAGTAAACTCTAATTAAGTTAAGAAAACAAAATTGATAGTCATTCAACAATGTTTTTTTTTTTTTTTGAAAATAACTCTGCTGTATTTGCGCGAAAGAATAAAATTTCTTAGACCCTAAGATTACCCGATTTTGCCTCACGACGTTTGCATATCCTTCTCATTCCGTCCGAGCCTTTCGTCGGAACACAATGAAAAACTTTTGTACTTCAGACTCCGACACAATGAAATCCTGGTTGAACGTGACAACACTGACCTAGTTGGCACGAAAACATGGGAAAACGGAATGCAATCGGCGACATGCTGCTTTCATGATAGGATTTCCGAAATGAGAGAAAGGATAAGTACCGGCACTCATTTGTACCCTTCGGATAGGCTTCGATTCACGAGGGCAGCCTGCAGAATATTACATTTTCCCTTCATCGCAAGCACAGCTCCGTTTTTCGCTATCGGCTTATTGGATTGACCTCGTTGAAAGCTTCGACAACAGCACTTCATCTCCAGTGATGATTGTTCGCAACCGCTCCATGCTGGTTGGTTTTCAAGTTCTAACGCCACATGGAAGCGGATGATTTATACGATCCGATAATGGTAAAGACCAGGCGTCAATACCGTCATTGGTGCAACCCAATGAGGAATAAAGTTTTTTAATGAGTTGAAATGGTGGAAGCTGGTCGGTTCATCAAGCACTAGTTTAGTACGGGTTTATGTTTTTGATATGGTAATTCAGACCGGAAAACGAATTAAAAGTTGGTAGATAATTGGCATTGAATTCAGAGAAATCCCCTCTGAAGTAACCTTATTAGATAATGGTTTTTATGCAGATACTTTATATTGCACTCAAACAAGATTTCAAATCGTTTCCTGGTTAAATTCCGAAAACAAATGAAATGTGAATACAGGATAGTTAGATTGCATAAAAGAAGACAGACGATGAAAATCCTCATTTTACTATGTACGAGGATATAAAATTTCAACTTATGCATCGCTTCAAATGCTCTCCTTGTGCACAATTTTTATAATTATAAAATCAGTTGAGCCCAGGAAAGATTTAAAGAGGTTTAAAAGAATGCGCATTTAAGCTCATTTTTCAGAATCAAGTCTGTTGGCAATTTCAATTCTGTATTGGTAAAACAGAGGAAATACTTAATGAACAATAATAATTTTACCCTTATCTTATCCGTTCTACATTAACAAACAAAAAATAGAAACAAGTATCCTGTCGTAGTTAGTTCTTCAAATTCGCTGGAAACTCAACTGATGAAAAAAGTCATTTTATGGTTTTTATGAAACCACAGGGCCACTTTGGCTCTAGGGTTTAGTTTATTAATTATTTTTATATTTTTGTAGTCTCTTTTTAATGACTTCAGTATGGCTGTAATTTATTGCAAGTGATGTGATTTGAGTATGATAGAGGAAGAGACAATTATTTGGAAAACTCATCACTGAAGAACTGGACGGAAAATACACCAAAAACGATGAATAACATCGGAAATAGGATGCCTAAAAGACTGATGCTATTTACTTTAAATTCACTGGAGAAAAATTTTGACTTAAGACACCCAATCGAAACTTAGGATCATTGAACTTTCTTTCCAATACTGGACAAAAATTAATGTCCTATACTACTTTTTGCCATAAAATTGAAGATTCGGTTGGCCATCAAGATATTTTCGAACAATCATGAAACCAGTAGAGAGTTTCCAAAATAACTATTTGAGACTCAATTTTGTAGAAAGTTTCTTCAAACCTATATTTTCATTTGTGCTGCAAACACACATAAAGGATGACAAATATAATCGGAGATTCCAGCGGTTTGCAGTACTACACAAATTTCAACACGACTAAATACGTTTTGAGAAAAAAAATTTGTGAAATTTAGTCAAAATTTGTATATTTAACTTTAGATTTCATATGTTTGAAATGTTTACGAAATTTATTGGGTAGTCGCAATCGAATAAAAATTTGAATGTAGCGTGTATCCATACTAAAGTGAGAACTACGCGCAAAGCTGCCATTTCTTTGCTACCACCACGACCAAAAGTCTACCAGATTTGCCTCACACCACGGCTTACCTGCTCTATGAATTTCGTTTCGATCCGATGACGTTTGTTTTATGACTAGAAAGATTTTACCTACTCTGTGAATTTCCTTTCGATCCGATGACGTTTTTTTAATGAGTAGAAAGATTTTGGGGCCTGCTATCCAACAAAAAATTCAAAATTAGGGAAGTGAAATATTTATCGAATAGTTTTTCTATAGAATGCATTTCCAAAACATAACTTATATATAACTGATGCCGCAAGAAGTGAGTGGAGCGAATAAATCGTCAAAAGTTAAAAGGCCACTAATATTGCAATTTAAGAATCTCTAATCTACGAATCTAATGAACCTAAAAAAAGTTACTCAAAAGCATTAAGTGTTAGCTCCATTTTAGATCATCCTATGGTAACAAAGATTTTAATATTTTCAACTGCACCTCAGAGGTGTCGCATAGCCAAGAATTATTTCTGTTTCCAGGCTTGCTCCTAGGAGCAGACAAAATCGTTCATTTCCAAGGCCTATATTGCCCTGCTAAGCGTAAGTGTTCTATCTGCATTTTGTTCATTTTTGTGTTGACATCGGAGTCAAAAATAACATACTCTATTACATCATTCCACAAAATTTGAAAAACTTATCATTTGAGAAAGTAGGTTAAAATCAATATTGAAAAATGCACTGTCCATATGTCTCCAGTACAAATTAAAATACAAATCATTGAATATTACGAAAGTACTTAAATGTAGATAAAACGTTAATGCTTTGAAATACAATATACAGCAGTTACTAAAATAGGGAACCGGTATCGCGGATCTTCATTTCAAGTTATAGCTCCAGACTGCTACTCAAATTCTATCGGTAATAGCAACTCCGTTCTGCACGAATTCGTCAACAAAAAGACAAACAAACCGAGCTCTGCAACGAAAAAAGAGACAAGCTAATCTCTATAACAGCTAATCTCTCTAATAATCACTCTACGCCGACGTAAATGAAATGCAATCCAAAAACAAAAGCCTGTATACTCTCTCAAACTTTGGAGCTTTTGATGCTCAGAACAGAGAGATCTAATAATATGAAACAAGAGTATACATATACGGAATTTAGTGACGCAATTTTACTACAAAGGTAGAGTCTATAAATACAACAAATCGAGAGAATTGCTACCTCAGATATTCCCCTTGGTTTCCCCAATACCTTGGTTCTACGAGCATTTGTTGTTGCTGAGTTACTAACTGTCAAATTCGCTTACATATGGCCTACTATCTTTCTCACTCTATGTCTCTGTTCGCGGAGTAAGTGAATGTCAAATTCCCTTACTACTACTAACGCTCAGCCTCAGCAAATTGCCTTAATTCTCACTGCCATTTTCATTTCCTTATATCTCTCTCTTCTAAGTTTTGATGTCACTGCTCACAACGAAACGTGGCTTTGTGCAAATTTTCGCGAAGCTGAAATTTGGACATCAGAATGTACTATTTTCTGCCAAAATGGTGGTCACCTTGCTGATGCTCCTGTCAGTGTTAGTGTTCCTCTGGCCTTCCACAACAACTCAAAAATTCTTCAATAGAGATACCTCGCACAAACTACAAAGAACATATACACTGGGCAAAAAAAGTCCATGAACACCAATCGAAGCTAACGGGTATCTGCTACTGTAAATTCAGCTGCATTCATTTATGGATTTGGATGGGTTTTTCTTACTCAATAAAGCAGTAAAATTTTGTTTGGTATAAAAGGTCATTAGGATTTTCCATTTAAGGATCCTTCAAATGACTTTGAGTATATGCGCATCACTAGGCTAGGTAAAAAAGTCCGTGAACACAGGTTTTAATGAAGGTATTGAAGCAGTTTGGGAAAACATTTATTGCTTTAAACTTTGATTACTTATGACACATGGCTTAGAGAGATAGAAGGCATGAGTCCTTCCAAAATTTGAATCCATTTTAGTCCTTCAATAGCTATGAAAATGGAAGTTTCCGAATCGGTTCGAGAATTAATAGTTAACCTACGAAGGGAGGGAAAAAGTATCCACGAAATCGGCAAAATTGTTAGCAAATATGCTTATACCGTACACAAAACTATAAAACGGTTTGAAGAATTAGGATGCGCGGCCAGCAGGCCTCGTACTGGACGCCCGCCAAAACTGAATTCCGCCCATAAACGAGAGATTTTAAAAGTGATTCGTGAGAAACCTTGTACAAGTGGATTGACAATCGCACAAAACATGTCGCAGGATTATGAAGTGATAGTTATACCACAAACTATCCGTTACTATTTGCACAAAAGTGGCTTTCACGGTCGAGTCCCAAGGAGGAAGCCATTTATAAATAAACTTAATCGGAAACGCCGTCTCGAGTTTGCTAGGGAACACCTTTCCAAACCTCCATCGTTCTGGGAACGTGTTACTTTTTCGGACGAGAGCAAATTCAATTTATTTGGGTCCAATGGACGACAGAAAGTAGGGCGGAAACCAAAGCAAGCCCTACAGCTCAAAAACCTCTGACCTACGGTGAAGCACGGCGGAGGAAATATAATGGTGTGGGGGTGTATGAGTGCTGGAGGAGTGGGTAAACTGCACATAGTTGAAGGTATTATGAATCAGCATATGTACCTTGAGAGTGCCAGAAAATTTGGATTAGAGGAAGCTTATGTTTTTCAACAAGATAACGACCCCAATCATACTGCCCGAATGGTTCAAGAATGGTTACTTTACAGTGTAGGTCGACTTCTCAAAACCCCACCACAATCACGAGTCCTGAACCCCATTGAGCATTTGTGGGATGAAATTAATAGGAAAATTCGTAAACGTCTGCTAAAATCCTTGCAGGATTTGAAAAGAGTCATCAAGGTAGAAAAGGATCAAATTCCGGCAGAAATTACAACGAAACTAGTTGGATCGATGCAAGCACGTCTCCTGGAAGTAATCAAAAACAAAGGTGGCCCAACATCGTTTTGACTTAAATTTAAACTTAATTTTTTTAGTTTATAAATTACTACTTATATTGTGTTCACAGACTTTTTTGCAACATTTTTTAACCTTTTTTGATTTTCAAATTCTTGGAAATTTTTCAAGCATAATTTTAGAAATATACCTTGTTAAGAAATATACCTTTGCTAAATTTTAGAAATATACCATGTGCTTTTTAAGATACAAACAAAATCTTTTTCTTTTGAAAACATTTTTTTATGACCCTTGTAGTGAATTCAGATCATTTGCTTATGAGTGTTCACGAACTTTTTTTGCCCAGTGTATGTGCTCGATTCGAACTTACAACGAAGAAGTTATATATAGTTAGCTATTAAGTCTGTTCCCGTACTTTCAGTCACTGAATTTTCCTGAATTTTACTGAATCAAGTGGTGGGGGAATTCATGAAAAGTACGGGAACGCTCGCATTGTATTTCCTGAAAATTGACGAACAAAAGTGTCAGTTTTCGATTTTTGGGAGAACAATAGTGATTATAAAGTCATCCTAAGCAGTGATAAATTAACGCCACAAAAATATTCAACCTTCATAACAAGATTGGGTAAAAAATATGTTGCTTGCCGCGCACATTTGAAAACATTTATTCGCGCCACATCGTTTGATACTTTTCAGTATTTTTCAGTAGCTCAGACCGCTCAGACCCTACTGAAATTTATTGAAAGAGGGGAAATTTTCAGTTTTCAATAAAACGGAGTACGGGAACGGCTTCATTGCAATAGATCGCGATTAATCGCAATTAATCGTAGTACGGGAACGGACCTATTAACTAGGCACCACCAAAGTTTATGCGTGACGTTTACACTTTGCTTGTAAATATTATGCACCTAATGTGTAATCTAACTGCTAATAACGACAACGTTCCCTTGGTGGATGATTTCACCTTGCCTAGGCTCAGCTGGTGCATCTCAGCGGATGAAACCTATGAAGTTCCGAGCTCTACCTCTATTGGTGGGTAACAAGTTATGCAACCGAAATAATACCCCTTGGTTTATTTCAAGCCAATTGCATCTGAAACTCAAATGGAAACATACTGGACCTGATTTTTGCAGCTGGTGCCTCTTCTTCTGTGATGAAACCATTCACATCATATCTCATCGACGGAGCCTAACATCATTTCGATCCGAATTCTAGTAATAACTAATCATCTAATTTATCTGAACTGGAACTTGATTTTAGACGAGCTAATGGGAATCCATTGTTCAACATCCACATTCGATTATTCAGCTGTTTTTGTAAGGTGTGTACCATTTACCTTTAATAATAGTAAGATTCGTTTTCTATTGATGACTTCATAGCTTTGGCATTTAGAAAATTCCAAGAGCATGATAGAGCCTGACTATCAACTTTTTTTCTGCAAATCTGTATTCTAAAGAAGTTTCATCCCAAAAAAGTTTCATTTGCACATCAGTGATATACGCAACAGCTTTAATTTATTTAAAGTTTATTTCAATTGACGATTTTGGAATTTTGTCGATTCTGAGACATATGACGATGGATTTGTTTTCAATCTAATGTCTCAGATACTAATGATTTCCTTGCTATCATTAGATGTTTGGCGCAAAGTTTATTGTACGGCCCTGCCTAACTCCAGTTTCTCTTCTTAGTACTTGACAGAGTCAGTAGTTCCTTCTTTGGAGATGAAAGATTTAAAAATTGACGAGGACATCATTATCGCATTTGTTACACCCCCGAAAGGGTGTTTATGCATGTGTACACCGACGGCTCAAAGCTAAACAATAGAGTCGGGAGTAGTGTATACTCAGATGAGCTGAATCTCAAGCTGTCCTTCCGTCTACCAGACCACTGTACTGTCTTTCAGGCAGAGGCTGCGGCTATTTTTCAGGCAATCGACTGGCTTCTGTGTAATCGAAGATTCGGGTTTAATATTGGTATTTTCACAGATAGCCAAGCGGCTATTAAGTCCCTTGCTGGTCCTTGTACAGCGTCCGTAATTGTTGCCGAATGCCGTGCATCTCTTAGGGAGATATCGAGACATTCGGTTGTCAATTGATTTTGGTACTTAGGCATAGGGGTTTTGATGAGCAAAGAAGGCTTGGAACCTTGTTACCGGAGGTCTTTTGCTCCTCAATAGGAATACCGATGACATCGGTGAAATTAGCCGTCAGTCAAAAATATGTTGAGGACACTAGGAAGTCCTGGGCAGAGGAATCACCCTGCGCGATAGCAAGGCAGTCCTGGTTATCCATGGATGCGCATCGCACCAGGCAGCTTTTGGGCTTAGCTCGAAGCGCTCTGCGTTGCACTGTGGGCGTTCGAGCGGGCCACTGCCTCATAGCGCGGCATGCGCAACAATTGAGAGTAGAGTTTAACAATGTCTGTCGGAGTTGCGGCTCTGAGGACGAGGAGGAATCCGTCCTCCGTCTCAGGTGCCAGTGCCCGACTTTGGCAAGGAGTAGGTTGGCGACACTTGGTGCACCCTATCTCTCAAACTTGACGGAACTGTCCCTGGTCAACTTAAAGGGGATAGTCCGATTTGTCAAAGGAAGCAGATGGTTTCTTGATTTCAGTGATTAGGAGAGAGTCACTAATTTATTGTGGCATCACAGCGGGCCTCTCTTGTGCCTATGTGTGTCGGTCGTCAGGCCTCTGTAGATCGGCAGCCACTTCAAACTACCACCTACCTTCTACAAGGCATACATTTGGGCCTTTTGCTGTTCGCCTTGTTTATTCATGACTTTGGTTTATTTTCATTTATGCCAATAAAGATAAGATTTTTCAACGATTAAAATGAATTGAAACAGATTTCACAGCTCATATTCTCTTTATTAATCCTGACAAATGTACTATTCTATCATACACTTGCAAATCTATGAAAACTCCCTTTTGAGTACGTCTTTAGATAGATCAGCGAAAGAACCCAGTTTAGGAGTACTATTGAATTAATCATTCGCAGCAACAGTTTAGGTTTTTTTCAGAGACGTTCAAGTGAATTCAATGACATTTTCCTGACTAAGATCTTCTACTGTCGAACACGTAAGTTTTGTATTTTATTCGCCACGAAAATATTTCGGGTACCATTGACTCAAATTAAATTAACTTGAACACTAATTACAACCATGTCAGGCAGATGAACTTATTGTCGATCTTTTAATTTAGGACCCATTATGGTTGCAGAGAACCGTTCACTGCAATAAGTAGATGCTTCAGCGAAGCTTGCTGTATTTTTGATTTTCATCTGTCTTCAGCATCACTAAAACGAATTCTGCATAATAATTATTAATTACTCCCACAATCTTGATTTTTTTTATGCTAAGTCTTCATTAGATGACATTTCAGAAATAAAAAATAAATAAACACAATAAAATTTCATTTAAAAAGTTAATGGCAGCAAGTTTTCGTAAAAAAAATATCCCATGCTGGTAACTTTTTCTTCAATATATTCTGTGAGCTGTGAAATGGTTCTATAACTGTGCCGGAAGTTTCGTTTTCTTAAGAGAAGTTTAAGGATGTCACTACTGCCATAGCGCGACTCATGTATTAATTAAATCATATCTGGTCTTACTCCAGGCTAATACATACTGCGAAGTTTATTTCCATCCGATGATGCTGTTGTGAGCTCTTGCGAACACAAAGTTCAGGTGCGTATTTACCTCTTAGGGCTGCCACACAATGAAGCGCGTGTGACACGTGCAGCGTGACCTGATACTGCACGAGTTGTTGTAACATGAATTGTCAAATACACACCACAAATTAATGGCTTGACGCGTGGCACGGCACGAGGCCTTGTTGTGGAGCCATAATTTCTTGCACCACACGCATCTCATCTTGCAGCCGCTCTTGATCCCAAAAAGATGCAATAGTTTCTTATCGCCGTAGCACTACAGCTCTTCTCGGACCATGGTTTCTTGCAGAAAACGTCTCCAATAACAGCGATGTGCAATTTTCGTCGACAGAGTCGGACCACGTTTTCTGGCTTTTCCCACCGGCCCTCGATGCTGATTCATTTGCTGCATTTGGGCAGCTTATTCAGCCTCCGCAGTTAAACGGCCCACAGACACGGAGATCTGGTCGTCGACCGGATCTCAATTGATTTGCCACAGACACAGAGACTGGAATTGCAATCTCATTCGAACGTTGTTTTCGTTGAGGCAACACACGCTTTGGAATTGGTGTTTTCAGGTCATTTTCGTTGTAAAAAAATGGAGGACATAAATTGTAAGCATTGTTAGCAAATGATGTTTTGGATAATATAATTTCGAACAGGTATACACGGGTATATGAGGCATCTGCTTCAGGCATCTGTAGCCTAGTCACAGATGCCTCTAAATAATTTTTAATTGGCGGTCATCATAACCAGGCAGTGATTGTTCGTATTAGGGGTGTATTTACTGATTTTCGAAGAAAATTATAAAATTGTATGTATCATGAGCTGGCAGCATTTGTGCCTTAATATGTTTCACGTAAAGTTATTTCGAACAGGTATGTACGGGTATTCTGGTTCAGGCACATGTAGCCCTCTAAATATTTTTTAATTGATTGGTGGTCATCATGCGCAGGCAGTACTTGTGCGTATTAGGGGTGTATTTACTGATTTGGTGCTTTGCAAAGTGAAATTGATAGCGTTGAACAATAAGATATCCGTTTAGTGGAGCGTTAAAACAGATAAACAAAGCTAATCAAGCTACTTTGATAAATCGAAATGGAGCACAAAAACTGGATTATCTATTAATGCCCATGCCTCATTAAGAACAATAATAGATGGAGTGCCATCAAGAGATATACTAATCCTATGAAATAAATAAATCAATACTGGTCCAAGAGCAACAGTATCTTTTAGCAAGCTAGCCATCGCAAAACCAAATACTCTTGCTGGCAAAATCTAGCAAATCTTCTTTATTATCAAATATTGCAGCATGAGAACCATTATTATGTCACATAGATATTGCCCCAGCTGGAGTATCAGGTCCTGCAAGCCCTAAAATGGTACAAGGTTTCTCAAGGATCTGTCTTCTTTCCTTAATTTAAAATTTTCTTCAATTGCATCATTAATTCATGCAATATCTTCTGAAGTAAATTTATCATTATATACCGAAATTAAAGGCTTTATCCACTTCATTAAAAATATTCTATTAGCAGAGATTCAATCGCAGATCACTAACTCCAAAGGATAATGAAATTGACCATATATTTTTGTTTCACATCTATTCTTTTCGTTCATAAATATTTCCTGAAATATATAAAGCATTAACGGGACCATGAGGTTTGCTAACTGACTCTTGTTGAGCATATTCATATGCAACTCAGTCCGTTAAACCAATGATTTCGAATTATGTTACCATTACGTTACACTAAATTCAAATGAGATCTCCATTCTAGTCTCAAAATCACCACAGACACAGCAACGTGTTCGTCGACCACTAGCTCCGCCCACCAAATATCAAAAAATTTTGATATTTACTGCAACCGTTGCAGAGACTAAAAATGCAACCTGAGACTAGCCCACAGACAGAGATTTTCGTTGCAGATATCGCATATTGCAGATCTAGTTGTCGACGAGATCTCTCGTCTGTGGGCCGTTTTAGATAACTGTGGTGACTTCTGGATCGGCAAATATTTCAGAGCTCCCCTGGTTGTACCTTCGTTTTATTTTGTCAGTTTCACTTCATTTTGTCCTCAATTTTTGAAGAGCTATATTTTGCCTGTTGGGGTCCTTTTTCTTGTTTGCATCAAGGTTTTTATTTCTATCAAGTTGTTTTTTAGGCCCACCTCTTTTGCTTGGTAGTAAATTTTCAGCAGAGGTGCTGTGGCGCATGTGGAAAAATGTGACAAGATATAAATGTCATCCACGTAGTTTACTATTTGGCTGGATTTGTATTAAATTCAAAACACAATAAATTTTAAATAATTGAATAAAGTTTATGTTGTAGTTGAAACATATTGATTTCATTCAATTAATCTTTGAAAATATATATGTTCTAGAAAATTCGAACCGAAACTATAATGCATCTCCGATTTTATGATGAGTTAATTTTTTTGAATGATGATCTAAATGCTAGGGAGCTTACATAAGGTAGCACCTTGGATAACGAAAGAGACAAAAAAATATTTATCCAGCTTAAAAAAAAAGCCAAAATCAATAAGATTAAACAAAATAAAAATCGGTTAAGTATATTTAGTGCAACAGGTTCAAATTGATTTCAAGGTTTTTCACTCAAATTAATCACTTTTGTCCTGGTAAGGTTTATATAATTCAAAATTCCATTTAACTTATTTTTGGTAACAAACTTATTTGGTATTTCATATGATTGTATTTTTTAAATAACATTAAAGATATTGTTTCAATCCCAAAAGCGTTTCAAGGATAATTTTCTTCGGTCTTATTTATTCCATCGTAATATCCAATTTCACTTAGCTTTCGCATATTATTTCAGTAAAGTACTAAAATATTTATTCACCATATCCTATTAATACACAATATTTTCGTCAATAAACCCTACATCATTTCTTTTATGTGTTCATCCCTACTAGTTATTTGGCTTGCAATTTCGGCAAAATATTATCGAACGTATGAAAAGCCATGTACACCACTACACTTGGCAAGAACAAATTACGGACAAAAATAAAAGCGAGCAGAATAGACTGGGGATATTGAAGGTGGAAAAATCGATTACTTCCGTTCGTTTCATAAATTATCAACATAAACTCAGCATCAAATGACAAAAACTTTCTCCGTAGCTGCTCTCGTAGCTCTCATCTGGTTAAGCGATCCTAGTAATTACAGTTTCAGTTCCATGAAAAGCCACCCATAACTTTTGTTTCTATTCAAGAACATAAAACTTTATTGGTAGTAAATGACGTTGCCTGCTTAGTGACCTGGTTGCGTAGAAATGATCCCAATACATTTAAGGGGTCACGATACCGATGAAAGCATGTCAAATATTCATTCGCAAGAGACACTATAATCCCCATGACGAACTAATATCATCTTGTCGCTTACACCCTGCGCATATTTTTATAAGAATTTTTCGTGAAAGCAATGAAGGGTGCTTTATTTTTAGCTTTTTGGCTGTGAAAGATGCTGTATTGGATAGCCCAATGAAACTTTCAAATGGAATTATCCAAAATTTAGTACAATTTAGTTTTATGTTTGATTTGACCCAGGAATTGAAAATTCTCTTCCGAAATACGTTCCTTAAAATTAACTTGCATACCGTTATTGTTGTATACTCGTATTTGCCTTGCGTTTGAAATAATTAAAAATAAATACAATCGTCCGAAATTGATCTACAGTCGAATATCAGATTGTATAGAAGTCCTTCACATAATAAGTTTACTATTGCCCGACAGCTTTAGTTCAATCAATCCCACATTTATCATACACTTTAGTACATCGCAGAATAATTAGTACCCCATAGCGTTTCGTGCTTATTGCCTGAGGCAAACAATTTCATTTGTACAGAGTGAGTGGCTTAGCCGAGCCCAGTTAATTACTCGCTTAACTGTCCACAATCGTTTAGGCATCATTTCAAGCTACGTTATAGCCCAGAGAAAAGCGAATTTAAGGACTGCTGAAGTTGAATTATAACCAGTGGGTCTTTGGGGTTGGCAAAGTGAAATTTCATTTTGGAAACTGTAATCAAATGTACTCGTACATCTGTCGTTGAAAGCAGGGAGAAAAGAGAAACTAAAACAGTTTGACATTTTTGCAGTTGGTATAAGGTGGATGTAGCTATGACCAGTGTATTTCAAAATGCTGATGAGATTGACTCTCTTATTTTTTTTCTAAGAAAAAATAAAGAATAAAATTGTAGTCTCTTAAGAATTTGACCTTAATCAATAGCTTTGGAACGATGCGTAAAATTGTTTCAACAAGCAGACTTTGTCAAAATACATAAGAATTTTAGGTATTTACGCAGCCGCATGTATGCATTTATGAATAAGCTTTTGAAAATGTTTGAACCAATGAAGCAACAACATTTTTTGTGACTCTTCCTCCGAATCGTATCATCCAAACAAAACAAAAACAAAAATTTTTCGAATATACTATATACAGGGTGCGTCACCGAAATCCGGACAATTTTCAATTAGAATTTCCCGCTACATTGTGTTTGTGCTAGAGTCGAAAGTCTTCGCGCTGAACGGTCAGCACGGGAGATTATTCAATTTTTCCTATATCCGAAATCAACTGTATATGACGTTGTTACTAAGTAAGTTGTTACTTAAGGTTGTTACTAAGTACTCCGGCAAGAAAGCGGCACTCAAAAGAACACACCGTGAAAGCCCCTGAAGTCACTTAAAGGACTGAAGAGCTGATTCTGGAAGACCCGGGGCTATCGTCACGAAAACTACCATGCGGAGAATCGTTGAAGAGAACCTTCGATATTATTCTTAGACGATCAAGGTTCGACAAATGATTTCTGAAGCTGCAAGAACGAAACAAGTGGCCCGCTGCAATTTGATCATTTCTTCTAAAGTGCAATTTGATGATTTCTAATGAATTTTGGCCTCCGAATAGTCCAGATTTAAATCCCTTGGACTACTATCTATAGAACGTGATTGAAAGAGTTACCAACAAGTCCTGTCATTCAAATGTGACATCATTAATGACCGCCATTGAAGCAGCGTTCGCCAATATTGACAGTGCAGAATTGCAGAGGGCGTGCGAGCGCTTCAATGTCAATAGATGCATCAAATGCCATGGAAGAAGTTTTTTTTACTTAAATTTCAATTTTCAATAAGTAACACGATTTGAAGGATGTTCATTGATTTGTCCGGATTTGGATGACGCACCCTGTAGACCTTATATCTAAACTATCGAGTCACCTGAACGTTTTTCGTGTTCTGGTAAATGCAATTTCGATGCTCAGATTATTTTGCATTATTTTCAATAATGCCAATTTTGTAATATTTTCCTGGAAAATTGGAAAAGCTGATGTCGTTCATCTCGTTGTTTCAGAACATTGGGAAACTATTCGAGAATTTCCATTCATTGTCATGCTCTAATGTTCGTAACGTAAAGTTGAATGAGACTTTTACGGTAGTGTGTGCCTTAGATATGGAAAAATATTTCGATTCTGTATAGCATGAAGGTATTTTGCTCAAGCTGATTAAGTTTATGTCAAATTAAGTTATATGAATTGCCACAAGCTTCCTTGCCAACAGAATATCAAGAGTACTACAATATCAAGAGTACTACAAGGTTCGGACCGGTTTTTCCATTTTGAGCGCAACAGCATCTAGTTAAATCCCTACAATAAACAGGTGACATGCTTTTATTCGCGTGGTGCCACTCAAAGCAGCGAAGAGCGCAGAGTGCTATTTGGTTGAGTTGAAGCTTTATTTGGGCAAATGGGGCATCAAAGTGAACAGTATTAAGACACAGCTATGTGCATATTGACGATCCCAAACTATTCGCAACAAAACCAAAAAGCTATTTGTCTCGCTCGGAATCTCAACAATCATTCCTTGGCATTGACTTTCACGAATTCCTGGAGCCTAACTCCTTCGTTCGACATAAAATCAAATGTACCAAATTCGCATTTCAACACTTTTGAAAACTTTTCGCCAAGGAGACGTTCCTAAATATCAAAGTGAAAACTATTTGCTACCAAACTCTTATATAGCCATTCCTTACCTTAGCATCACCATCCTGGACACAGGCGGAAACTTTCGAGTGGAGGATTTTAAGCTGCTGCACTGGCAGGTTCTTCAACCTGGTAACTAGAAAGGGGCCGAGGAAATCTCTTTTGCATCGAGAGAGTGGACTGAAGCTTCTTACAAGTCCAGTTGTGGGATTGACTAAGAATTTCTATAGATAAACAGACGCACATAAGAACAGACTTAATAGATCTTTGGGGCACTCAATAGGCAAAAGTGAGCCATTTATGTAACTGGCTATGACAATAGATCAGCAATAATTCCTGAGTGCATTGTTTGACTACTTAAGATCCTCAACGATTAGGAGTTAAGTTTTAGTTAAGTTAGATTATTTAGTTATAGACTCAGGTATAAGTTAAATTTAATCTTAGTTTTTGGTAGTTTGTAATGTATTGGATAAGATAAAATGTGTATGATGTAAATGTATAAGATTAAATGTATTGGATAAGATTATATGACAGCAAATTTCACAGAATACATAAAAAAGTCTAGCGCGTCAGAACCACTAGAAAACTGATATTCGAAGAAATTATTTTTGAGTGACTTAAAAATGTGTGAAGAAGTAATACACTTCTTTGTATTATCATGTCAACCATTTCTTACTCAAAGGCACAAATATCGTTTTTTGACAGCATCTCCTATAACACAAATGATGAAAATGCTCAGTGCTGGCAACATTTGTGCAACACAGCAGCAATAAGTCTACCATATTATACTCGTGCTTAATAAACCTATCCTAAGAATTTCGTTTTCATCCAAGGATATCATCGAAAATTTCGAAAAATTTCCAAAACTCGGAAAATTTAAATATCGGTTGCTTATTTTATTGTAAATGCTTTGCTTATGCATACAAAATGGAAGCATCTGTTACTGCAATATTCACAAAGTTGTCTGGTGCTGGCAATCATGTGTTAGCACCATAGCTGCTTCATGTTATTTTAAGCCCACCCTGTGAATTTTAGGCTTACCACCCTCAAAACATTTTAAATTTTTGAAACCTAAATATTTGATGTTAATTGTCATTGCAGGATCATTTCCATTTGAAAATTTAATGACAACATCGCTCGATAAAGAAATGTCAATAAATTACGAAATGCATCATAGCTGGCAGTCCTTTCATGAGTTTTCAACGAAATTCCCAAAGAATTGGAAATACAGCAAGGTCCACTTATCACATGAGTTTTGTTTCGATTTTGTTACTGCATCGGAAGTTATAGGGAAAAAGAGCAAATTGAGCAAATTAACAATATTTAGAAGACGAAAATTGCCATAGTTGGTAACCATACACTAATTTTTCAACCAAATTTCTATGTAACCTATCTTAGAGTAAAACTCACCTACTCCGCGAATTTAGCTAAAACCTTTTGGCAAAATCGGAAGCTATAGGCCAAAAACCAGTTTTATTTCTCGGTGATTTAACAAAAGGACACCACTGCCACAATGTTGCCCGTATTTCAAAATCACTTCTTTTAGTCTGGTTCTAACTAATATTAACATGTCCTGTAAATTTCGTGTCGATCGCATTATCCGGTCGTCAGTTCTCGTGAACAGAAGTTTTGAGTGCTGAAATTAGAGGTAATTGGATCATGGGTTGCTGTTCTTGTGCACCGCGAAATTTCGAAAATTTTTATTTGACTTGGTGGACAAAGGTAAAAATTTATCAATAATTTGAATTTATTTTCAAAAATCAAAAAAAATTTTAGGAGGGTCGATTATTTGAAGGATTTTTTTCAACTGCCTGCTGTAGCTACAGAGTTGACCGCACAGTCTTAAAAGTCCACGTGTGTTAAGTCCTAGTCTACGTCAATACGAGCTGCAAATTTGTGACAAACCGAAATTTGAAAAAAAAATCCTTGCCTACTTTTAGGCACTCCGCGCCCACACAAGGCTGAAAATTTCCATATTTTTTATCATAAGCAAACTAAAAACATAATAAGTATTCACTCTCAATATTTACTTTTAGCAAAAACGTACTCTACATAGACATATGAGAGTAGCTGAAAATTCATTAAAATGCCCGCCGGCGCCAAACGGTTAAAGATATCTTAATTATAACAGTTCACGGACCTGCCTGTTATAAACATCTATGTTCTTCGAAAGTTTCATTTAATCGGATCAGCCACTCCAGAGATTATCTCCCTTAATTATTTTGCTGATATATATATATATATATATATATATATATACATATATATATATATATATATATATATATATATATATATATATATATATATATATATACATATATATATATATATATATATATATATATATATATATATATATATATATATATATATATATATATATATATATATATATGAAGGTATTACAATAAAGAAACTATGAAATGGAATTTCGTCAATACATATATATATATATATATATATATATATATATATATATATATATATATATATATATATATAAATATACATATATTTGGCGAAACGAGTTTAATACTAATTTTCTTCGAAAATCAGTAAAAAAAATTATAAGAGCCTGCAGGCCAAAACAGTAGAGTCGGTAAATTAATTTGTTAGGTAAGCTATTCACTAATCTGGGCTACAAAATGTACAAATATTTCAAAATAAATAATTCATTCATTTATTTAAAACGATTGATACGCTAAACGCCCTATCCTGTCATTTTGAATTTTTCAAAATGTTGTGCCCCATAAGAAAAGAACTGCCACCAAATCGTTTATTTTTCGAGTACCTTAAATTTTTTTCTTGAAAACTCATGAACCATGACCGTCTTTAGTATGACTCATTGCGCTGGAAGTTATTGGAAAATGTAGGTGACGCTGTTGATGTGATTTATCTAGAAATATCGTCAGTATATACTTTTCCCCCATACTTTTGATGCAAACGTTAGATTAATAGGAAATTCATATAGAAGGTTGATTTTAATGTACGCCAAATTCTCGTAGAGTTGGCAGCTGCGATGATTTTGGTCAGTTTTGCATTGCTAGACGCTACCAATAAAGTTATAATAAAGCCGCCATAAACGTCAGTAATACTTGATCTATTTTCGTAAATTTTGAGTTTTTTACGGGCGGTCGCCATAAAAATCCTTCCACCCCACCAGTATTTGGATTGAAACCAAATTCAAAGAGAGCAGTTGTGTTCATATCAATTTTGGTTTTTATTGGTACCATTCAATTGTAGTGTGGTTTTTAAAATGAGTGATAGAAAAGCCATCGTGCCAAATTCTGATTTATCTGAAAATGACTATGATATGAGCAGGGATGAATTTTTTTTAGCCATGAGTATGATGAAAAGTGTTGATGAAATGTGAAGTAATGACTTTGCAACTGCTATTGGGCCTTTCCACACTTGTATTCCTGCTGCACTCCTCAAACCGGTTTGGCAACAATCACCATTTCCACACTTGTATTCTTCAGCAACGGAACCGTTCAAATACCGATTATGCATATGAATGTGGGCGCGTTGTTGTTTTCTCATTTCGACTTGAGTGTTTCATTAAAAATTCCCGACCCGTGAACTATGTTTATAGTTGTGTTAGTGAGTTGCCGCTCGATCAATCAGTTTCAAATGTGATGCGAAATTCTCTCCACCTGCATCACTTTTTGTAGAGAATTCCCCCTGATTCTTCTGCCTCTTGCCCAGAAAACCGGTTTGAGGAGTGCATCAAGAATACAAGTGGGAAAGGCCTATTGAAAGATACATTATCATCCCTTCTGAGAGATAATGAATTATTAGTGATAGTAGTGATGATAAAGAACAAACTGCAAGTTTCCCTGATGGCGATAATATCGATAAAATTTTACCTGTATACACAATATTGTCGAATGAATTGAACCTTTTCTCGGAAGAACGTGACCCAAAAGGTACACCTTCTCCTAATGCAAAGCCAATTGAATATTCCAAAAAATCATTTTTTTTAAATCATTTTTTTTTTTCAATTTTACGTTTGACTACAATAGTTACATTTTTTTCTGTAACCATTATCTGAATGTTAGATAAAATTGAAGCGATGCTCACGCGCAAAACTAAAGTACTAAAAAACTAAAGTACTGGTGGCAATTGAAGAAATAAAAGCATTTTTTGCAGTTCTATTAGATATGGGCATTGGAAAACGACTATCAATAAACTCCTGTTGGAGTTAAGATTAAAAACGCTTTAAATAGGGAATCAAGTTTTAGTCGATTTTCGATTCTTTCATACTATTGTTTGAATTTTTTGCTATTAAGACGCAAAGTCAAGCGGAGATAAAAAAAAAATAAAAAAGAATGTTCTCGCATATGTAGTGCTTGAATAACTATTAAAACTAAGAAATCACTTGAATAGAGAATACCATTTATTCACAGATAGTTTTTTCACAACCATTTACCTTGAAAAATCATTATAACAGAAAAAATCATACCTTACTGGCACCATTGGAAGAAATAGAAAACAAATCCCGAATGAGACCAAATCTGCACAGGTTGGTCATCTTAAATATTTCAGAAGTAATAAAATGCTTATGTGCTCTTGCCGAGACAAAAACTCTAAAAAAAATAATCCCGTCATTTTTATCTCTACAAATAGTACAACAGGAAGCATAATCATAACAAACAAGAAAGGAAATGCACAGTATATGAAGGAAAAACCAATCATTATTAACAATTTCAACAGGTTTATGAATGAAGTTTACTTATACAAGCGTGGAGTGATTAGTTCCACGGCCCACTTTATCCCTGATTTCAATCAGATACCTATTCAGAGCTAGGTGAACTCAACGCTCGGACCGCACTTGGAATACACTAGAAACTAGTGGTTTACCCCTTCAAGAGCTTCACATCAAAGTCTTTAATTATTTTAACGAATATTATTGGTGAACCATTTTTGAAATATGAGTATTGTAATGCTGTTTTAGATCTACTGAAAATTTTTAAATGACACTTCTCAATGCTAAATCAAAGACCATTTTGAACACAATATAATAAAAATTGGTTCAGAATTGATTGAATAGTACTAATAACAGCTTAGTTTTAAAGATTTCGCAATCATCTGAATATATCAAAAACTAGACATAATCAAAAATTAGTTGAATGTCAATGGTGAATACATAGAAGAGTAAAGGACCTAAGCGAGAACCTTGTAGTATTCTGGAAGGAGGACAAAAGCAAAAAGAAGGATGCTTATCATTTTTGATTACTTAGAAAACGACCATGAATCCCGATTTGAGTGAGCTGCTGACAAGCAAGTCAAAGTTTACTATGTTGATTGCTTGTAAAAAAAAATCGATATACACAGAGCGAACCTGATTGAAATTAGGAAAAAAATTCCACTCATCAGTGTGATAAAATTTCAATTTGGTGGTGCAAAATCTATTTTAATTTCAAATTTTTACCGGAAGAATAAAAGGCGAAATAAAACCAGAATCATTTAATGTTTGATCTATAGTTTTCGAAGTCAGCTTTATCAACGAATTTGCAAGTAGGAAACATGTTACTATTATACTTTTAAAATCGTGCAAAATAAATTTTTGTTGAAATAGAAAAGTAGAATAGGTAATGCATTTACAGAATTCGTTGAAAAAACAGGGGGAAATGCATCGGGTTTTAGGATATTCGTTTAGTCGAGAGTTCTTAGCTTGCGAACTAAACATCTCATGTCAATAAAATATGTTGAAAGATAGATGACACAGTCGCACCACAGAGAATAATACGTATTTATAGTAGCTTCAGAGAAATTATGTTAATATTTCAGAGAAATTATGTTAATGCTGAAACCAAACTCTTGCCGAGACGTGACAAGCACAAGCACCAGAGTGTGGATGGTTTGCTCGCCGTCGCTAGCTTGTTTTGCGGGCGTACCTTTTCTGCTTCGGGGTCACTTGAAATTTTACCGGTTTTAGGTCACGAGACAAAAGGATTTAAAAAAAAGTTCTCGCGCTAGCTGCGGTTATGTATCGATTTGATTGACAAGATACATAACACCTGAAAAAAATATTTGTTAAAAAATATTTGTTAAAAAATTCTGAACTGAGAAAATGCTGCCTACTTACACCATATGCATATTTACGCACATAAACTCGACACTTTTAAAAATATTCTCAACACGGACAAGACGAGTTTAAGGTCGTAACGATAAACTAAGAAAAGGTTTATGGCTTAAGGGGTTAGGTAAAAAAAGCTCTTTTAAAAAAGCTCTTTTTAGGATTTTTTTTTGATACACATTAAAATAATTAAGGAGTAACACCTATGTGGAACGCTGTTTTCGAGGGTGATTTTTTGCATTTTTTTCCAAGGAAACTTTATATTTGATTGAAAAAATAATTACATGGCTTTATTATACATGTTTTGAAGTATACAAATTAATTTTTACAACGTCCTAAAATACAAAATGGCGGCTGTACCAGGCTACGAGCATCAGACGATTTTTCAAAGATGCCTCAACGGCCCGCAACTTTTCGTCGTCGCAAATGGTCTGAAACACAAAAATCAAAATTTTTCTTAAAGTTTGAACTAAAAACAAGGGAAGTACGTAAGGGTTTTCAAAAATATTGAATTTTGAAAGATTGGCGTACGGTTTTCCAAAAAAAAAATTTTTGGTAAAAAAAAATCGTACAAAATCAGCCGTAAAAATGAAAATTTTCAATTTATCAGCAAAATCTTACGTACTTCTTTAGAAAATGATGTTGTGAAGCTTTCACCAAAAGTTCAAATTGATCGGATACAAATTGGCTGAATAATCGTGCGGGCCGTATCAAAAAATGTGGTTTCGAGAAAAACGTATTTAAAGTTTGAAAACAAAGGGCGGCTCTTTCACGTTTCTCGTTTTCGCTTTGTGGATTTATTGCCTTTTTTGTGGCAAATGTTGGTCTACTACCTGTCATACTGAATGGTAATTTACTAATGAGAAAAGTCGCTAACGGATACCTGTGGTAGGTATAAGGAGTTTGGAGCAGAGCGCGCCGCATAGGCTCCGACCGCACTATCGGGCGTCCAACGTTTATGCTCATAACTCGGAAAAAAAAATTTTATTTTTGAAAATAACTTAAGACGTTATTCTAGACATGTTTCCCTGCCATTTTAGCAAAAACAAACAAATAGATTTTTTTGAAATTTCTACATAGGTGTTACCCCTTAATAACAAATGTATTTTTACTTGAAAGAAATATATTTGTAGAAGCTATTGTATTTTTTTTAAGAAAAAAGGTTGAAAATTAGTCGAAATAGAATAAATTTACGAGTGGTCAAAAAAAAAATTGTTTTGCCGCGATCACTGTAGCTTATCACTGGATCATCCGAAATAAAAAAAATCGGGGATTATTAGTTAATGAAAAAGTGCTCCGGATGAACGAAGGACTTTGGCAGATTTTGATTTTTGGAAAAATGGCGGTTGTTGAAATTCAAAATTGTATTTTCGCACAAAATTTCACTCACAGCTATTGAGAAAAAAAGTATGGTCCAATCGAAAAATCATTCGTTTATCCGGAGGATGATTACATATAAAATAAGTGAGGAAAATTTCATGCTGATCGATAAAGCCGTTTTCAACTTACAGTGATCACCGACTTCGAAAACATAGTTTCGAGAAAAAAAACGCTTTATGCATAGAGACAACTTCATTCAAAGTTATTTATCTCCATAAAGAATTGTCCGATTCGTCTGAAGTTTGCAGAGAATGCTTTTGAAATATGCTACTTCTAGAAAATACAATGAAAATATAATCGATTTTCTCAAAATTCTAAGTGTACCTGCCCCCTTACCTAAACAAAACTTGAGTGAATGCTTCGAAAACTCGTCGAATGTTTCGCCGAACCATTTGGCGAATGTTTCGACAAAGCGTTCGACAAGAATAAAGTCCTGCAATAAGACGTATCGAGTCATTTATAATCTGTTTCATAATTTATAATGGATTATGAGCATTTTCTCCAAGCCTTCTCAGGCTCATCCCCTGAGAGCTATTAGTTTTACATGAACGTTCGTATGTGAATCTTCTGTGCTGACTTTGGTACTGTGAAAATTTGAATCCGACACATATTCATTTAGAACCAATAGTCAATGAGATATTTAAGGAAAACTGATTTTCGTGATCATTAAAGATCCGTAACTTTTTTGCGCACGCGATTTCCTAGTAGAATGTTCATATTGTTTTTCAGCCCACAAAAGAAATAACTCAGTTGAATATATTTCACTTTTTTTTTGGTAGAGTATTTATTTAGTCTAAAATGGCTAGGCTGTTAAATGAGTGGGTAAAATTACAAAATCAACATAGCAAACATATTTTTAATGACGGTGTTGAACGCAATATGTTGCGTCATTGCATTGGAACTGCCAAAAAAGGAAAATGAAATCGACTATTGACAGCATGCAACCTAATTTCTCACACTGAATTTTTCATGTAAGTTTCAAGTCAAAACTGTTCACTTTTTGGCTAGACGTTATTTAAGTGACCTGGTCTAGTGTGAACATGTGACTTTCAAAGCCACAGTATTTTAAATCAAACCGATTTAAAAAAAAAAAAAAAAATTAGTTCAAGCATGAAAATTTTATCATTATTGCTGCCTAATTTTCAGTAAATAAATATTTCTGTATTAAGACTGTCGAGCTCATATTAAAATATTATTCTTGAACCAATTAAAATATTTATTTTCGTCATCGAAGCAATACAGCTCCTCTCAAGTCGTGGCTCAAAAAAATATTATCATACTTCAGTGTGATTTTCTTTCAAGAAAAAGCACCTACATTGCGTTTTAATTTGTAAATTACCATGCATTGTTTTTTATTGAATTTCAGTAATGCATTCAGGTATAAAAAATTTCAGTGCCATTTATGTGTTGAAATTTGGTAAAGTTTATGAATATCTAAAAGGATTCAATTATTTCTATTATTTTTAAAAGAAGGTCGTAGCTGTAGAAGTTAAAATTCCACAATATACGCCGACAGTCGAACAAAAAAGGTAAGGCTTGGAACACCACTGAGAAAATGGTGATTCCGATAATGTGAATTTTTGCGGCGTATGATTTTGCTGTATCAATATAAGTATCAGGTTGTTTGACTTAAAAACAAATTAATGTTTGTAACAAATTAATAATTGTGATTTGAACTGAATTGTGTATATTAGTCGTGATGAATGCAATGCAAGTCTAACTAATTAAAAGATATGTCGAGTTAATGAAAAATGTGTTTAATATCAATGTATTATGTCCAAAAAATGTTGTGCTCTATGGTTTATAGAATGAAAATTTATTTTTTGTGCTGTGTTTTTCAGAAAGCTACCCTGCCGTTTTACGCATTGAATCTTGCACGAAGCTTTCGCAAATAATTGAAAAAGGATCGCAACGTCTGTTATTTTTACTGAATCATACAGCTTTTTCCAAAAAATGTCAAATCTTACTTCAAATAATAGGTCAACTGAATTTCCCTGCATGAACCTTTTATAAGCCAACTTCCTTGTAAACCACAGAGGACTTAAAGACACATTTGGTATAGCTCATAAAATATAAAATCTAATACAATGTCTAATTTCTGAAAGCCCAGAGACAGTCTTCTCTTGTAAAAGTTGCTCATTACTAAAATATTTAATGGGTTACGATATGTGCCAGAGTGAAGACACGAAGTATTTTTTCCCGGAAGTTTCAAAACAGTAATCCTGCCAAATTGATTAGCAATGTCCGGTGAACATCACATAAGAATGGTTTGATGCAAATATTACTTAAACTAAGTCGGGCTATTTAGCTGATAGCTTAGAGTTAGTAATTAACCTAAATATCAACGAATATGAAACTTCTACCTCCAGCTATTAATCCATTTGAATATTGTACCAAAATAGGCCTGTCAAATTACGCTAATAATTCATAGCGAACCCATTTCAGTTGCGTTGTCAAAACAACGCACCACACCGAATGTAAATCATCCACTTAACCATCCATTTCGGATTAATTTATAGCCCGATTCGATTCAATATTTATACACCGTCGCTTTCCTACCACTGCCTATACCTCACAATCGTTTACGACCACCCAGAGTACTGAAAGCTCGCACATCCTTGCGTCCTCGTATCGGTATGTTGTCGACAGTAATATTGGCACCGAACTATATTTTCGGTTCGATGCATATGTGCGATGCCAGGCCTAACCTTCAAATCAACCAGGGAGGCAAGAAAATGAACTGGATACGGTAGATATTTGATATTGATTGGAATTGCCTATAGGAAATGACCTGTCTGCATCCCCGAAGCCATTATTATTATGAACTGCTCATTCCGCCGGACAGTGTAACATTATAACACAATCAAGAACGAGAGCTCTTCAGGATATTTGGTTGCATGCTATACTGTTACTAAACAAGGTTAAAGTATAATAATGCATGTAGTACCGGTATCGAGCTCTATTGATGATAGTTGTGGTGACTGACTTTTGCTGGGGTGTATCCTCTTTGCCATGAGCCACGGGCATTGATGCAATTCATATAACTTTATAATCACTCTGACATAACATATTTCACTTCGCGCATTTAACACTCTATCGATTTCTGTGTGGAATTAGAATTTTTAAACGCACTTAGTAACTAATGAAGCACAATCCCGAACCACTACTCAGTGACACATCGACCAGAAAGACTTGTCTGTTTCACCAAATTATACCGGTAACAATGAAAAATAGCACCTGACATCGTGTTTTAAAACTCTTTACGCATAATCCTTTGCAGAACGATATTCCTTTAGATTCCATGCATATTCCTCCTAGTAGTTTACTTAGGTTAGCCGAGGTTAGCCGCGTTGAATCACTATTGACCTAAAATTTTCGTAATTCTTCAGATCTAAACTTATTAAACACCGCATTTTAGCTACACTTTTCAAGACAAACAGGATTTTCTATAAAAATCAAGTTGCGAGAGACTGAAACCATTCACATTCCTACTTTTTTCCGAAATTACTCGCGTGACAAATCGAAAAAGATCAACGCCTTGTTACACTGAAACATATCCGCTCCTTCCACCACACTCAACAATTTTCTATCGCAGGAACTGAAAACACCCATCGAAACTGTTCCAATCTCAAATCTTATTGAATTTCCGTGCTGTTGCCACAAAACAATTCACCTGACACGCATCCGAATACCGAACTCAAGACCAATTTCAAGACACCTAAACCGAGTTATTTAATCGATATAAAGTGTACACAACACTAGAGTACATCGCGATTCCCGTTTCGAAAGACTCTAATCATGACAGATTTCAGTGTAAAACTGACGTCAGGCACTGGCATTTGTCTCTAAAGGAGTAGTTGTCCCCAAGCCAACGAGCACTTATCCTTAACGTTGAAGCGTAGGGAGCGCCCTGGTCCCATAACAGGATAATCGTGCTCTCGGATCCGTCATTTTCATCGGACATTTTTCATGGACACTTTTCTCGCCAACGACAAGCGCAAGCGCTCCGCACGTAAGGATATTTCTCAAGGAAAACTGCTAGAAATGTATGATTTCATGACTGCTTGGAAATGGCTGGAATGTGGTGATTTTGGGATTTTCGAAAATGAATCTGTGGAAGTTCGCGGAGGGAAAATGATTTTGGGACAAGAAAAACTAATGTTCAAAGCAAATTATAAGTTTCTAGTCGAATACGTAAGTAGGAGAGAAATAAAGCTAAGAAGTGACTTCAAGTTTGACTGATCTATCAAATCAGATTGAGCAACAAAAATAATATGATTTCGCATCAGAATTATTTAGATTGATTTACTGGTCTCATGAAACATTTACAAAACAAATGTAAACAAAAACCATATGACTTTCGTTTCTGAATATTCGATTGCCAGCATCTTATATCATTTTTCAGATCTAGGCAGTTTCGACCAAAATATAAATCTTTTCAATCTCCGTCGAAGAAACCACATATCCTTATTCATATTAATGTTATTTTTATTTGGAATATTCATAGCTTGAAGAGACGGTTCGGATCGATATGGATAAATATCCTGCAGATTTCCAAATCATATGCGACAAATTATTTGCTGTTTTGTATATCAAACATCGATTGAAAGAATGTAACGCCACAGGATATGCTTCGATGGCAACAGGCTTGGTATAGTATTATCATCAGCTGTTTTGTATTTTTCGAACTATTGAAAAGTTTTGATTTGTCCTATATATTTAAAATAAAATAAGATATGATATGATAACTATAACTTTAAATGTTTCAAGCACTCAAAGCATTAAATGATTCAATCAATTGTATAGGAAAGACGACCCTAAAAATGTTCATTGGTAATAGGAGGAAAAATTATGATTATGCTATTAATTTAATTGAACTCATGTGTTTGCCTCAGTGTTAAACTACACTAATTGATTGGGAAAAATTCTTTTTGACACCATTGTAGGCACTATCATATAATTTTTCGCACATAATCGGCACAAATGTTGAATTTTGTTGCCCCGTCCATGTACGCTGGTAAAAAAACAAGCAATTTTCATGGCAAAAATCTCAGGAGATTTTAACCGGTCTTTAATGCTAGTGTTGTGTTACTCATACAAGATGCATGACAAATGTCCCATACACAGCTACCAAATGTCACATCACCTCAACCTTCAAATTTGTACCACCTCATTTTTTTTCATATTGAGATGAAGCGATTGCTTCTAAGCTTTGAAGCGATTGACTTGAGACACTTGAGGCGCACCGATTGTAGTACACGGGACAAAATCAGCTTATGAATACATCCGAGCTTCGTTTGAGTTTGATTTCTACCACCTCAATTTTCGTCACATTGAGGTGCTTCGGTTAATTTTGAAGCGATTTACTTGATTTGCACGATGCTTAAACGGAAAATTTGGTGGCAATTAACTACCATTTTTGGGAATTTGTTTAGTAGATTAGTTTCAGTACTGCTTTCCTTAGTGTAAACGTTCTATCTACAATTTTTTCATTTTTGAGTTAACGCCGGATTCAAAAACGACATACTCTATTACGTCAATCTCCAAAATGTGAAAATCCTATCTTTTGTGAAAGTATGTAAAAATCAATAATGAAAAATCCCTTTTCTATAAAAAAAACGTAACCAGTATCCTACCGTAGATAGCTGGAAAGCGAAGCTGGAAACTTATAGATAATTGAAGGAATGCAACATGACACTTCATCTGAAGTATGACATTGTACCGCCTCAAATTTGAAAATGAGTAACTCATACAAATACATAGTAATATGATTGTCCGACCCAATACTATTTAATGCTTTCCAGTCACTTGATTTTGTCACACAGAATGCATCTAATTTCGATCGCTAAAACTATCTAACGACCATTTCTGCAGTCGAAGTTTCATCTTCAGCTTATTTAGACTTAGTATCCTCAGCGTAACTGAACTGCAGCTTATTTACTTATGTTGGTATGCTTGTGGCTAATGTGAACTACCTAAACCGAAATTTTAATTGTTTTTCAAATACCATATTGTTTTCTCATTGCTCCCAGTAAAAAGGGCGTGTAATTATACAAATAAGGCAGTAATTGTGTTACTAAGTTATGCAAAAATACTAAATACGTTGTGGAAAGTAAATAGTTGGGCGAAAAACGAGACAAAGCTCCTTGTGGCAACCTTTTAAGGGACCACAATATATTGGAGAGACTTTATAAGAATCTAAAGAATGTGACAAAAAAACTACTGAAAAACAGTCAGTTTTGTCATAGGACGTGGTTCGGCATCGAAATCTGTTAGTGCAGTGAAGGAGACTGTTTAAAATTTGTTACGAAATGAAATGCCATTATTCAAATTCAGATTTATTCGCTTATAATTTAGACTTATTATGTTTGTTGGAACTTGATTTTGAGCTTTAGGCCGATTGCCCATACAACTATGAAATTAAATTTAGACTTGTATCTAAGATTAAATGAGCTTCCAGGAATGAATCAGCACAATGAAAAATAAACAAACATTTTTTATTTGTCCATTCAATTGTTTGTTCCAATAAAAAGAGATTCCGGGAGGGAAATAGTGATGCTTTCTGCCTTTTTGTAAAAAAAAATTGCCGTTTTCGCAAAATTTATTTTTTATTTTCCTCCTGAAAAAATACTCTTACAGCTTCATAAATGGATTTTTTAAGTTATACAGAGCTGATTCGGGGTTCATTGTGGTAGTCTATATGGAGGTATCATTTGCAAAAATAGCCAATTTGGAACAGCGATTTGACTGAATGCTAGCTGCAAAAATATTAAAAAAAGGTTCAAACTTAGGCATGCAGGTATTTCATTGTGCGAGTAGCCTTCATTGTCAGGCAGGGATTTTAAAACTATGCATTTTGAAGAGGATACCCTCGTGTCAGGCATTGTCGAAAGCTTTTTCAATGTCTAAAGTGAAAAATCCTTTAGCTTGGTTAGCAGCAAATCACCTCTCAATATTGTGAGTAACTAGAAGTAGCTGGTATTCTGTTGCATTCCTCTCAAAAACCGAGCTGGAATTGGGGTAGGATATTTTCCCACTCCAAAAAACTCGTGATACTTTTCAGGATAACACATGAATTTTTTGCCAAGCGAACATTACAAGCTGATTGGTCTGTAGCTCTTAGACAAAGCGGGGTTGGCTAAACTCGACTACGATTCCCTATAACCGTTAGACAGTAAATATTTGGCTGATTTGTTTGTGTTTTTGTAGCTGTGTGGTTTTGAGGGTGTTTTTTGTTTGTTTGCTTAAAATTGAATGGTTTTTGTGGGATGATTAAAATTGAAAAACATTTTTTCTTAGCAAAGTGGTTTCGAAAGCATGTGCACGAAAACACTTAGTTAAAAAAATTTCAATTTTAATCATCCCACAAAAACAATTCAATGTGTAGCTTATTCGGTAAGACGATCGAGTTTCCCGTATCAATTATTTTCTGCTTTGATAAGCTTTAGAGACGATATACGTTATCTTTGCTGATGTATAGACAAGAAGGGAGCCATGATCACAAAATAATAACCTATGTTTGCTAGTTTATGATCATCGTGTTGTCTTTACGTCTAATTTATGTATACATTGGAGTATTCTTCATTAAGTTTTGCCCCTGCTACCACCATAGGACGAGCTAGGATCGAAAATTGAAGAATAACAATAAAAAACTTACAAAAAATACACGAGAAGACAACACACTGAAGATTAACAAACAAACAATAGACACCGTTACTTGTTTCCAGACAGCCGGAAAATATCATTTTATTATGTAAGTCTGAGAAACAGGCAGCCACTGTTTTTTTGGGAAGCTTCTTGAGACATTTGTTGGGGATGAAATCAGGCCATTGAGCTTTGTTTACTGTAAGTTTGCCAAGAAAAGCAGTGGTATCTCTTGATCTGCAAACTACATTAGCATAGAGTAATACCCCGTCCAGACTACACATACTTATGTATGCGCATACATAAGTATATGCAAAAGATGGACCACACTGCAACGATATCTGCACATACATTTTACCCTTGCCACAAAGTACCCATCAAATCAATGAAAAGAATGCGCTAATGATATGTTTGTACATACATTTTCGAGCAATAGCGCATACAATTGTATGCGCATACATAACTATGTGCAAAAAACGGTCCACACTTGAAATTAGCGCATACTTTTGTATGCGCATACGTATGCAGATACAAAACTATGTGAAAACTACTAGTGTGGACCGTTGTTTCCACATACTTATGTATGCGCATACAATTGTAAGCGCTGTTGGAAAATGTATGTGCATACTTATCATATGCTCATACTTGTTTTATTCAGAGATGAATGAATGATTCTGAATCATACAGGGCTATCAACTTCATGCTTGAGAAAGTAAACTTGAAAAAAGAACACACACAATATTCGGAAAGTGATGTAATATTTACTTAATTGTAAAGATTTTTTCCGGAATATATTATTATTATTCCCGGAATATTAACTCCTTCTTTCCATAGAAACATAGAAGTACCTGAAAATTCACAGAAATAAGCCTGAATTAGATTGCCATGCAGTGCAGTGCACTGATATTTAGAGCTCATGTAATTGCATGTGGCAATTTACATTAACTGCAGTGTAGTGCACTGCACTGCTTCGTTTAGGCTAATATCTCAAAACACTGCACACTGCATCGGTTGACATTTGTTTGAAAGTAGTTGCCCGGGCAAAAACCATTTAAACTGAGGCGGAAATTCCGTTCCAGGCATTAAATTGTAAATGGACGAAAAACAGATGCAGAAAATCTAAATATCAAACCCCCACAAATTAATTTGACATTAATTGTCAGAACACTGTACTGCTTTCAATGTGTTTTGCAATGTGGGCACTGATTCGGCTCTGCGCTGCACTGCAGTGCACTGCACTGCATGGCAATGTAATTCAGGCTTTACTCACAGCCGCCAAAGACTTAAATACGTCCTAATTTAACATAGCATTGACCTAGTATATCTTCATCCTGCGAAAATTTCTGCTCGATCGGATCGACACGACACCGTTCAGGAAGTAATCTTACTTCGTGCTCTGTTTGTCTTGTTCTGTCTCGCAGTCTGAACGATTGGCTTTCACTTACTCTTGTATATGCGGATGTTTGCGCATACAATTGTATGTGCGGTCTGGACGTCTTTATAGGTTTGCACATACTTTTGTATGCGCATACATAAGCATGTGTAGTCTGGACGGGCTATAACGGTCTTTCGGATCTCTACTGCGTTGCCACCTGCGTCTGATAATGTCACGTTATTGTATAAGAGATTCTGTGAAAACATCAATCTACTATGTATTCTCTGGTGGGCTCGCTTCGATTCCAAAAAAAAACATTGCCATAAGCTTGTCATTTTGATCGTGGCTGCTTGAATTAGGTTCTCTTATATTCTCTAACATATTACTCTTCTTGTTACTAATGTTCGAAGAACAGAAGTATTAAAATCACTGGCCGAAAATTCCTATTTCTATATACATATATACATATATATATATATATATATATATATATATATATATATATATATATATATATATATATATAAAATCATCAAAAAATTTCAGAAACGATACATTGGAGTATATGTAGAATAGTGCCAGGTCTCACAAAAAGTTAAAAATCTTTAACCGATTGGTGCCGGCGGCCATTTTAGTGAAATTGTTAATATATCTATTATTCCGTCCACAAATAACTTTTGCAAAAATTAAGTTAACAAAATAAATTTCAAACGTGTTTTAAATGTGAATCGGATAATGTTTTGGAATTTTTTTACTCCATGTGTACCCAGCAAACAATTTAGTGAGCGTTCACTAAAAACGATAGTTTCTCGACAATCAATAGACATATCACTTATACGAAACCGAACCTGTTCGTTAAACGATCCGCAGCAATAATTTTGCTTAGGATGACCGACGCAATAAATAATGCAAGCCATGTGTATGTGCCCTAGGGCCTATGCGGCTCAGTAGCAGATTTTACATAGATTTTTCCCCTAGTTTGCTGGTCGTGGTATCCGAAACAAAATTTCAGTTTAATTCGACTGTGCTGAACAGTGTTCTTATACAACGATGTTTTATGTTCGTCTTTAGCAGCCTATATTGCTTTATTCTTCCAATCTTTCAAATTTACTCTACTGTGAGTAAATCATTTTAACTCATTTTCAATTCGTAAAAGCTAATACATTCGAAATCGTTAAAACCATCGCTAATAATTCATAAAAGTATCACTTTGAACGAGTATATACATAGGTGATATATACTCGCTAAAACCACATTTTTTCTAACTCATTTACGAATCGTTAAAAATGATTCTTCTCGAATGGCCATTTTAGTAGGACCAATGAATCGTTTTCGATTCATTTGCGAGCTTGTTAACGACAAAAACATCCTAAAAAGAGATCGGGAATGTTTGAAAGTTTTTAAATTGCGATTACTTTTGACAGAGCTATCAAATCATTATGAAACTTTCAGTACATATTGGTACTATTAAGTTGTAAATGTGTGTTGCTCTTAATGAACATGTTGGTAGCCCTGTAGTAAGGGCAGGCGGTGGCAGGGAAAACCTTTAAATCATCGATTCTCCTGAAAAATTCCCGCTTTTTGGAAAAAAAATCCACTCATATATAAATCTTATGCTTTGTTCATCTAGCCAAAGAAAAACATTTGAAATTTTACAACGGGCAAGACACGGGCACAACAGGCAATATTCATTAAAAATCTAGTTGGAAAAACAATGATAGGGCTGCCAGCTATGGTCATTTTTGTATATTTTTTTTGCATATCTTTAGTACCATAGAATTTCCAAATTGTAGTGATCTTGTTGTGAAAATAAACACCAAATATTAAGGTAGAGAATATGTAAAAACTGTTTGTATCCTTATAGAGCAGGTTGACTTCAACGTTAGGCAGATGTGACATATTTTTGGCTTCGGTGCTAGCAATGAGCTGCTAGCACGAGGCGTTTTTGTTATTTTCGTACCAATTAATGCTTGCATTAAGTGCAATGAAAATAAGTAAACAATCTTTAAACTTTCTAAGGTTCGCATATTTTTCGGATGGCAAACCCAAACACATTTCTATTGCTGTAACTTTCGATGAAGTCATGGAAATTTAATTGACTTATTACTAGGGGTATATTAGTCTTAAGTAGGAAAAGTAGCTAGTGGTAGAATACACACTCAAAATCTGGACAAATCCTCTACTGTTCTTCGGACATTAGTGTTTCTAGTGGTTTTGATTATTTTCCACCAGGCACAAGTCGAATGAAATTTACATTATTTAAAGGATGAAATCTAAAGGTTTAACAAAATAACCATCCTAAAATGCTTGCAGAGTTAAAATTTTTCGGCAGCTACGTTTCGAAAAATATACTTTTCGGCTAACCTGTTTTTACTTTCAAAGTCCGCTGAATTAATTAATGAGCATACACAGTTGGATTTGAGATAAAAACTTCCAATCCCAAACAATATTTTATTTTTTTTTAAATTTTGTCTGCAAAGCTTTTTCCTAGCAAATTTTGTATAAAAACCAATGTTCTTTTTCATTTTTTCGCTTTAAACTACTATATCATTATACATTCTTAATATTGTAACAAAGAGAAAGATTGCAGAACGAAATAAAATAAGTAAAATTAAACTCCCTTCTTGATCAAACCTTCCGCTAATTTCTTTTGAGGCATTACTATGCATTTTTACTAGCGTTTCAAATTTCTTACTACTGTCCAAAAACAATGACAAAAATATGAATATTGTGTTTTGATATGAATATGGCGTTTTTGCTCATGCAAACTTTATATAGATACAAGTGCTCTACGCACATCTCTTTAGTATTCACGCTCAGCTTATATGCAATTGCACTGATTTAACAACATATGTACATATCTTGACTGAGAGCAATTGTTAACAAAAAACTGTTGGCAACGAAATTCATGATATTATCTTAATCGCAATGCAATTATGTCTTTACAACACTCATAAACTCACCGTAATTAGATTTCTCATCCATTTTCGTTTTATGTGCTATTAATTTTTTCATACTTTAATGTAGCCTCGTTCTGTAGTAATGGAAGTCATTACTGGGCAAACTGAAAACAGGCATCAGGGAATAAAATCGATTAAACACCCACTTCTCCACTTTAGTACGACACGTTATCAAAAATGTCATCAACGAATGCTGAGTGCTCCTCAGATACTCTACCAGTTCATAAAAGCAACAATAACAGCTTCACTTGACCGTGCATAACGCAACGACAAAAAAATACTTTCCATTCCCATCATCGTATTATTATCCTTCCTATACACTCCATCCAAATGACAGAATTGCAAAAATAAGAAAAAAAAAATAGTCGGCAGGGAAAAGTGTGTCGGTGGAAGTCTAAAACTGCTCCCTTCAAACTCTGCACCATAAGACATTTAGACTCAAACGTATTGCAATTGACATTTCAACTGTCCAACATAAATCCCATGACAGTTCTTTTTTCAAGAGTATCGTTCAAGTCGCAAGGATGTACAATAAACAGTTCCGCCTTGCACACGACATTTAAGGGAAATGAGAGAACATCAAAAACGTCCGAAGATCAGTTTTATGTCTGAAGCTTGCTTGACAGTTGCGGTCTAAACGGTCATGGTCACCCACATTCTCTCTACGCTCAGATTGACATCCTTTTCGCCCCAAACGGCCGTTGGCATCAAGATCAAGCACAAAGAAATTAATTATAGAAACATAAAACCGAAACGAATGTCGGTGGTTTTCATCTCGTCGGTAAGTGAAAATAATAAAGCGAAAAAGGAGGACATTATGTGACGTTTTATGAGTTCTTTACATGGAATCAATAAACGTTTTATGCAGACAACTCTAATAGTCTTTAATGTATTCCAAAAAGCAGTATTCACAAAAAAGTAGTTTTCTGAGAAATAGCTGCACAGACTTGAAAAATTGCTCAATTTTAATATATGAATTCGTTAACAAATTCGTCGAATTTGTTGAAAAATATTACATTTTCGTGGAAAATTTTCTTATCAACTAATGTACTTATTTTTTTTATGCCTGTGTCTCCTTTTTGCCTCTGTTGAATTTGAATACCCCGTTCTCAATGCATCAGCCAGCAGGCTTTATTTTTCATGAAGACAGCTGTTGTTGAAGTGATATAATCATTTGGGCCGAATGTTTTGAGTCACCTCTTAAATGGACTTCCAGCGTCAGAAGACTTAACTTGATAGAGTTAATAAATCATTTAACTTGGAAACTCATTTTGCGGTCGAAATCAACGGAATTAAAACAACGCCAATAGTGTTTGTGGCTGAAGCCCAATTGTGCGCTGGATTTTTTTGAGAGGTAACGATATTCAAATGATTCTTCCATATCGTTAGGAATGTATCCATTCTCATAAACCGAAGTTCTCGATGTTAACTTAAGCAATGCTTTGAATTCTCAAATAAGCTGATTAAGATCAAATAAGTGTCATCCATGGATTGAAAATCGAGCTAGAGGACGTTCATACCTGTATTTACTTGGTGTTAAAAATTCCTACGATCCTACAAACTGAAATAATACATTTCCGGTCAAAATGAAAGCACATGCTATAATTTTTGTTTTTCGAAAGAAATGGGTGTAATCAAGGTAAGTATTATCTACCACATAAATGCACACCTGAAAGACTAATACAACCACATACATGGCAACTCTGTTCTTGACTAAAATTCTCGGAATAAGGAAAATATTTCTTTCTTGCTTGGGTCAAAAACATAGCACAGGTCAATTATTTTCTGCAAATTATACAATAATTTGGTTTTATAGAAAATACTTTTAGTCACTGAATAATGAGTAAAACCCTTCTTTTCTTTTTGGTAAAGCTTTGTACAGATTTTGATATTTTTCTGCGGTAGTTTATTCCATCCTTCCTTAATGCACTGACGAAGCTCTTCAACGTTCTCAAATTGCCTGCCCCAGTGCAAAAAGCTCGCAAGAGATCTCCCCAAATATTTTCTATAATATTTAGAACCGGAGACTTGGGTGGCCAATCTAGGACGTTCACATTGTTCGATGCGAAAAATTCTTTCACTACTCGAGTTGAAAAAAGCGTTATCTTGTTGAAAAATATGCTCATGTCCTGCTATTTCACTTGCGCGCGCGTTTCATTGCTCTCTAATTAACTCTAAATAGTAGACAGCGTTCATTCTTCCTTTTATAGATTTTATATCTGTTTTGCCATTATATCTAGAGATGAGCAATATGGCTCATGGCTCACCACTGATCGCTCTTTTTTACAGTGTTGCGCCGTACTCTCAGTACACTGTTCGCTGTACATTTCATTAAGTTTATTCAAACGAAAGTTTTCGCTCGCAGACTATGCTGTATTTTTTTCAGGCGCTGCGCTGTAGAAAAGAACGACCAGTGTTGAGCCATGAGCCATTTTGCCCATTTCTAATTATATCCAAAGCCAGCCCACACTATTACACTTCCTGTCTTCTGATCAAACATCTCTCTTCTTTGAGTTGATCATGGAAATAGAAGCAGTATCTATCGGGACCATCTAAATTAAATTTTTTCACGTCCGAAAATATAACTTTACTCCACTTTTTCTTCCATTCCACGTGATCGGTAGCAAATTTCATTCTCATACTGTGTGTCGATTCATTAGGGAAAGTTTTCTCTCTAATGTTTTTCGTTGTAAGTAAGGACCTGCACTTATAACTCTTCTTACTGTCCTGATACTTTCTCTGACACCAAAATTTTTGTCTATTTCTGCGGTAAAAAAGGAAGAATTTGAGTATTCTCTCAAAAGTAATCATCTCTCACGTTCAGAAATTACCTTTGTCGACCAGGACTTTTTTCTCAAAATAATTTTCGGGATAATTTAATAAATTACTTATCACTTTCCTGCTTTTCTTTATAAATCTCGATATTTATGCCAATGACCACCCTTCCTTTTTAAGGCTCAAAATTGTTTTAGTTTTACTTTCGTCTGACATTTTACCGCGTCCCATTTCTATTTTTTTATGGTAGACAGCACTAAAAGTCTATAACGAATTTACCCGTTACACTTCGCTTCTACAATGCTCTTAACACGATCGTTGTCACCAACTGAATGACTCAGAGTTTTGCGTACAACCTGCATTTGTGCTATGTTTTTGACCCAGGCAAGGGATTTCCCAATCCCGGGAATTTTCATCTAGAATGGAGTTGCCGTGTATGCGGTTTTAAGTGCGCATTTATGTGGTAGATAATACTTTCATTGAATACACCCATTTCCTTCGAATAGTCAAAATTATAAAATGTGCTATCATTTTGGCCGGGAGTGTATGACCGCTTCATTTCATCATATCCTTAAAATTATACGAAATATATGTGCATACTTTATTTTTACCCAGCATGTAGGGTCGATACAAAAATGCTAACTTAATTAAGCCTGTATTAAACTACATAAAACATCTCAGTAATAGTTTCATTATTGATGCGAACATAAGAAGAAAACAATATTTTGCTTGTAAGAAATATTGAGTGTAGGAATATAGACTTGAGAGGTGTATGAATAATACACACAGGCTGATGCATTTGTAACTTGTTGAAAACGTTGGTCCTTTTGAACCGAATATCATTTCGGTCCAGCTTCATTCCTACATAGATCCATCAACAAGCCGAACTTAATGTGAAATTTTAATTTCAATCGCACGTTACGTAATACTACTTTGGAATTAAAAAATTACAAAGCAAACGAGATGATGCTATACATCAGCATTGTCCCGATAATAATCGACTAAACGAGTAACAATTTCCATCATTTTCAACTCCTTACACTCATCCATAACACAAATTAACTGCCAACAATAATAACTGTAGCAAAGAGCACATTCTCATACACCCAAATGCATGTGCAGTCTACTTTGCCCGACATTGCTCCCAATGGAGTACTTTCGCACCAAACTTTTCCAATCCTCCCCCGGATTCAACCACTACTCCATCGTCACACCGCTCTTTTTCGTAGCGAAACATCACAATTCTTTTGCCCTGCTTGTGACAGAAATTGACATTTCATTTCCCTCGGTGAAATAACAATTTCGCTCAAGACGAGCACAATGAAACTAAACCAGAATACGAAATATGAGAAAATAAAGCACTTTGAGACACATTTGCTTGTTGTCAAGATATAATCAAAAGTCCTTGAACCAAATCTAAAGCGAACTTTCGTCAAGCTATTCAACAATGAGAAGTCTAAGATTTTCACGGAAAATGACGAATCGGAGCTTTCCGGAAATGTGGTTTGTGTCTCGAGCTAGAGGGAAAAATGTGTAAGGCAGTGGCGGCGACATATAAAAATAAAAATCGCCCGAATAGCATATAATTAATTTCATATTATTTTAATTTCGATATTTTCGAAAATTTTTATTTATATAATAACATTTTATATGATTATTTAATGTATATGTAAAATTTTAAAATTAAATATGACATCAATATAATTTTATATATTTTATATAATTATTTTGGATTAATTTAATAATCTCCTACGATCAATTATTTCCTTTTGATCTTATTTAGTGATTAATCAGTCAACACGTGTAACTTATAAACTGCCAGGTTTTTTAGGTGTCGCTTTTGATAGCAAATTAAATTACTCTTTATCATGGCATCTATTGACATGTGTTCATCTAAATTATATGAAACGATAATGTTTCATGTAGTTTGAAGTGACGTGCCTGCCCACAGTTTTACGGAACCTTGGGCAAATCTGGAGATCGAAGTTGGTAGAGACTTTATTCACAATTAATATATAAAAGCATGGGGTGATAAATTTCACCTCTCACGTTACCCTAGATCTAGTTCAGGTGCTTACTCACAAACATTTAAATTCAAAGCCCGATGCTTCAACAGCCAGTACTCTACCCACTCGACTGATCGAACTTTAGATAGTGGAAAGTAAAAGGTAAATTTAAGTAGATAAAGGACATTTTGTACGAGTTCCAGAAAGGAAGACGCGATTGAAGATATCAAAAGAGGACTTGGTGCAAAATCTGGCTTGATCAAGACACCGTCAGTTTAGTTAAGGGCAGATTCCGATGCATTCCGCGTACCAAACCCTCCATCTATCAAAATCAGGCATGAGTTTTGAGACAAACAAAACCTCCGTTCCTTGCTACAACACGCACGTAAAAACGAACATTAAAGCCGTTCAACACCTATATAGAAAGGGAGAGAATGTGGGAGGGAGACGTTGCTTCAACGCCCATCCAATTCGGTTGGTTTTGGGGACAGCGCACATTGCCAAAGCACATATCCATTCCGCAAATTTAACTCAATGAAGAAATTCATTTTAATATTACAGAAAAAATCAAAACCATAAAGAAAAGAATCCGACAAAATAAATAAAAACAGTACAATAAAATTTGAATACCCTAATAAATGAATTGAGTTAAATTGAAAAATTTTTTGTTACATGCGAGTCGAATATTTTTCACCAACTTAGAGTTTAATTAACGAAGAAAAGTTAGAACCTACTGACTATATTATTTTGGCTTGAGGCCTCTAACCGATATTTTTATTACTTCATTACGGCACAATTTTCTTCCTTACCCACTAATAATATTACCGAGCGAATAAACGAATAAATGAAACATAATAAACAATAAGCAAAATCAGGTCTCACCAGTTATTGGAGATTCTATAAATTTTAAATAACACTGATCAACAGTGGTCATGCCACACAAACTCTGATAGGTGATCGTGTTTTGACTACTTACCCTAATTACGAATACGCACTTTTTTTCGATCACCCTCTATTTTTTTGTGATGAAGTCAAGTTTATTTTTGGTATTATAGCGATAAATTAGCGATTTGGTATTATAGCGATTGATTTAAATTGTTTTGGCTTAAATTAACTTCTGTGCTTGCGCGAATATGCCGAGAAAGTTTATTAGCGATCGTATCTCTTTTTGTTATATTTGTGGTGAACTGACTTTCAAAAATCAAAGGCGATATTTTTCTCTTCTTATTTTGAAGTCTTACCGCGAGTATTTTAGTTTTTGGGTTGCTCATCAAAACAAATCTTAGGCCGCACATATTTATTGCACAACATGTGTAACTGATTTAACTGATTGGAAGAAAGTTTGAGTCACGGATGCCGTTTGCTATTCCTTTGATATGGACTGAGCCAAGAGATCATGTTTCAGACTGCTATTTTTGTCTTGTCCAGTAAGAGGCATAAATCCGAAGGCAAAATACACAGTTCGATACCATAATTCATCTTCAATAATAAGACCTGCTCTTCATAATGACAATTTACCACCAGTTCCATCTATATCGTTTAAGGTTTACGATTCACAATCCTCCACTTCAAGCCAATTGAATAAGTGATGCTAAAATAAATGAAGGCATTTTCGTAAGATCTCACATGAGGAAATTAATAAATGATCCGAAGTTCCAAGAAAAATTGAACGTTTTAGAAAAATTTGCTTGGAATTGCTTTAAGAACGTGTTTGCAAATTTTTTGAGTAACCATAAGCGTGAGAGCCGTAGAGAATCGATTAACGAGCTTCTATTGACATCTGATAATTTGGGTTGCAATTAGAGATGCGGCGTATATACTGGAACAGGTATATGGAACAGGTATTTTTACTGGAACAGCCACTACCTAGTACGAAATTCAAAAATACTAAGTACGAGTATTTTTGTGAACTATACATGTAAACAAGAATTTGCCCAGTAAACTTCGTCCATTTGATTCATTTCAATCAAATATTGGCGAAATAATATCCTAATATTAATATGCACTCGAATTTCATACTTACGCCGCGTCCACATTGGCCATGGGAGATGGCATAACATTTGACTTGCCATGGAAATGGAAAATGTAGACGGTAAATGGCATGCCATAAATGTCAAGCCATATGGCAAGACATTTGCTTCGCCATGAGCATGGCCATATTCTGACAGTTGTTCGTTTTCAAAATGGCGATGTCGAGGGAAATAGTGTTACGAATCCTAAACGAATATAAAAAAAAAGATTGCTTGTGAAATTATATGTTCGCCTCTTCCTCAATTTGCGTTTTTCCTCTCATTCTGCTTTCTCTAACCTTCACAGTGCTCTAAAACACCGGATAGCGTGCATATGTTCACTGCTGAGCGAAATTTTCAAAATGATATGGCATGACATGCCGTTGCCCAGGCACCAGATGACATGCCATAAACTGACATTCGTTGCCATCGCATATGGCAGAGCTCATGGCCAATGTGGACTCTAGATTACAAGTGCTTCCATATTCACAAGTATTTCGTATTTTCAGTTTTTCCGGCGACTTTCATTTTGCCGTATCTTAGAAAATAGGCCGCTTTTTCACAGGTTTGTATGAAAACAACTTCGAAAAGTCCTCGAATTCATGCTAAACAAAAAAAAATTCGCAAAATTTGTCGTTTTTGCCCAATTTCCCCTATCCAAATTTTTTTCGCCCTTAAAATATCAAATTATCGCAGTACGAATTTTCGCAGTGTGAATTCGCAGTGTGAAATTCGCACTGCGAATTTTCGCAGTCCAGTGCGACTTTTCGCAGTCCAGTGCGACTTTTCGCAGTGCGAATTTTCGCAGTGAGAATTTTCGCATTGCGAATTTTGCTTTGCACAACAGCTTTTTCCTTGCGGGTTTCTAGGACATTTAAAAGCACAGAGCAACCAATCAAACCTCATCATCAAAATCGAAATATCGCACCATTAACACCCCAAACGCCCTCCTTGAAGATGCCCAATTTTACTTTGGCTTAAAGGCAAATCACTCACAGTTGTCACCAGCGCAGAACGAACGCATTTTGGTATTCGGAATAGACTACCTTGTTTTCATTGTATCATGGTATTTACGAGCAAATATGTCTCATTCTCCTTCTTTCATTTAATACAAGAAGCAATAAGCTCAAAATAAAAAAAAGGTTTACCGACAACTATTGGGTTTGAGTCTGGGCGATAAAGTTTGTAGATACATCATTCTTTCAATTTAAAATAGATACCTCATTCTTTCCAGAAGATAGTTCTGCATTAATTTCCTAGTCATATTTTTAGCTTTTTTCTTAGTCGATTATGGAATTAAGCACAAAAACACATAAATTCACGATTTCAATTATTTGGATTCATGCTAAAACTCAAAAATTAGAGTCTGTATCAAGACACAATAATTTTGAATGAAATCGTAAAAACTCAAGGAACATTATAATTTAAAAAAACTATTTAACAACATATTTTTGAACTGAGAGCACTGAGTTGACTTTTCTATCTCTTGGTCTTGGATGAATCTGGATAAATGAATGCAATATACCCAGTACTCACACCCTAAAGCTCTCTCAGCTTTGTGGGATATGATTTCACAAATATGGACTCAACTCGATTCGCGCATGCTTGGCAACAATTTCAAAAACAAAATTTCAAAACCAAAACATACATAAACGGCCTAACGAGTGCTTCGGGATCTCCGGAAAATCTTCGTTGAGTACTCATCAAAATCTACAATGATGGTGCTTTTGTTTATGCGAGTCATATCAGCTTGGACATGCTACAGCATCTGTTTTTGATTTATTTGCTTTCACAATAGATAATATTAAAACAATTTCCTGAGATTAAAGCTATAACGTTCGCTGCCTACCTTTCAGTTCTGATTTCGAAATTTTCGAATTTTCTTTATTTTCTGCCCACATCGAATTCGAGCGGAACATGTTTTAGCAAAATTTTATGACGTTGTCGTGAACCGTTTGCATTAGCCAAGTAGAATTTGCTCTATTGTTGTTTTCATTGTTCAAGCGAATTGTTTATGGCTGTTGGTTGTTGTTTGTGAAATTACAAGTGTTGAATCAATTGGTATAGGATTCGGTTTTAATTTAATGAGCCCGCAGAGAGTGGGAGCTAATTGGACTGCAAGTAAGATAAATATGGGAAGAAAATCTTGTTTTATGTGAATTTTATTGGATACGTGATTCTTGTTAACAACAAAGCATAAGAATATGGATTCTATAGAAGCTTATATTTAATAAATATCTGAGATATGTAGAGTATCTTAACGGAGCAAATATTGTAAACTAACAAATTTCTTTAAATCTATGCGAATTTCTTCAAAACGGTGACTTTTAAAATGGTGATTATTTTACATCAACGAAAAGATTTATCTATTTATGAATTGACTAGTCGCCATGCTATTTGTAGCAAACAACTCTTTTTTAAACAAAGGTGTTTCGCAATAAATTCAGATATTATCAAACGTTTATTTTGAAGAAATCATAACAGCTCGTATTATTTCGAATTTAATTCAATATTATAATTTTTTTGTATTTTGGAGTAAAGATTTTCATTGAAGCTATTTTCTCCAAACAATAAATATAAATATTTTACAAAAAACAAATTAGATAAAACTAAATAAATGGTTTTATAGATTTTCTGCATAAAATAGCCAGAAGTTGGAAAATGAAGTTTCTAAGAGTCAGAAATTTTTGCATATCCTTTTTAGGAATTTAAAGCTGCGATAATATCAAATGGAAACAAGAAAGCACACTAGGTGTATAGTCGAAACGTTTAGAGGTTTATATAAGCAAATGTACATCAAACTAACAAACAGCTCGGTTTCATTAAGGTACTAGTACACTTTATAGATTTAAAAAAAATCGATTTTTTTATTGTTGCAATATAACTTCAAAAATGACCTCCTGAAATATTTTTTCGAAATTCGAAACTTTAATACATAAATAGTGACTTTGAGCGCGAGCGCGTTTTCGGCTCTTTGTACACGGAAAGAATTGCAATGGCCGAGGAAGCCAGCAAACATGCAACAAAGGAAGGACGTTTATCGAGAAAAGAAGCTCAACAACAGGAAGAGCAGGCTTTTATTGATGATGGCGTACTATTTTATGATTCAGGTATAGTAGATTAACCGATTGCGAATGCTTAAATTCGATTTTTTTAAACTTATTAATAAACAAAATGAAAAAAAACTTTAAATACGTTTTTCTCGAAACAAGGTTTTTTGCAACGGCGGACAGATAATCTCTGGATTTACTGAACCGATTTTGAAAAACTTTAATGCGTTTTATTTGTTAGAGTATCTTACATCGTAATATACCAGAATATGACCAAAAAATGGAAAAGCAAATTCCTGGCGTTAAAAAAATTAGGGAAAAACGTTTCGATTTTTGAAATTTTTTTTCACAAGTCCGCCATTTTTTCTATTGATTTTTGTTTTTTAAACCGATGATGCATTACGATGTGAAAGACTTTACTTTTTAACACCTTGTTAAAAAATTTTGTTTTAAACTTACCAATCCATAGATTATCTGTCCGCCGTGGGGCACGATTTTTTTCAGAACATAATTTCAGCGCCCTTTATAAAAGGGAAAAATAAATAATAAAATAAATTAAAAATTATCTTTGTATTTTTCAAATATCAAATAATATTGCAAAAAAAGATTCATGCTAATATTTAATAAAGTAACTGAGAAAAAAATTCTTGAAAAATGGTCATATTTTTGCTTTCTAAAGTGGACTAGTACCTTAAGAGACGTGTTAAGGAGTTCAACAATATTTGGGTTTAGTATAATAGCATAATGTTGAACCTAATGCTATACAGTGAGTGACTCAAATCAGTTTAGAATCAATTCTTACTTTTCGCTTTGAGAGACCTCTGTAGCTCGAGTGATTTTCAGTATCTTCCATCCCACAAATATAGACTGAATCTCCTAAATTTAATGCCTTTTTCATTCAGAACATCATAAAGCGCTTTTCTCTCATTTGATATCATAAATGGTGGAATAAATGAACAAAATAACTTTTATTACAAAATTACTTTAACTAGGCAAACAAGAATACACAAGGTGTAACAGCATCACATTGCCTATGAACCGATAAATAGATGTTGTGGTATATTCAATATTTTAGACACTCACTGTTCTTTATGATTTTTATTAAGTCTACCTTTAATCCTAACTTATGAAAGGCCATTAAAACAACGTATTTCACCTAACTTGCATCATAACTGGCCAAAAAAATAAAGTGAAAATAACAAAATTTCTGGATTAATGTTTTTTATGAGCTTCAAGGCACCGTACAAATTTAAATGTATATTTTAAAATAAAATTGTTTGTTTCTTAGACGCCTTGTTTGCGAAACAAACAAATAATTTATAAATCAGTTGGCAAATTGTCATTTTTTAATCAAAGCCTTAGCACTTTTCTTTTGGATACGTTTTGAGTGCAGCTATGTGAAATTATCCTTTTGTAAATAAAGGTTATTGAATTGTGATCAGGGTTCCCTTCTTGTCTATAAATCAGCATAGACAACGTATATCGTTTCTAAAGCTTATCAAAGCAAAGAATAATTGATACGGGAAACTCGATCGTTTTGCGGAATAAGCCTCCGAAAGCAGAATCAAATTGGAATTGTTTTTTCTTTCGGAGGCTTATTCCGCAAAACGATCGAGTTTCCCGTTTCAATTATTCTCCGCTTTGATAAGCTTTAATTTATCGATGGATATAAGTCGGAGATGTTAAAATTTGTCACAACCAGCGTAAATAAAATATTAATGATTTCCAACTGCAAGTTGCCACATCAGTCAATTTTGCACTGTGAGCTGGTGTCTGATGAGAATCTGTGCATACTTTCGAAACCACTTTGTCGAATAAAAATTTTCAATATAAATAAAATTTTTTTCAATTTTAATCATCCCGCAAAAACAATTCCAATTCACTTTTGTAAGTGTTTAAAATTTGATTGTAATTAAAATATATGTTAATAAAAAACACTTAAAATAAAGTGATAATTGTTTCCTTTTCAATAGTTTGGCTATATAAAAGCTTAACAACAACAAAAGTTGCTGCAACTTGGACCTAAGTATATGTTCCGGTTAATACTAAGTACTCTTGCAAAATAAAATCATTTAATATTGGGACTTGTTCATGATGTTAGTGGGCAAGTAGCTGATAGTTTAATTTTGGGGTGAAAAAAGAGCGTTAAAGAACTACCTATATCTATAATTTCAGACCTGCGTGCAGCCAAGATATTTGTTGTTTTTTACAGAAAAGATTTTTGTTGATGATTTGTTAATACGAATCAAGACAAAAAGTCATGAAGTATTTAATGCTAACAAATCCAGTCTGTTTCGGAAGTTCAGGGAGAGAAACAGTAGAGAAAACTGTGGCCAAATTTTATGCCCCCGATCATCCAGTAAGATTTTTATTTCGAAATAATATTCTGATTGATTTCAAATGCAGGCTTCCTATCGTTCTCAATTTTTTTGCAGCATCTATACGTAATACAATTTTTTACCACTAAATAATATTTAGTGTAATCCACTCAGCCAATGCACTAATGCTTAGTATGAACTTTTCGAATTTCTTTCTAAATATACTTTAACTAGGTTTTTTGATACTTTAAACGATTTGGCATAGTTGAGCCATCTTCAGAAGAATTTCATTATAATATATGTAATATTCTTAACAGTGGCATTAAATGAAACAAAGGGAGAAAATACATTCAGCTGCATTGTTACTCTCTTCGTGTAAAGAGATTGAAATTTGGTTGCGGCTCGTTTGGCTCACTCAATCCTGTACTTAACTCCCTGGAAAAGATGCTGAGACTGAAATGCTTTAAAAAAGACAACACCACGACGTTGAAAGCCAGAAAAAAGTCACATATAAATAAAACCTGTGCTCGATAATTCCAAACTTTTGTGGGATATGTATATATGTATGTATTTATAAGCACAAATTTATATCTAAACGCAAATCTACTTCCTTAACTACTTCAAAAAAAAATCTGTTAATAAAATCCTGCGTATGTAAACATAATCCTAAATTCAAAAGAAACTCCTCGAGTTATTTCAGATTGACCAAATACATATAGGTTTCTAGCTCACTTTCCTGAGAATGGCCGCTTTTTTTTTATTTCTTGAGATATACTTCTTATAGCAACGTAAGAGCGTTACACAAAATGTAAAGCAAACTAGTGGAGGTCACAGATACCGTGAGACAAATATTTTTCGAAGATTGAAACAATTTAATGACAAAAGACCTCTTCGAAGTGCTAGAATCTCGAAAAAAAATCTTGATGAAGGAAAATAAAATTGTTAGAATAAAAAAAGTCTTGAACACTTTAAATGTGACGATCGAAAAACTAGGTAAACTCATAATCTAAAATAACTGGCGAACTATTTAATATTTCATGCAGGCTCAATCAACACGCTTAACGATACAAAGTTATATTATTTTACTAGCGAATTTTAATAATTGGGATTGGGGCCAAAATACTCTACAGTGTAAATACAGTGTAAATAAAGGTTCAGGTTTAGTCGCTATCCTAAACATTTCATACCCAAACAAAATTAATACTAATCATCTGTTAATAACGTTTTCAACTCACAACAAAAGCATCACCGTTTCCAGCTTCCCATACAATAGATTTACATATTGCTTCATTTAAAAGTAAAATCTATCAGATCAAGCTGGTCAAAATAGTTTAGCTGCTAGATTTTAAGTATTCATTTGTCAATTGAACTTTAAGTTAGGTTAACAATGTACAATTTATACCCAATAAATCATCTTTTTGAAAATTCTATTTAAAAATTCACCTCAAACAGAGACTCGTTCGAAATGCATCTAAAGGGCTGCAATTTATTTTGAATCATGTAACTTGAATTCTTTGTTTAAAACAGTTATTCAGTTATTTAATGCCAAAAACTGGAAATTTCAATTTGTGAACTAACATTTTAAAATAAAGTGTCGTTGTTTCGATTTGTCACTGAAAGCTGAGTATTCATTCCCAAAGTTAAGTCCAAGATAACAGTTTGCTAATGTGGTTTGCTGGCATCCATTTTGCATTCAACTGAAGAACGGCCCAAGTTGTTAAGAATAATTTTGCAAAATGTTCCCACCACACTGCAATATCGCCTTAACACCTTTACGCACCATTTTAGCGGACAAATTCTAATATATAATGAATAAAAATGCTTAAATCTATGTAATATATCACCTTCCTTTAGATGGATCAGAAGCTTTAGGCTCAATTTAACTGTGTTTTGTGGCAATCAGAATAAGTTTAGCGGCTACTTTTATGCACTATAATTTGGCAGAAACATAAGAAGCAACCAGATACAGTGTTGTGAGATCGTCGGAATTTTCCCGTTTTGTGGGAATTTTCGACTTCTAAAACTTGAAAAAGGGAAAAAAGAAAAAGTCCTGCTCGTAGAACAAAATCGTGGGAGAAATGGTTTACATGAAATAAAACTGATTCTTCAAATTTCTACCAAATATATTTGAGGCAAACTTGAGCTTTTTTCTTAAAGTCTCACATTTCATCTAAAACCAGGAATGAAATGAACTAGAATCGCTTCTTAAGACATCGGATTATCGATTTTCAAAACGGCCAAAAGCAAAATATTGTTACGAACGTTTGAAGGCACTATTCAGCTTTTTAGAACAAAGTTTAAGCTATTTCAATACATTTAATACACGGTTTTAGTCAAAGCAATTACTGATTCACAAATTGTATGTTGAGTGCAGTAGTATTTTAAGAAGAATTTGCTTAAATTTTGAGAAACCTGGTTTCATTGACTTACTGGAAAATATCGAATTGAGTAAAGAGCATTTAGTTTCAGAAATGGATATTTATTTGAGATCAAAATGTTAAAAATGCATAGCGTATTTTGAAAAAGCTGTAAAATTAGAGATAAAAAAATAGGAAAAGAGTTTTACGTTACATGTAAAGAGCTTAGAGAGAGATCACCATTTAATAATGTTAGCTTCAAAGAACTCGAACTTTTAAGCCCTCAAATAGCTCTTGATAGTTCAAAACGAACGGATTCACTGCAGCTCAAAAATTTGGCAAAAAAAGTTGTAAATATCGAATGGAGAGATTTCTGCCCTACTAACCATAAAGGCTCTATCTAAATTTTTGACATTTTTGAGCTAATACCGGATTCGAAAACAACATACTCTATTCCATCATTCTACAAAATTTAAAAAACTAATCAATTGTGGAAGTACGTTTAAATCGATTTTAAAAAATTCACTCTCCATATATCTCCAGTACAAATCAAAACACAAATCATTCACTATCTCAAAACAACTAAAATGTAGATAGAACCTTTATGGTTAGTAGGGCAGTTCTAGTAGTAACTTTTTCAAGTAATGAAAAGCAGAGATTATTCCAGCTAACAGTAGAGGAGTTTTGGAAAGAAAGAGAAAAAAGCAAAAATTTTAGGATGCATGCATGTTTCCTCATTGAATTAAGATTTCAAAGTATGCTCTAGTTTTTCCACCTTCAAATGCTGAGTCGGAAACAATATTCTCCATTGCAACCGACGTTAAAATTTTAAAGTAAAGAATAAAAGAAGATTCACTGAACGCAGTTTGTTGCATTCGCTCAAATTTTCAGTCTAGAACTTTTACCTGCATTGCTTTTGAGCCTTCCGATTAACAATTTAATTTGCACAATGCACGAAATCTATTTAATTAGTTTAAAAATGAACGCATTTTATATTGCATTACAATGAAATGAGTTTTTCCTGAAATAAATGTTTTTTTTCTTCGCTGTAATAAATCAAATATATATGTACATATATGTGCATAAAATACATACATATATGAAACTGCTCTGTTTTTCTTAAAATTATTGGCATTTGCGCGATATTGATATACAAATATAGAACTGCGGTGAATAGCTCACATTTTGTCCGTGGAAAAAACCAAGGGATTTCGCAACCTGCTCTGTCAGAGAAACGTATATTGTCGAGGAAATTTCGGCCACGGAAACCTCACAGCACTGATTAGGTGTAAATTATTCATCTAAATTCTTTCAAAATTGCATCAAAAGCAAATTAATACCACAGAAAAATAACAGAAAGCTCAACATCAAACCACTTTTGTCCTACACTTTGTAAATTTAGGGCATGCTCCAAATCCAAAAAACTGCATATTTTACAAAAGCCCCAATTTCCTCCATATTCATGGCAAAGAAAGTATGCAGAAGCAGGATGCAAAAAATTTGTACTGAAAGCATTTGTATTTACATACTTGTATAAATATTTGAACATTTACTCGCTCCCTATGAATACATTCGAAAGTGCAAAGAAAAAGACCCAAAGGCCAACCGCGTACATTTTCTGAACTGTAATAAGTTGTCGTGTGGCAGCCAAAACCTCTATTTATAGATCGCGTCGCAAATTGATCGGCGTACTACAAGCAATTCAGCAAGAAAATCAAATAAAACTTACACTATGTTTATTTACGTTTGCATCTGCATTTAACATGGATCAAGCTGAGAGCTAGCATAGCATTCTAAATGCGAATCGGCATTTCGCATTATCTGACGATCCGTTCCGATGTGCATCATGCAGGCTGTTTGCATATTGCGAATGTTGGTTCGAGTGTGCACATGAACGCATTCTTTTGGATGCACTAAATGTGAATGTAAGAGAAACATCGCCGGCATCCGTAATTAATTACGTGTAGAGTGCACTTATTTTTAGGAATAGGGGGGACGGCAAGCCCTTAAATCGTAAGGTACGCTCCATGTTCTCAGTCTTATTTCGAAGTTTTTTTGCAAATTTATATGAAAATGCATACAATATGTCGGGAAAATTTAACTTAAAGAGCAGAACAACAGTTGTATTCCTGTATTTATACACACCTAAACATAATCGAGTATGTTTCATGCTTTTATTTTTTTAACTGATGTTACATCTACTCGCGAAAATTAGACAAGTGCCATATTCTTCGATATTTTATAGACATTTGCGTTCAGCGTTGCCTGATAACGTATGATAGATCTCATTCAGAAAAACTAAAAATTAAAGTCGAAAATACTCGATGAAACCTGGTTTGGTGACGAAGCTAAAATCCTAGTTCTTCAGGCCTTGGAAGCAGATACTAAGTGCATTGCTACTTGCTACTAAGGTGAAGCTCCAATTGTTCGTGAAACGGGTACGAAATCGACCCGATAGAGTGCGCTTGGATAGGCCGAGAAGGAATAACCCTGTAAATGATTTTTTTTTTATAGTTCTGTTATTTCAGTGCCTTGACAATTCAGTACACAGCTATGATTACATCTTATTGCACTACTTCTCCTTAAAAAGCAGAATACCTTGCATTAGGAGTGAGGAGTTAATGAATTTTCATTTCTAATCTGTACAAATGCTGGGGCTAAAAACTCTTACTTGTATATATTTAAATTAACATAGCGCATAATTAGACCTAAATCTTAACCAAGGCAGGTGTTAAATCAATCCTCTTTTGATCAGCGAAAAGCTTATATAATTGAATACCACATCCATGAACTGCTCTTGCGGCGCTGTTCTCTTGGAGCGGATAAATGACATTGAGGCAATCTTTTCGTTAGACCAATCTGTGCACCCTAGTAACCGATTTCATCTGCGGAAATTGCTTTTAAGTAAATTATAATGAACCACTTTTCACAACGTTACTATTTAAAAAAAATTATCGTTTAAAAAAATCAAATGAAGTCGAACTCAGGCTTCCACAATTAAATAAGTTAAGATGTAGGTGTGAATTATAAAGTACTTATGAATGCATGTAGTGTATTGAAGTGTGTAAACTAAAATCACTTGATAATACTTCTGGTAGCATACAGGATATGATTTTCGATCTTGAAGATAGTCGGAAACGGGTATTTAATGCTAGCATTCACGGTATTTCCCAAAGCAATGGTGAAGCTGATCGTAAATAATCACTGGAAATACTAAATAATGTCGTTGCAGCCCGATCATTGCAAGCTAATGACGTGCAAGTAATAAGAATTGGTAGACATAATTCGGACAAGAAACGGCCAGTTAAAGTAATCACCACGAATTCTACTACAGCAATCGAAATTATTCAGAAAAAGAACGAGCACAATGTGAAAAACTATTTGAGCTCATTGAATTGGAATATCGTGTCTGATCTCACACTTCGTCAACGCGAGAACTTAAATGAGCTGAGATCACAGCTTCATGATATTAACAAAAACAATCCGGAGACCACTATTTAATACATAAATGGCGTCCCTCGTACTGTATAAATGGAATTCCCCGTAGCCCAGAAAACCTAGATATCTCAATTTACTGTCAAAACACACGCGGAATCTGCTTTAGACTGCACGATTTACGACTCGCATTAGCTACGAAAACATATATACCATGTTACAATTTTCATCGAAACTTGGCTTAAATCGAACTATTATTCTTCCGAGCTTGGGCTACATGACTATACAATATAAAAACGAGAACGTAACTTATCTTCCACAAGTAAACAAAAAAGCGGAAATGTTCTCATCGCTGTTACCAATTTATTCAAGTCTACATTGGTGAAATACCAGTATACTGATTTAGAACAGCTGTTTTTTGTATCGATACAAAACCAGTTCAAACAATTATTTATACTGTTTAATTGGCCCCTGATAAGTCAGCTGATTCGTACCGTCAGCATGCAAGTGAGATTGTAAATTGTTCGAGAGCTTTTCCTGGTGCTAACTTAATCGTCATTGGTGACTATACTGTCCATGATGTTGATTGGAGCTCTTGTTCCTGGTCGATAAACAACTCAACGGATTTCACTTACATAAATACTGCTCTCCATACTGTCAATTGGTGTATTTTAAATAATATGCCATTAAATGAAGCAGTTAGCTTCTTTTAACATGTTCTTAATGACGTAATATATTCTAATGTTCCTTGTATAACTTTGGGTAGTAAAGTATTTCCGGTTTAGTTTTTTTCCAAAACTACAAAGATTAGTTTATGATGAAAAGTTTGCTCATTTGAATTTTAGATCTACCAGTGAACTTAATTACCATAATCTATTTTTTAGTTTAACGTCTTAATGTAAAAAGCTATCAAGGATTGATCTCCAGCGCTACATTTATAAATTAGATGCTCAGACCCCACAGAATACTATGTACTTTTGGAGGGATATTAGCTCTCGTAAATCGATGTATTTTATCCGCAATACTTAAAATTTTTGGATACGTTGCCTGTGATTGCATTTCTCCTTTTGTTCGACCTCGCATTATACCTGTTCAGCATGGCTTTTGCATTGGTAAGGCTACCGCTTCTAATCTTATATCTTACCATAATTATATTTACCTGCTCTTTTATGAATGCATCACAAGTCCATCCATATATACAGTTTTCTCAAAAACTTTCCGCAAACTCAATACCAATTTTCTCTGTAAGAAGCTTAGAAATTTTGATTTTCACGGCTCTTTATTATGCTGGTTAAATAGATATAATAATTTATCTCGGAAAAATTTTCCTACATCAGGTGTTCCACAAGACTTACACTTGGGGCCACTTTTATTCTTGATATTTATCAATTACATACATATGGCTTTCCAGGATATACAATTTTTTGCTGACGATTGTAAAATATTTAGGGCAGTTTCTTGCTATGACGACATAATTATCCTGTAGTCTAATTTGGATAGTTTCTATACATATTGTGTTTAAAATAACTTATCACTCAATGTAACCGAATTTCAATAAATTGTCTTTAAAATAACAAGATCTACGTTTCTGCATACAAACATCATCAATGGTTTACTTTTATCACAAGCTAACTTGCCCTAAGACTTAGGAATTCTAGTGGAATCTTCTTTGAGTTTAATGGATCATATTAATGACATCACGGAACAAGGACGCAAGACTATTAGGCTTTATAATTACATAATAAACACAATTTCAACAATATTCAAGCACTAAAATCTCTATACTTTTCGTTTCTTCGTAGTAAAATAGAGTACAATTTGGTCGTATGGATATCTATATAAAGGCTCAATGCAAATGTTTACGTTATATTGGGTATAAACTTCATATCTCTACTGAGGCCAATCAGTATCGCAGCATCTTGTCTCTTTAAAAAATGGATTCACTGGAGGCTCGTAGATGTTAATATGTTGCGATGTTTTTATAGAACATAGTTAATGGGGTTGTTGATGCTCCAGATATCTTGCAGGACATCTCACTAAGGTTACCAGTAAGAAGTACAAAATCAAATGAGTTCTTTAGTTGCAAAATGAGACTGAAAGGTTTTTGAAAACTTTTCAGAAACAGCAAAAAACTATATTTTCTTTCCTGGTCAATATATCAAACCCATTTTTTTTTAATAAATTGAAAATAAAAAACTACACAATATTACAAATTTTCATAAACTATGGATTATGTTAAATATTAATTAATTCGCATTTACAGTTCATCAGGACGCGTTTTGGAACAAAATCGCCTTCAGGTGTGGTTTTGGAACGAAACTTCATGTTGGAGTCGGGTTTTGGAACAAAACAAAAACAATTATATTTTTTTTAATTTTTTATTTTTGCCTGTAATTTTTGTTTTACAGAAAGTAGGTGCCTACCTTAGAACATAACTTAAAAAAACAATTATACAAAAATAAGTTTAAAAACATGGAAAAATGAGCAGCAAAAATATTGTGTTAAACATTTTTTTTTTCGTCAATAATTGCATCCGCATCCCAAATATCGTTCTCTGTAAGATTATTATAATCTATACGACGATAAAAACACTTGTTGGATTCATCAGTTTCATCCTCCGAATCTATATTTTCTAAAAAATAGAAGCAAAATGACACAACTTCAGTCAACGCATACATTTAATGTATGTTAACGATTTCTAAGATCAAACATGTGAAGTCGCAATCAGTATGCCCGCTTAATTTAAAACAAGATTAATAATAAAAATAACCATTTAAAAATATGTGACGAACAGAAGTTTAGCCTTTTCTTAAAGTTAGAACATTAGGTCGGTTTTTGGAAAAAATAACAAGAACCGTTTCCGACATTGCTAAGGTTTGAGTCGCTTTTTGGAACCAAACCGTTCAAAATATTAGACGCCATTTTGAAAGAAAAAATCTCTGTTCAGGTCGCGTTTTGGAAATAAGGCTGTTTTTCAAATCACTTTTTAAGGCATTTAGACTGGGTTTGGGATAAAATAAAGTGCACAAATCGATTCCTGAGAAGATTTCCTATAAGAAATGGTGTTTAACTCAGTTTCGTAAAAAATCGCTTGAGTCTCATTTTGCAACTAAAGAACTCAAATGATCTCTTCCACATTCAGATTTGTAGAGCCAACTATATACAAAATTCACCAACTAAACGGTTGAAAGCTTTCGAAAACGTTGTTGCTTATCATCTGGATGTATGTACATATTTAATGTAAAAAAGGGTAAATTAAAAAGATTTATATTGGATTTGTTCAAATAAACGATTTTTGTAGTAAGTATCTATGCTAGTATTAATTTGTAATTAATTTAATATAAGCTTCAGCTACTGTGTACTTAATTCTATGGACAATTGTCCGTTTATAAATAAATAAATAAATATTTATGTACCTATGTACATAATATGTGCATATTCATGTTTGCGTATTTCTGTAGCTATTTTCATATTATATTTCAAGCAGATGATTTCCACGTTGTCTGCGGTATCAATAATCAATTGCAGTTACAGTTGCAAACACTACAAATTTACATACACACACAAAAATTCCAAGAGAAATATTCTCTGAAAATAAACTTTCTGACACTTATCGCATTCTCATCGAACATGTTCGATTTATTTTTCAGCTGAATCTGGCAGTCGTGTGTCATCGCTTTTCATTTGAATCGTAACTATGTCAAATGAATTTGCCCGTGGTATTTTTCTGCCAGTGTTGGCTTCTTGGATTCGTTTCCATGAGAAGTGATTTTTTTAAAAAAGCTCATTTCATTTCAGGGAGAAAATTATTAAATACATCAATTTTCAACCAAATACCAAGAAATAAGCAAAATGCTTGGTTTTGAGCGAAATTGGCTTAGTAATGAACTGTCAAAGTGAAAATTCACGTAGACAAAACCTCTGTAGATATCGTTCAGACTAAAGTATTCGCACAGTTAGTGTTTTCAGAAATAAATGCTTACAGAAGCGGAAGTTGAATATTTTTGATGAGACAACTATTTGTAGCATAATTGCCTATTTGTTATTTAAGTAATAACATACAATTTTTTGCAGCTTTAACATTAGTTCTGGAAAAAATATTTTGAGCTAATAAAATTTCAGTTTTTGTTCATAGTTCACTTTAATTTAAGATACATCGATTTTTTTTTGTATAAATCTAGCAATGTGTTTCTTAATAATCTTTTTCAATCTATGCATTAACGAATTTTTTCCACTCATCTCTTATAACATCCTGAATTTAATCTTGTCAGTAATGTGATGCTACCTATTCTGTTTTTTGAGTTCATCTATCAATTTTCAAAATTCATCGATCGGATTTAATTGCTTATTCTTATTCGAAGTGAAAATCAAGTTGAAACCCTAGTTTTTCGGCACTCTTTATAAGATTACTTATTTTTAAATGTTTACGTAAACAAAGTTTATTTATAACGCCGCCAATAATCACAAGTTCTCCAACTTCAGCAGTTGCCCTGCAACAACATGCCATGAAACAACAAGGGTCTATTATTTCCATAACGGTTTTCAGGTTTATTATTTCCATTACACACGAAAAATGACAAAGGTAAAATTCCCTTGCTTATAACAGCAATCGCAGGGCTAAGTAATTCATTATAATGAAATCAACGGACAAAGTATTAGGGTTGTGCCAATACTTTCTTCGTAGCAAAATTGTTTTTTCCACACCGATATTTCTTTTATTGAAATATTTTCAATTATACAATTTTATTGGTTTTTTTACTGAAAATATTGGTTGTGCCAATACTTTTAACTACTATTAACAAAACATTTCTGAGTCGAAAAACGAAATACTCGTATTTACATTGATTGTTAATTTTTGAGTGAAGTTCTCAACCAGTTTTGACCCCTAGACCCAAAAACAGTCTCGTGGGATTTCTTTACTTTACCGATATTTTTTTGGTGGGTATATGCATTTTCATTATATTTCTCTGTGTACAACAAAAAAAAAGTATAGGAAGTAAAATAAGCGCCTACATATAGCACATAGAGTAAATGATAAACACTAAACCAAATACAAAACCGAATCTACCAGTGTCATTTTATTTTATTTAAAACAATTAAGATACTTTTATTTAAGGTTATTTACCTTGTTTATTTTATTTTGATATCTAGTTTATTATCGTTAAAAAAATTAAGTTAAATTGACACATGAATTTAAATTTTATTTTCCTTGACTTTTGAAACTATTTGTCATGATAAAAATGTTCAACTACATGTTTGAACCTGTCGCAAATCTGTATCAATGATTGAAAAAACGGATCTTAGCCTCTATACACCTGTTGATTGAATCAAGGCTAAGGCAGTGGTGACAAACGAGCTGGCACCCAAATGTATTGTAATCTGCAAATTAATCAGCGAAATAGTACTACATGTACTGACAACTGTATTCATTGTACATTCTATTCATAATTCAGTAAACCACAGCCAAAGTGTATAGACGATAAGTGAGTAAACTTTTTCCAAAGTTGACGAAAAAGCACATTGCCATCGGTATTGTCCCCACTTGCGGTTTTACAAAATTACCAAGCGAGTCTAGCGATATGTTAGGACATTTTGCTAGTAATGAGCCGTACATGAAAGACACTCAAACTCGCCTGTTTAGTGCGACAACAATATACATCATATGATGGGAAAGTGAAAAACTACACATACTTATTCGTTGCAGGCCGGTTGAAGTGAAGTTTATGACCGTATATGTATACGGAGTTTATAGCTTGGTTAAATATATACTGATGACCAAAGTATAGTAAGACATTTTATGGCCTGATATCAATTAAAATGTTGCACTGACGGTGGTTTAACCAAGCTAGGTTCTAAAACAAAATGGCGCCCAACGTGGGTTCCGCAATATATGGTTACAATGCCTCATATTTAGACTGTATTGTTGTACTCTTTCGATGGCATTGCATAAGGTTGCAATATAGAAGTGACTTTACTATAGAAAAAAAAGAGCATCACATGCCAATTACTTTTCACATCTCTCATAAAATCAATCAAGGCAACTTCCTAACGCTTTTAACCTCATCTTACTTTTATTTACATTTAAGTAGTTAAAACATTACTTCTCGAGTGATTTTGCTCGACGCACTAATAACCTTCTCCTGTACCAGGATTTGGGACTAAGATCACTCAGGGACTGGGTTATGGAATTGACAACAAGATTTAACTTACGTACAGACAAACATCAGAATATACCATTTATGCGCCCCGCGAAGGTATTGTGTGAAATTGGAGTTCATGAATGTACTTTTTAACTACATACATATATAGGCCTCTCAATGATTAAGTAGGACAAGATTTAAGGATAAAATTTAGATCAAATTACGTTAAATTAATCTAATTCGTGGCGTAAGGTGGGTATTTAGTGGCTTTTACCAAGACGATTCTAGCCACTGTAGAGACTGGATAAGACTGTTAGTGTGTAAGATAGATTTGTATTTTTATGGATTGAATTTTTATGTTGCACAAACAATCCTTACTGCCTACGTGTCGATGGAAAAAAAGAGTGTTAAATTTTGCAAAATTTAGTAAGCCACTTTGACTGCCTACGTTTATATCATGGAATATAAAAATACTACCTTGAAGCTATACAACATGTGTTCTATTCAGCATTCAAACAAATATTTTTTTCTTCAATAATTTCAAACTCGACTTGTATCTCAAAAACCAGTATAAACGAAATTTCTAAGAGAGGCAGGTACCACTGATCGAAAAATCGATAGTAGCAAAATGTGTGAAATTCACTGACGGTCAATGAGCTTCACGTTCAATTGCATCCTCCGGCAACATAGAAATGAAAAACTTCTATTGTGAGAATGGTTCATTGGTACTGGATATACTAAGTCTACCTTTTCATCATTTCGTGTACTGTAAATATGGAGAAAAAGCGTTACGACAAAGTCAAATACAGAAGTATCGTACATGATAACTGACATAATGATGTGACGCGTCGTTATCGTTGTCGTGTATTGCAGACTGCCAATACCCGGAAACATGAATATGATGAACACTAAGCACAAACTAAAAAGAAAAACTTTTCTGATGGATGGAAAATATTTACTCTACAATAATTTTGATCAGGTGCAGAAAGTTTCTGTGCGTGCTCGTGTGTGCGTTCGCTTAAACTCAGGAATGATTACTGATGATTTTTTTCTGTGGCCTCAAAGGAAAACTTTGATAGTATAAAAAAAAACTTTAAATATGTTTATGAGCTTCTGTTAATATTGATTTACTCGTCCGTAGTCTAATTTGCGTTGAAAAATGCTGTGGATGCGAATACATTTGTCCCAATGCGAAATCGAAAGGAAAATACGAGTTTTTGATTGAAAATCTCGCCTGAAAGCCATGTTGGTAATAGGATGCTGGTGAGGAATATTTTTACAGTAGATTAATGTATCAAGTTTTTGCCTTTGAGAAACCTCTAAACGCATATAAACGTGCATAAATAGTGATTATTTTGCTAAAAATTAAAATAACATTTATCGAGATTTTTAATCAAACTATTTTGACTTTGTTGTTTCAAAAAAAACTTGAAAATTGAAGATGAAGGCAAATTGTCCTCAAAATATATATATCTGCCAAGAAATAGAGATGTATTTAGCTTTTAAAAGAAAAAATATTCTATTAAATATATTCTTTCTTTCCGTTATATGTATACGGTCTTTCATGTTAAGGAAAAAAAGCACTCCTCAAAAAAGGCAATAGGAACAAGAAAAAAGGTCTGGATCCAAGTATAGCTCTCTAGAGGTCAGGCAGACAAAAAAAACCAGGAGTACAAATGGGGTCCTAATTCAGCCTCGGTCCAAGTAAAGAGGAACAGTATATCTGACATTTGTTTCAGCCTTCAGTCCAGCCTAACAATATCAAAGAGAATAAAATGCTGATAATTGGAAGTGATGCCAATGCTTATCCCATAACAGTCAGCTCTGGAGGTGAGCGACTCTTTGATGTCCTCTGTACTATGTAATAATTTAGCCAAAGCAAAAGTTCCTGACAGGCAAGAGCTACTAGAATTCACGTAAATGCTAAATAGTACATTGCATCTAATAACGAAGAGAAATATTCAACATAAGATTCGACCTTTGATAATTGCCATATGAACTTCGAGGTTGGCCAAGATATTGTGAAAAAAGTAAAAGAGAGGCAAACAAAGTATACAAACTGATGAGGTTAACAATATAGCCATGCAGCGGCACTTCATGGCCTGCATCCGAGTTTCACTACGAAACCGGTTTTGGAAGGCTCTGTGGGCACAGTAAGCAGAAAAATCCTCCAACATTACAACGATAACTAACCTGCAAAAATCAGAGCCCCCGAAATGAGGCTGAACTAAGGAGTAAGACATAACAGAAAAGTTACAAGATCAGAGTTTAACAGGTCGACAAATATTTAAAACTAAAAGGCTTGAAAAAAGAAACTCTCAGTAGATACTCTAAGTTGAATGGCTTGGAATTCCCTTTGGAAAAGTCGCACTAGAATCCCAGAAAGCTCTGATTAAAGGCCACCAAGGGCACCAGGGACTACTTAGAACCCTCAATCGAATGATGACGATCATTGTCGGAGAAGCATTGGAGTAGCAACAATGGGGAAGCCGAGAAAGAAAAAAACCTCACTCACAATTGACAAACAAAATACCATGAATGAAAAACCTAAGTAAACAATAAAGTTTTCCAAACCTTTTAAATCGCTCAAACCAAACGGCACCAATCCGACTCCGCTACTAAGAACCAGAGTGATATCGAAAACAAGTGTGGTACACATATTTAGAGCAAAAATTCAGTTACAAAACGGTATTTTAAAAAGACACAAAAACTTTTTCCAATGCGCACAAGCTGATACAAATAATAGAAAAAGTATTGAATAATAAAGAAATCGTACTGTGCGCCTTAATAGACATAAAGGAAGCCTTTGTTAATGCAAGGTACAATTCGCTCCAGCATGTGCTCCAAAGGAGGCATACCTCTCAAATGGTAGTGAAATGGGTGAGTAAAATATTAAGATAAGAGATGTGCTTGCAGAGCAGAAAGGTGAATACCACAGGGAGGAGTATTATCCGTTAGCTATGATTCCTACTGGCTGATAAGTTTTTCGTGAATCTCGACAGAAAGAGTCTAACCACTCTCGGGCATGCAAACGACACCACAGTAAAAATTCGGGGCTCACACTCATACACTTTGAGATTCAAAATGGAGAAGATCTTAAATGCAGTAATGGTGGAAGACGAGATTTTATTCATAGACCCTCAGAGAACAAGCATAATACCATTCAACAGCAAAATTATTGTACAATTGATAGGAATTTCTCTAAAATTAGGGGCATAGTTAAGCGTCCGTAGAAGGAGGTAAAATGTTTAAGAATCCACCTAAATTTGACACTCACCTGGGACACTCATCCAACAAAACGATATTTTAGGCCACTTAAACTTTTTGGTGACAAGGTAAATGGTTGGACGCTGTTGGGGACTGTTTAAAAGGTAGATACACTAATCGTACAAACAAATGGTGGCTCGAAAAACTTCATAGAATGACCTGCCAACTCACTACACAAAGAGTATCAACTACTCCACAGGCAGGAGTGGATGCCCTTGTAAACTTGAAACCGCAACACTTCAAGATCCAAGAAGAAGAAGCAAAAAAGCTATTAGCCTAGAACAGGTCTACAATTAAAAATCAGAAAACGTAAAAGATCTCCTCAGAATTTTGGAGGAGATCATGCCTGCAATGTAAATTTTGAACTTGAGCAGTTCAAAAAGACTAAATCAGCCTTGAGGAAAACGTTCGAAATCACAAGTCCAACAAGGAACGTTACCCCCATCGCACAAACGGCGCACATATGGTATTCGGATGGCTTAAAGATGGATTGTGAAGTAAGAGCCGAAATCTTTTGACTCAGAATTTTATATAATAAAGATAAAAATAAAGTCTAGCGCATCAGAACCGCTAGAAAACTAGTTTTCGAAGAAATATTCTTTGAGTGACAAAAAAATGTGGAAAGACGTAATACACTTTTTTATAGAATCATATCAACCATTCCTTATCCAAAGCAACAAAACTCAACTATAACACAAATGATGAAAATGTTCAGTGGTGGCAGCACTTTCCCAACGAAGCAGCAATAAGTTTACCATAACAAACTCATACTTAAATCAACTTATCCTTTGAATTTCGTTCTCATCACAGGATTTCATCGAAAGTTTCAGCGGTTAAACGTTGTTTGAGGCTGCCATCCGAAAAATGTTCAAAACTCGGAAAATTTAGAATCTGGTTTCTTATTTTTATCGCAAATGCTTTGCATATGAGTATGTAATTTGAAGCATCTGTTGGTGCAATATTTACAAAAATGGCTAATGCTGGTTACCCTGTGTCAGCAGCAGAGCAAAATATATACCAAATTTGCTTCACGTAAAGTTAAACCCAACCAGTAAATTTTGTTTCGCTGGAAGTAATACGGGTGAATTTTATGGTAACCACCCTCAAAACTTTTCAAATTTTTAAAGCGTTAATATTCATTGTTAATTTTCATTGCAGGATCATTTCCATTTGCAAATCTAATGACATAATCGCTCAGTAAAGAAATTCCACAAAATTACAAAAATGGTCATAGCTGGCAGCCCTTTTATGATTTTTGTACGAAATTCATACGACATTTGGTTTACATTAAGGTTCATTTACTCCATGAACTTCGTTTTGATTTCTGCACTGGACCGGAAGTTATAGGGAAAAAAGCTTTATTTTGCTGAGCAAAGTTGCAAGATTTATGAGACAAAAATCACCATAGCTGGCAGCTCTATTATAATTTTTCAACCAAATTTTCACCAAATATTATCTGAAGCATGATCCAAGTACTGTGTGAATTTTGTTAAAATCTGATGGCTGAATCGGAAGCTGTGATTTTTCAAGATGGTACCACTGCCGCAGGGTTGCCCGCATTTTAAATTCACTTCTATCAGACCTGGTCCTAGCTAAAGCAAACACGTCCTGTAAATTTCATTATGATCGGATAATCCGGTTGTCAGTTCTCGTGAACAGAGCTTTTGAGTGCTGAAAATAGTGGTAATTTGGTGATGGGTTGCCGTTCTTGCGCAAATCGGAATTTTAAAAATTTCAATTTGAAATGATGGACAAAGGTCAAAATTTATCAATGATTTGAATTTTTTGTCAAAAATCAAAAATGTTTGAGGAGTGTCAGTGATTTGATTGAGTTTGATTGAGGAGTGTCAATGATTTGATTTGACAGGGTTACCCGCACTATCTTCAAAATCCATATGTGTTAAATTTTAGTCAACATCAATACGCTCGGCAAATTTCACGATGATCGAATGTTTTTGTCAGAAGTAATGACAAATAAAAATTAAAAAAAATGTATACTTACTTTTAGGCACGCTGCACCCACACACGGCTCAAAATTTTCAATTTTTTAACATAGGCAAGCTTTAAACATAATAAATTTTCATTCCCAAATATTTGTTTTTACAAAAATTTACACTGCTTGAATATATAGGAGTACCTAGAAATTAACTAAAACGCTCGCCACCGCCAAAAGGTTTAGGATATCTGAATTCTAGCAGATCATAGACCTACTTACTTTATTCATCTACGTTCTCCGAAAATTTAGCTCAATCGGATCGGCCACTCCAGAGATTATCTCCCTTAATCATTTTGCTGGTATGTATATGTATATATATATATATATATATATATATATATATATATATATACAGGTATATATATATATATATATATATATATATATATATATATATATATATATATATATATATATTTATATATATATATATATATATATATATATATATAAATATATATGTATATATATACATATATATATATATATATATATATATATATATATATATATATATATATATATATATATATATATATATATATAAAGAAATATGAATTTTCGGCGAAACGATTTTAACACTAATTTTCTTCGAAAATTAGTAAAAACACTAAGAGTATCAGAATTTATATGCTTTTGAATAACCAAGTGAATTTTTAGGAAATAAATAGCGATCACGTATATTCAACAATACTCTCAGAGGTGACGATAGCCTCAAATGAAATTGGGTTACGCAACACAAATGCTAAATATGGAGCTAAAATGCCTTTTATTGGTTCCCACCGATTCTGGAGGTTCGCAAAGACAAACACGAACAAAAAACTGAAAAATATTGGAAGCTACTAGATTAATCTAGAGGGCTTGAAACACTTAAAAAAATGCCTTAGCTTCGGTAAAAAAAGAGCAAGAGAAGCAATTGCTCTCTGCAAAACTAGCATAAGAGTCTTATGTACAGAGTTTATATGTCACTTTTTGCAATAATTACTCCCACAATACATGTAAGAGGTAGGACTAAAACATCTTCAAAAATACTGTCTAGCACAGCGAGAAGAAAATTACAACTCCTTGGCTCTGCTCTTCTGTTCACATAATACTTTAAAAAATCCCGCCCAGGGACAATGCGAAGTTCATAAGAAGCTTAAATATCCTATATGATATAGCACAGAGGAAGCACAATTGACCCAAGTGGTCATAATGCCAGTGGCCATCTGAACCCACTTCAAGCAAATCAATCAGTCAATGAAGGACCACCAGAAAATTTCAGAAGCGGATCATATAGAAATATGTAAACTTATTATGTTCTGGGCATTTCATTTGACTATTTCATAAGGTAATGTAGGAGACAAACACAAAAAAATATATAGTTTTTTACTTCAGATATTTCAGCTGGATTTAAGGATATAAAAGATGTGTGGTACAAGAGAAATAAATTAAATTTAGGTTTCGACGCTCTAATACTTTATTTTTTATCATCTATATTATATATTATATATTTATATTATATATATTTGATGAAAATACTAAATACTAATACTAAATGATGAAAATACTGGTATATTTGATGAAAATACTAAAAATATACTGATACAGCTCATGGCATCTGCTGATGCTACAAAATAAGGGAATAACTTTTCTTCTGAGTAATTAATCGGGTACATTATTTTACTTTTCAGATAAGAAACAGTATTACAGCGTAAATTCCAAAATAAAGTTATTTCCAGAAAATCCACAATCCGTTGGTCCCCAAGATCTCTTGACCTTACGGCGCCTGTGTTTTTTTTGGAACAGGAAGTTAACAAAGTAGACCCAAACTTTGAATGATTTAATATATCCGTTCGAACGATAACTGACCGTGCCCCGTTATCCGTTGCAGACCTCGATGGAGTAGTGAATAACGTTTTGATTAAATGTCGCACATGAGTCACCGAGCATGAGAGAAATCAAGATTCAAAAATTTTTAAAATTCAATTAGAAAACTCAATAGATTAGCAATTGAGATTAGCAGCTCGAGTGAATGGACTCAAATTTGGAGTAAAGAAAGTGGTAACAAGTTATTGGGAAGAAAAAAAGTACAAGGTTAAATTTTGAATTTGTTAAATTCAAATAGACTAATAAAACAAAAGGTATTTGTACGATAGTGTAAAATATTGTTAAAAATTTATGTGAAAAGAGAAGAAAGTGAAAATTTCAAAGTGTCAAGTATTGGGGATTTGCGGGAAAATTGAAAGTGTTAAACTGGTAAAATTCTGAATTATCCATGCTGGCGGCAAAAAGGGAATTTATACTGAGGTGAAAAATTAACATTTGTGTGGCGCATCAACTTACATAAGCATTTCAAATCGACTGCAAGTAAATTTTTTGTGATATTTGACGATTAGTGAAGCTGAAGAGGTCAAGGCTTGTAAGGGTGAAACCCTCATAAAATATTAACCTGAACGAATCATTTCGAATCATTTTGTCAGTGCAGTATTGGACGAATCATTTTTATGGCTGAAGGAATACGAAATTCACAAATCTTGCCAAAGCATTCCAAGACTTATACAGAAAACCTATTATTTTCTAATTTTTAACGAAAAAAATCTCAATGTTGAAGTAATGGCAAATTTAAAATTATACAGAAAAGGAAAAAAAACGTGAAATCTGTTAGTATTAATACATTGCATTTTGTTTGTTAGTTTACAATTCTTGCTTAGATATTATTGAGGCTATTTGGTGTGGGTAAATGATGTGTGTAAATATTGCACTTCTTTCAAAGTTGATGTTTTTTTTTATTTGATTAACAAATTTATTTAATGAATACCCCAATTCATTTTTTTTTTTGTTTTTTTTTCTGTATGATTATGAATCTACTGTCAAGATTGGTGTAAACCAGTCCTGGCCGGGTTTGGGTAAAATTATTTAGACTACCCACACCGAACTTTTTTTTCTTGGTTTGATTTGTAGTATTAATTGGTATTTTTACCTTTATTTCTCTATTTTATCTTTGTTTTTGCTAATTTATTTATTAAGTAAGTAAAATGAATTAGTTTTTATAAAGAAAAAATAATGATTCCCTCTCTGAGTTTTCCTTTTACCTTTTTCTATTTTGTGTGTGTGGTTTATTTTGTTTTTCGTATTGTGTGAAAATTAATGATTTTGCGTGCTGTAGCTCGAAAAACTTCATCTGCCCCACAGCGCACGCTGGACTGAGCTAGCTGGCAAAGTAAGGCACGCTGGGGCAACTAAAAAAGGAGAAGTTCTTAAAAATAAAATTATGCTGCACTGGCGGCGGCTCGCTCTGTTGACTTTTAAAATTCAATTAGAAAACTCAATAGAAGTGTATTATTTTATAAATGAATGTAGAAACAATAAATTATGTGAATTCAAAAAAAAATTTATTTGCGTTTCTTCATGTAGCAATATTTATCAGCCATCCTGTATAACTGTCGCACACAAGTTTTCTGTTGTATTTGAGTTGTGGGAGTTTGTATACACTTTAAGATTAATATTAGTGAAATTATGAATTAATAGCAATAAAGTTGAATTTCTAGAGAAAACCCGACAAATTTCGCCAGAATACCAATTGCTAGATCCTGAAAACTTATGACTACAAGCCCATTAAAGCAACTTCAAGGTAAATGGCTGATGAAATATAATCAAATCGCATTAGAGTCTATAATCTAAATATGACATACCGTCATAGCCCGAAAAATGTTCTATATTCCCCAAAATTTTGATCAAAATTTTCAACACGCCTCATCAGTTTCTTCGCACCATTCTATTCTAATCCAATGGGAAAAACCATCTCTCTCAGTCATAGCAAAATGTCTTTTACTTTAGAACATACTAAATAGCCCACTCAGCTGTTGTTCCTGCTCTTGTGAGAAATGGGTAATTAAAGAGTGACGTAATGCGTATCACTTTAGTGATTGGAAGAACTTCATAATAAACGCACAATGCTTTCGAAAAAGATTTACGATCTACAATTGATTTCCGCTTGTAGGCTGACCGGAAAAAGATTTATGAATTTCATTCGATGAAATATTTGTGATTTTACTAAAAGCATTGATGCACTTTGTATTTGCAATGCCGGACAAATGATAATTTCGGCATAGTTTCAAATTCAAATGTGCTAGTGGATTTATGCATAAAATCGCGTGGATTATGTATGCATTTGTGAATTTATGAAGTGTTTAGTTTCCGCATAATGGAAAAATATTTGCATACTTTGAATTTATTGGACTATTTCGTGTACATTGCGGCAGTGCTTTATGTTGCTTGGGTCATTGCTATGTGCTTTACCTAATACAGCAATAAATTTAATCGAAAATCACAAATATCTAAGAGTGCAAAGCATTTATAAATATTTGCGAAATAGTCGGAATATACTTTGAAAATAGGATTAAATAGATTACTCAATGATTTTTGCAAAACTATGATGAAATTGCGGAAATTGCTTTCAACTCACGTTTGAATAGGTATGCTAGCTTGTTTCTATTCAATGCATCCCATAAATTATTTTACAGCAATATAAAACTATGACCGAATAGTAAAAAATAATTTCAGCTCAACTTATGAATTATGAATAGCATTCTATATTGATTGAATTTTATTAATTATTAATAATATATTAATTAATTTGCAAATCTGTTTCAAAATAATCTATCAACAGATGGACAATATTCCCCCTAATATTTCGTTCTAATTGTAGCATATATTGTTTCAATCAGTAAGTAATACACATACTTCATTTCAGATACTGTCCGTTTTTAAGTCACGTTGCACGAACATCATGAGCGAATTATTTAACACCGTCATTCCTTATCCATATGTTCGAAATACCGCATCTTTTATGTAGCAACATAGAACACACACTCCACATACTTTTGCATGCTTTAAGAACGCTCATATGAACCATCATTTTTTTATGTCACTTTTCTAATGAAAACATGCCTTTCGAATGACTTTTTAATTATATTTCTTAATGACGCACGCAAAACTATCTGAACATATTCGTGATACAAGCAAACCAAATGAGAATCGAAAACAGTAATTTTCTCGGCTACATGTATCTGCCAAATACTTATGGCGCCAGCTCGAAAATATCGGGTGCATCTAAATTTGAAATTTTGTCGAAATGTCCCAAAGTGATTTCCTTTGTACACCTACGACTGATAAATTTCAAGATTTTCCATTCATTAGCATTTTTCATCAAGTCAAATGAAAAACTTAAGTCACAGCGATCAACAGTGAGACAAGATGAAAATTAAACAGATTTAAGTTTCTAGATTGTGATTATTTGAATGAGTATTTTAGTGAGAATATATAAGTACACATTATATGTACATATGTGTTTTGATTTACCAATGGTAAAAATTGTGATGACTATTTTGAATTCGATCATGAGCATCGATTAGTCAACTGGGTGGCGTTTAAATGTATTGGTCTTGTAGTGAGTTTGCACTTTGCTCTCTACATTGTCTTAAAAAAGGTAAAACGATTCTCGTAAATACAAACTATTTACCACGCAAGAAAATGTTTCGATCCCATTATTTGAATTACTTTCCATTTCGAAATAAAGCAAAAACAAATCACAGTTTATATGCTAAATTGTTACATGTGTGCTAAAATTAATTGAATATAAAATACTATCATCTGTTGCTCCAAAAATGTGAAGTACCATATATCAAAGAAACTGTCGCAATCAATATTATAGATATTGATTAGTATGTTATTACTATATACTTAGTATTTTATGGTAATATGTATTGTAAAGCAGCGCACGCCATTTTGCTCTATTTTTAAATCATGCAAATCGTTTTGGAAGCCGTATACTGATCATGAAATTGCAGCATAGCTGCCGCTTTTAAGCATATTAATTGCACGCGCCACCTGTAAGCAAGTTACACGTGCCGCTTTGATTCAAGTTGCACATCCTGCTTTTCGTCAGTCTTCATCTGAATCTGTGGAAGCGACGTAAGAAACCTACAGCCTAAAAATGTTTGTGAGTGATAGTATATTGCATTAGAAATCGAAAAGTAAAAATTCTGTCTGTAAAAGTGGATTATTTTGGGAAATATTTTTTATTTAAAGGAAAAATGTATGAAAGTCAGTACAACATACAATTTCTGGAATGCATTGAGCGGTATCCATGTTCATGGAACTTCATGCTGCCTCAATATAGTCGAAGAGACCTAACAGAGAGGGCGTGGAAAGAAGTTTCACGGGAGATTGTGTAATACACAACCAGATATCACTATATTTAGCACAGTGCCTACGTTTTTGGATGTAATAGGTTTATGAAATATTCTAAATTTCAAAGTTAGTATTCCAAAGGCACATTCAGCTGACGTTCGACCTCGCGACAATCTATAATTAAATTTTCGACGCTTTGGATCTAATATTTTTTGAGAATAAGGTCGCATGAGAAAATTCATCAGAGGGAAAACTTCATCACCATGAAAAAAGTAAGAAATTGGGATTCCATTCATATCATTTTCCAATTGTTTATCTTTTGGGTTTCCAGAATTGTTGGATTGTATGCATTTCAAAATATTTGATAAACGAAATACACTTCAATCGCTATTTCGACCCATGTCACCAACATCTATCATTGTAATTATACTCTGTACATTTGTATCATGTGCACAAGCCATTAAAAATAGTGAAAAATATATTTTATATAAAATAGGCAGATCTAGTTTTGTGAAACTTGTTCACTCGAATATGGTTTCCATCTATTAAGCCAAGACATTTAGGCAGATTACATACGAGTATATCATCACATTCTTTTGAAATAATTTTCCATGATACTTCATTTGAAATAGACATAAATAATAATTGCAAATTATTCCATAAAACTCAACGCTTTTTTTGATAATTCGTGCAATTGTAGTTTCTCCTCGATAAAAAGAATATGTTATGTCTCAAAAACTCCGTCCAGTAGCAAGAAACCTATAATGAAGTCGTTGTAAGTAATCTCTTTATTTATAGCCTCAAACTGTCGTGAAAGGTGGAAAAACATTTGCAATAGATTGAGTTGTACATCAAAACTGCCAGCAAGTGAAAGTGAAGCAAGAAAACAGAAGGAATACTACCTTGTAAAGCATTCAAAATTTTTAATGCCACGCAAGAGTCCTTCTAGTGCAAATTTGGATAACGTCTATCAAAAAAAAGTCTATCTAAAAGTCTATAAAGTCTATCTTGAACAAGAAACTATTGAGTTGGAATACATGACTGAAAACAGGCATTTACAACATGAACTAAAAACATATGTTGCGCAGAACACCTCTTGGCTTGGAAATCATTCTGAAGGCGGAGATAGTAAAGAAGCAAAATTGCCAAAAGATTCTTATAACCACATTTTCAGTTTGTTTAAAACACACGAAAATGAAGAAAATAAGCCAAAGAAAAAGAAAATCCAGAAACAAAATAGTATTAATGAAGTGGAGTCATCTTTCATTGAGTAAATGAAGTCAAGGAGAGTGGAAATATGCATTTTTGGCCAAATCGGTTGTTCGGACATTAGTAAAAAGGAACTTCCATATATGGAAGGGATAACTGCCAAACAAAATAAAAGATTTCGGCAGAAAGTTGCTACGTTATTGAAGCTGAAACTCAGGCAGTTATGACGAAGCGTCAACATGGTGTCAGAGTCGATCTTATATCTGCTCGTGCAGTGTCAGTCTTGCCCTCGTGAAGAAAACGAGAAGAAAGTGCAAATCATCAATCTAGCTGATAGTAGTGAAGAGGTGGTTGCAGTTGACGAAATCGCGAAGGAGATGGAAGGAGTTGATGAAGGGATGTATATACTATAGTATTACAAAAACAATGAAAGTAAAGTAATCCCACGAACACCATTGTCGGGTCTAAAAGAGCATTATCCACTAGAATATATATGCGCTTAATAATAAAGCCAATATAGATATAGATTATATAATGATATAGATATCGATTATAAATGATTTAAACAATTCTTGCTTACAATCAGCGTTTTTGGGAGGTAGGAAACAATTAAATTTAGCTTCACCTCCATTATCTTGTCTAGATTATTCAGAGCTAAACCATACTCTTTGGATTCACTATCAAAATATAGGTGGTTTAATGCCTAAGGCCAATTCATTAACTTATTTATTTAATTATTTATAAATGCATTCCTTGTGCTACAGATATAACTCCAAATACAGCGTCAAGAAAGCAAGAAAACAATGAAACATAAAAAAGAAATAGCAAAATAGAAGAAATAACAAAAATAATAAAATAATATTTATCTTCTATCTCAGCCTCAATGGTAAATCCATCCTTTTAAACCGTTTTCAGCACCTTAACTTTCCCTTTCCGTCTCCCGACTTCTATCCTCATTTTGAACAAATCCTTAATTCTCTTATTTGATAAAAGCACTGATAAAAGCACTTATGACAGTAATCCCGATATGCTAGTGACAATACTTCCCTCTTACGTGTGTGTTCTATTTTCTATTATTTTGAACTGTAGGTGGTTGGCAACATGAATTGTACTATATCGCTTCTCCTATGATTTAGTAAACTTTTCGAGCATGATATGCCAGCGGCTGAAAAGTAGTAAGCTTCACAATGTACATATTTGTAGGTTGTACTTGACAGTAAGTCAGAGTTTTACCAATTTCTGTAAACAATTAGATGCATATACAAAAAAAAAAAACAAATGCAAATTTAGCTTCGTTCCATCAATATTTTCTGATTCTAAACTAATCAGCATATTCTACATAACAATACTTCTTGAAATTTTCAACACGATATCGCTTCAAATTTCTATACACAAAGGAAGTTCAAATCTGTCTCCACTCCATGTGGAATATATTTTTTGCGTTATTCTGTATGCATCATTTACTACTCGTATTCGTAAACACAAATCTGATCTAAAGAAATTCTTAATTTGAAACACCGGTTCCACTCTGACAAGAGCCCTTAAAGCTGCCACTGCTTAGTATGACGAAAGATTTCGAGCACATTTTGGCTTGACTTCCAAGATCTATATCTGACGAAACGACCGTGTAGATGTTTTCGTTGATCGCAGGAAAGATGACTTCTGAGTGTCGCTATTTTTACATCAGTTTTACGGTATAATCTGCGTGAATAAGTCAACTGAATAAGCTTATTTAGTTCATTTCGGGATGCGCTGGATTTCGGTGGTGTTAGTCGCATTTTTCAAAGAGTCATAGATGTGACTAGAGATTATTATTTTTTTCGATTCTCAGAAGTGTAAAAAATGTTGAAAATAGGCAAACGTCCGTCACTGCGTACGTACCTACGCAAAATTCGATTTTTTAGCCCCTGAATATTTAAAGTGGATGCGAAATAGTTGAACGAGTGCGAAATATTTGGTAGTGATTTTTGGCAAAAAAATTTAGATTCCTAATCGATTCCGGTTTGACATTGTGGATTAAAAGTGTCCCAAAAGTTGAATAATATTTATCAAAGTTAAATCAATTTAAAATGAAAGTGCACATCCATCTGTCAACACTTCTGTTTCTGTCAATGGAGAGCAGAGGATTATTCGGTGCGGCAATTCTCTATGAAGACGAAACGTTCGCGGAGCATTTCAGACCGGAGGTGCCTTCTGGGAATCATTTGAAGTCCATTGATCACAATCTGAATCATCAAGATAGTCACGGTGAAATTTACGAGCCAGATGTCGGAAACGGTTTCACGTTTACCGGATTAACGGATTTCAACGCACCGGATCGTAATTATCAAAATGACGGCGCAGGTCATTCTCATGCTCAAGAAGGGAACGATTTTGTGTCTTCTGAGATTGATGCAGATGCCAATTATGTTATCGATCAGCCAGATCTTGGTTTGAACGGTGAAAATGATGGGGATCGAAATTATTTTAATGATCCTCCTACTGATGGTAGTCATGATCAGTTTGCAGTCTATAATAGAAGGCAGGTGCCGGGAAAGCTAATGGAAACGGATGAAATTATCACGAAGCAAGGGAGGATTAGGGGTATTGTAAGGAAAATGCATCCACAATCTGGACTGGATGATGTTGATCAGTATTTAGGAATACCGTATGCTGAAGCACCGATAGGAAATAAGCGATTTATGCCACCAGGTAAGTGAAAACATTTTTCACGGAAGCATTTTTAAAGCAGCGCATAAGATTTGTTCTGTTAAAATCTTATCACAGCAAGCAACATTTGTTCGACTGGTAATTGATAAACAGTCAAAAAGAATGAAAATAAGATGTAAATTGTAAATCGATGTCTACTTATCAGACCTAGTGCAAGGTAATAAAATAGCTTATAAAGAAATGTTATTGTTGAACACGAAAAACAAAATAGAAATTAATCTTTCGATGTTACTCGATTTCTATGAACTAGAAGCAAAAATGTTCGTGGAAACAAAAACTTATGCTCCAAATTAAATAAATTTTCGAAAAGAAAGTCAGCTCTGCTACAGTAAGCTTTAAAATAATTGGAATCAGGTGCGAAAAATTTATTCAATAGTGCTATGTGGTGAAGAGTTTTGTGATAAAAATGACGTGTGTCAGCAGGCCAGCTTATCATGTCTTTAGCGCTTGTACAAACGCGGTCTATTATAAACGAAGTACCATTAGAAACCGAGGTCACTTCCTGTAAATTTTTGTTACGTAATATACTGCTGCCACTGAAACCGTTGGAACTTAATAGGTTCCCAAGGAGCAAGAAAGTGTCGGTATTGTAAGGTCGTTTTTATAACTCTGTCAAAAATGTAGCCAGTTATTTTCCGCTTTTCCAAGTTTTTTTCCAAGCGTCGGAACTATTTTTAGATTTTTTGCTTTTCTTTTTACTTCACTTGTTCTATCTATTTTCACATAAAAGCATATAGCGCTAAAGGATGTGAGACAGTATAAGTATTCTGAAACTTTAAAGATCTTACCTAAAATAAATTTCAAATACAAATAGTTCAATTTACAGCCATAGTAGAAAAGAAAGAGATGCGTAATTAATCAGAAGTAATTATCTGGTTAAGTTAGGTAAAATTGATAACAGGCGACACTGCTGCGACTCTACAGAGTTCTGGACAGGCAAGTAGCATTGAATATTGAATACAGCAACCAAATCCTGCATCAGTGAGCTAACTATTTTATTATTTCGAAACCATTTATAAATAGTGGGAAATTGTTCAAAGTGGTTGCTTAGTGTTTACAGGAACACTGACAGTTTGATGAAATTAAGACATACGTTTTAAATCATCTACATTACAACGTTTGACAAATACCTACTGAATAAAAGTTACACGTCATGATAATGTTTTAATGACATTAACTTGCAACAAAAAATACTGTAAAATCAGCTACTTAAGTGAATGAATTTACTTGGTGTGAAAGGTTTTTTTTTATAAAGAGATGGAAAATTAAAATTGACAGCATCGGTGAAGTATAGAGGATGTTTGGGGACAGTTTGGGGGTGTATGGCAGCAAATGACGTAGGGAATCTTGTTTTCATTAATTTCAAAATGGACAAATACGGTTATTTAAACATCTTAAGAGAGAATCTGGCAACCAGTGTTCGCAACTTTGGTTTAGTTTTCTAACAAAATGATGACCCAAAACACACTTCTTGTGCGAGAATATCACAGTCCGAAACAATTGTATAGCTCCTCAATCATCGCACCTCAACCTCATTGTAAGACTCATTTGGGCAGGTAGATTCACAAAAAAAGATATTAGTTCAGTGCAATATCTAAAAGATCCCCTAATGAATGTGTGGCCTAAAGTTCCCGATACCGTCTTAAAAAATCCTATCAAAGTAATACCTCAGAGGGTAAAAGCAGTTTTCAAACCCCAGAGAAAGCAAACACAATATTTAGTTCGTTTTATTTGTTCAAAAAATAAAAATTGATTTGCATATTTGTTAATAAGTACACTCAGTTTTGATTCGTTATTCAAGAATTGTTGAAAAAAATGTAATTAATTGTTTGCCTGTTTTTATTTTCATAATAAAATATATCTTATTCGAAAGTATATACTACGAACATATGCTTCACTTAACTAGGCTAATCCATCCTGCATCCATACTTTTTTTTTATCTACAGTAAAAAAATTCATTTTAAAGGTGCACATTCATTTTTGAGTGCAGATATGCGTAGACATGACTACAGTGTTCAAGTATAGAAGTAACGAGGGTGGTAAATATATCGACTCATGTGGAAATGCTAAAACAATTGTGGCAGCAACGTTTAACAAAGCCAGATATCCATAAAACTCTTTTAGTGATGGTTTGAACGTGAGTATCAAATATAAGTTTACGATCAAAAGTCAGTAAAATGCTCAATAGGGATAGTGGTGGTTCCATAGAAAAACAAATGGAAAGGCATTAGTCTGAAGTTTCAGGGGAAAGGATATAGCAACACTATTAGAAGCATATGAAGATAAGCTATTGAAATTACGCTGAGCATTTAAATCTTTCTCCCTGTAAAATTAACGATCGCAATTTTTTTTTCATTCATCAGCACGGACATCTTGAATAAAAGTGGCCAAATAATAGATCCTTGGACACACCGAAGTAAGAAGAAAAAGGTAAGGAAGACAGTCCAGAGAGGCAGACAAAATAAAACAATGCATTAAAAAGGAAGAAATCCAAGAAAGTAAGCACTCACCAGTGCCTTAATAGTTCAAACTATGCGGAAGTAGCCCGTGGCTAAAAGAATCGAAGGTCTTGGAAAAATCTTTATAGACAGTACTCGCACTTACGATCTAAATAGTATCAAATATTTTATTAACAACAAAACGTTCAATGATTTTGGAAAAGCACGTGCGGATGGATATAGTGCAATTGTTTAAAGCAAGGTTGCATTCACCAAATTTGCGAATAAAAAATGGTCGACAACTTCCATGACGAAAAAAATTTAGCTGCGAGAAGACTAATATTAAATAAAATGATTGACGAATACAAAAAGAAGATGCAAAACTTTTCGTAAAAAAATTAAGAAATATATAAGGTCACGAGAGTAATTGGAGTTAAGTGCAATAGAATTTCAGATAACTTATATGGAGTTGAAGCACTGGGGTCGTTAGATTTCAATTCCTTCACTTACGATACTAAACGTAAATAACTAAATAGTATACAAACACGTGTTGCTGATTCTTTCAGTGACAGTACTGGAAAACTATTTTCTAGTAATCTGTAAAATGTTGAAGTGCATATGTGCAAAGTGCATTTACTTTTGAATTAACAGGAAGTAAGCATCGCCTTTCACTCAGGGATACTGCAGTCATCTAGTTAGTCATGCTTTAAGTGCGAATAGCTGTTTCTGGAATAATTTTTCATCTTTGCATAAAATTTTTTTAAATACGAAATATTGATTTACGCTATGCCTGTTACGTTAGTCTATAAAATTATAAAAGCCCCTACGAGTATGCTTATATATATTTTGTTTTTGCTTATATATAAATATATATATATATATATATATATATATATATATATATATATATATATATATATATATATATATATATATATATATATATATATATATATATATATATATATATATATATATATATATATATATTTAAGGGGGGTCGGTAGCTTAGCTCGCTAACGCGTCAGTCCGAAGCAGTGATCTACTGCCCGCGGGTGCGAATCCCGCCGTGTCCATGGCTGTATTTGTTCGTCTTGTGTTGTCTTAACAGTTGGCGATTGGGCATAATACCAGCGCTCCATTAATTAAGTGCCACATTAAAGCTGTAGTAGCGACTAGGCATAACACTAGCGCTGTAGAAAATAAGAAATATATGTGGAACTTAAAAGAATTATTCAAAGAGCAATCCCTTGAGCTTTGGCATTATCATAGAAAAAAAACATTACGGAAAACGTTCAAACTCAATTCGAATTAGAAGAAAGTAATTAACCATAAAACAACAGTTGCCTTTATGAACCCTTGCTCTACTTGTCTCCTAAAAATGATCTTAAGTGGATGCATTTTCTCTTTGAAAACCAAATTGAGTGTTAATTTGCAGCACTAAAAGCTGCCACTCCAATGCTGGAAATAAAGTGAGTTTGTGTCGTCACAAGCTATACCGAGTCTTTCGAGCTGCACCCGGAAAGAAATACGTAGTTTATAGACCCGTAAAGTAATTATGATCAAGATTATCCTTGATATTAGGTCAGGCAAAGAGAACTCGGGGTCCAGTCTTCGTAAACTCTGGTTCGAATGAAGAACATATGCACAGTCTGTTCAAAAAGTTCCAGGACTAATTTCGACCTCGTTGTGTTAGTGGCCCTAACCCCCGGAGAATTATGGAACTACGTAGACTACACTTCCATCCAATTTCTGATATTTTTTTCGCAGCGGTTGCGACGAGTTTTGTTGATTTGCTTACGATCAGATTGCGTTGAGCGCTTTTGGAGTGTCGTAAGTGTTTCAGAGAGAGAAACGAGAGAGCAGAGAATTTCGTTGAAGCCGCCGTTATGGATGCAGACTTCTTATCGAACATCATTACAGGCGATGGAAGATGGTGCTTTCAGTATGACCCAACTACTAGCAGACAATTGTCAGAGTGACGGTCTCCTGAAGACGGTCTTCTGACAAAAGTGCGCACATCGAAACCAAAAGTGAAGACAATACTCATAACATGCCAAAGGAATCATTCACTGAGAATTTGTTCCCGCAGGTCAGACTGTAACAGAAACATTCTATCTTGAAGTTCTGAAATGCCTGCTGGCAAGAATCCGTGCTGTCCGAAGCGAAATTCACAAATCAGGTAACTGGTGTCTTCTCCACGATAATGAACCAGCCCATTCATGCGTTCTTGTACGTCAGTTTTTAGCAAAGCGAGGGGTCACAGTCTTTGAACATCCCCCTTTTTCGCCAGACTTGGTTCTGGCAGACTTCTAGCCATTTCCGAAAGTTAAAGCCGTCATCAAGGGTGAATTTTGTTAAGATGTGGAAACAATTCAGCAAAATGTGACGGCGGTCCTCAACAGCATTTCGACAGACGTATTTTTAAAAGCTTCTCAGGCACTCTACGACCTTTCCCGCAAGTATTTCAAGAAAGGAGCGATGTATGTAGAAAATTAAATCGTCAATAAAATTATTGAAACACCTTAAGCGCTTTATTTCATAGTGGTCCCGGAACTGAATGAACAGACTGTGTACGATTAAAGACATTGAATAAGCTCATTTTTTTCCGTTGAAATGTAGTTTCCGCGTACTATACTACTGATAAAACAGTAATATTTGTATTAACATCCACAAATTTTACCTAGCATTGGCATTAATATAAGTGCATTGAATAATATTGCATACCTGAGGATATATTTTATCTCTTGCTACATGCAAAATAGAATAAATAATAAATTGATATCTAATTGCATGCCAACCAAAAACAGCCTGTATGCTTATCAGTGCTGCCAGATAGGCACCGCGGCTTATTCCCAGAAAATTCCTATTTATCTCTAAAACAACCCTAAGTAGCCATGGTGATGTCATTTCTGGGAAATTTTTCGGCAAAGTCTAAAAACCAGATTATTTAAATGTAAATTTTTAAATGTGTACGACTGCCGACTGTGAAGTGAAACTCTCCCCTATTCATCCTAATCGTTTGGGACTGATTTTTTCCTGGGTACGTTAAGTTTTCACTCAGAAAATTTTTGTTTCGAAAGGTTTATTATCGACGGAGTCGCGAGAGAGACAGTTAGACAGTACAACACCGTATTCCGTAATCAATTGACGTCATTGTTTTCACTCACTTTTCGAAGTACAAATGACCGTCGTTTTACATCGGTCATTTCCGTTTTTTTAACAACGCGTCGCTTGAAGGCCTTTTGACGATTACATGAAGCGTCATTTCACGGTCTCGCATCTTTAACGGGAGCCAAAAGAATAATGATTGAAGAATTCATTTAAAAATCACAATAAAAACATTTATATTTAACAAGAAACAAGTATTGCATGTATTACACATGATACTCTTTCATTTACATGTAAATATAGATATTATCGAAATAGAAAGTTATCGAAAGATAGACATGACATATTTCGAGATTATTATTTATCCCGTCCCAAAAAATGCATTATCAAATTTCAGAATGCCCTAAACAAAACCCTGAATATTTTTTTCCCCTGTCTGTCCCCTGAAGTTATTAAAATACCCCTAAATCTAGGGTTAAATTCCCTAATGTGGCAGCACTGATGCTTATTCCAGGTGAATAGAAGACTCACAGTATGAGTGTGTTTGAATTTAAAACATCACCATATTCATTAGGATCTACGTCCTAATCACAATATACACCATTCTGTTGCTAACTGATTAAGAAATGAAATCTCTGCTTGCTTCACTCCTAAAATAACTAACATGGAGATTAGTAAGACAATTTTGTCAGCGAATGATGTTTGAGTGTTTTAAATTAACGCCTTGAAAGTGCAATTTCTTTAATAAACGCCTAGTTCAACGGCTTGTTAATGTAAATGTGTGTATAGAGCTAGTAAAAGAGTAATATTGTTTTAAATTTTATAGAATTCTACGCCCGTGATCAATAGAATAGATTGCAGCAAGTGAATGTTTAAATGTTGTGAAACGTTCAAATATCTTTGATTCCAAAAGAAATAATATTTTATGTTAAAACACAAGCAAACATCGCAAATAAATATTTGGATACTCGCCTCATCTAATTTTTACTACACTAATTTTCTAGCCATGCAATTGGTATCTATATAATTCTAGGAAACACTGTTTCTAATAATACAAATCTAATCGAAACCAGTACAAGCTATAATTACATTTGTTTCCTTTTCTCTGAGACTCTTGCTCGAAAAATAGATACATGCACTAAATCGGCTGCACCCCAACGACGCGCAACACGTTGATGCGCTGCCAAATAATTGCACAACACGAAACCCTATCAAATAGCAAACAAAACATTTTTTGGCAATCGACCGTCCAGTGAGAGTTTCGTTTACTTATTTCAATTGCAGCTCTCGAGTTTAACGATGAGAAAATAGATTCAAGCACAGTATTCGAGAAGGCAACCAACATGCAACATTATGTTGCTCATTTATTTTTAGATGGCTTGTTGCCTGTAGCTAATTACTGAAATGTTAGTGACATGACGTAGCACGAAGCTCCCGAAAGGAATTTTTTGATGCCCAGTATGTTTTATTTGAAGTTTTATTTTTAATACAGTAGCAAGTTGTAATAAATAGCAGAAACAACGTCGACCGCAACGCAAGACCTGACCGAGCTAATTTTGAAATACGCATGTGATGAACTGAATGAGTGCCAACTCGTTTGCTCTGAGAAGGAAGTGAAATGTAGTGTCCATAATAAACTGTTTATTATAAATATTCATAAAAATGATGCTTAGAATTTTTTCAAAATCAACTTTAGCTAAGAAACATGACAAAATAACGAAATGAGAAATTTTTTTCGAAATTTGGTTTTGAAAATATATACATATGTATGTAGGTATACGAGTACGAATCACTGAACCTGCGTAGATGTGTGGACGTTCATATAACCGCAAATTACCATTGAATAGCTGGGGAAGAGCCAAAAATTATTTATTGAAAATTTTTAGAAAATCTCAGCTTTTCAAGAGGCTATTGTCCGATTATGTTCTTGAAAAGAATGTCGAAACGAATCGTTTTTATTTTTGCCATAATTTAAACAGTATTAAATGAGTACTAACGGTTTATTCTGTATGCGAATTATTCCCGGAATTTGAATTTGATGGTCAAGAATTTAACATCAGTCAGTAATTGCTAGGGACGAGCCGATACTCTTGTCACTGTTACTAGGAACGTAGTATTTGCCTGTCACTGTTACTAACTGTTCCACAAATTCCAAAATAACAGTTTCACTAGTACTTAATATCCCACCTGAATTGTCCCGTATGTGCGAGTGCAATACAGATATTTAAACAGAGTATAGGCGGACGAACATGTACAGGATGGAACAATGACAAACTAACATTTTTTTTGTGCCGAAATTGTTCGATACCCTTTCTAATTGACTAAAGTCTTGGATTATTTTACACCACTTTTATCTAAAGCTATGACGTATTGCTGAGTAAAATAGATATTTTCAAGGCTCTGTTGCAGAATTAGTTGAATATGTAATTTTGTTCTATAGCATCCGTTAATAATTACAGACTTTATTCTTATAATTCATATTTATCAATAAATACAGCATTTGTTAGCATTGCTCCTGAATCTGCTAAGATAGTAACCTCAATGCAACATTTGATTACAGGTACCTATCTTTATGTATGATTTTAGCTTATTATATAGTAAACTAATAGTAAACATTGAAATAATTTATTATTCACCTTTTTGAGCTCTAATGTGAATGGTTGAAACAAACTTTGTTATAATCAATATTATGACCACTATGTAATAGGTAAAAAATATATATTGTAAATTCCGTTGCCTCCAAAATAAGCATGAAGTTGAACAAAATTGATAAATCAGTTGTCTTCCACCATCAACATCACCCATCTTACCGTCGGTCGCAGCTTGATCGTCAAGTTTTCTTCAACTCAACTCAACCGTTGTATAATTTAACCAAGAATTACCATTTTTTCTAAACAATCTAATCCAATCGAAAATTCAAACAATGATTCATCATATTTTTAGCATCATGCCGAAATCTTCTTATGAAATCGATACATGTTTTCGGTTCAAATAATACAACTATTCAGTCATTTTTCTTCAATATTGCTATCAGAAAGTTTGTCCAAAAATTACATCCTATTCATAAATTCACAGACCTTCCAGTTGGTCAAACAGTGTAATATGTCCTTTTTTCTGCTTCGCATAGCAATTTGGAGGCGATTTTTTCATCGTTCCGAGGAATTCCTTGTATTTCTTGTCTCATGGTCAAATGGGTTTTTTCAAGTCCATCCGACTAGACGGCAGCGTATACAAACAGGAAATTGGACCTTCACAATAAAACTGACACGGCTCAGTCGTTTCGAGATTATTCTGAATAAAATGGAAAATATTCTTTCGGGGACTACGGTATCAATATTCTTTGGTAACCGAAACTTCCTCGACAAACTTGTGCAAACACATTGTAGAACGATGAAGTCAACAAACCGAAATAATAACCCACGCATATGGGCATATGTGTTCGTGGGTATGCGTATCCAAGATTGGGTATTTTGAGAGTGATGGCTCCCGAATCATGATTTCAGTTAAAGTGCTTGTGAATGGGCAAGGATAGAAGCATTAGCACTTTAATCTTAAATTTCCAAACCGTTATCAGTAAAAACAAACATATGTATAGACCGGATTTTTATATTGTTTTTGGAATGTTTTGAAACCCAAAAAAATGTCCGATGAAATCAAAACGTCAATTGACCTCACTGATCCGCATCTCAAAAGATCGATTGAGTGAATTGAATTGAATTTTTCACTGCACGATCCAAAGTGCAATCGGTTGTCAATATTTGATAGCAATTGAAGAACTATTCACTGGAAAATTATCGCAACTAAAGCAACATTTTCCTTTGATAATATCATGTATCGAAAATTCATTCATCGATCCATATCACAATTAATAATCTGAATGAGAAATGATGACAAGCCCATTCGGTTCATGTCACACTACATGGTGTGGCTAAAAAATATATTGCGCGGAAAATATAGCAACAAAAAAAAAATTTCATCGAAAGTAAGATTAAATGAAAACCACATTTAATAATTTAAATTGCAAGTGAAATATTTGCGGTGTCGCTTCAATAATTTTTCGTCATTTGGAAAATGAAAACAATTCCTTCGCTTATATTGCCTGGACGTGTTAATCATTATGGTGCTTTTGTTAAATTTTTGTGCAATCGACCTTATTAATATTTTATTGGTCGTTTTACAGTATCATAGCTGATAAGCAAACAAAATTTAATTCACAATTCAAGACAATTGAATCATTTACAGTGCATATGCTTATGAAAAATATATCAGTGTTTAATTTGCAGTAGAATTCAATAAATAAAATATGTATGTGCAATTTGAATTACTAAAGCTTAAGTGTGACGTCCTAGGAATAAATTTTGTTTCATGTCAGAATTTTCATAATTCAATCAGTGATCGAAAACATTCCTGTGTTTAATGAGGAGCAAGTTTTTGCTTCTGATGATCTATCTACTGCTTTCGAGCTTTTGCCATGCAAACTAAATGCGCTCATTGTGAATAGTAGTCGAACAATTTATGAAAATGTCAATAAAATTAAGCAATTTATAGAAGACTTCTCGTCAGCTGAAAAATAAATAAACTGAAAAGCACTAAATTAACGTACACCACTGCAATGCGAGATTGAGTACTTATTTTTCAAAAAGAAGTGTTATGGCCTCAAGTCTGAGACTTCAAACTACCGAGTAAAGTGTTATTGTTGAAAATTTGCTGAAAATGTTGGAAAACGCAAAACAGAGTGACAACTTATCAATAACACTTTAAGAAAAATAAAACTCTATTCTTCTTCTAACTCTACAAACACTGTTTTTTTTAGATAAAAGTAGAAAAATCGTACAAATTTTGAGTACACATTCTATTAAAAGTGTCCACTTTACAGACAACTAGTTCCGACGGTCCTGTACGACTTTGATTCGAAGACAGCATTGAAACTCGCAAGAATTTCTTAGTGTAGGAAAGTGAAACACTTGTTACTTTTATTCATTATTTTACAAAATTTTGAAAACAACATCTCTTATAACATGAAACGTGATGAAAGTACTCAGTGCTTTCAACATTTTGCCAAAAGTCTACCACTACACCATCATGTCCAAATCAACCTACCCCGTGAATTTCGTTTTTATCCTAAAAAAAACTGTTTGGGGCTGCTATCCGAATAAATTCCAAAACTTGCAAAATTTAAACATTGGTTATTTATTTTCATTGTAGATGTTTGTCGTTAGAATCTTTTGGCATTATAATAATAAAAATACCTGATTTTGGCAACTTTTTGCTAGTATTTATTTCGATTTGTTTTGTTTTTGTTTTGTTTTCCTATTTACTGTTCATGATTTTTTATTACGTTTTTATATATTTTTGACTGCACGGATGGTTAAATTTAATTTAATTTAAAGTTACCATCCATAAAACTTTTCAAACATTTTGATTTTTCCAAACAATTAACTTAATTAACAATTAACTTACAAAAATTTACATAGCTGTCTGCCTTGTCATTCTTTTTCAATTAAATTCCTGCATAACATGAATATAATAAGGTCTATCTTCTATATGAATTTGTTTAAATTTTATGACTACACCGGAAGCTATTTAGGGCAAAAATCAGTGAGGTAGTAGAAATGGAGTGGACATGCCCATAAGATTTACATTGAAGGGGATGGTAGTAATTTTTTGGGTGCTCATTGTCAAATCTGGTCAAATCCAAGTAGTTCCCCTCCAATTTGACAATTAGATCGAAATGGTGGAAAGGCAACTTTAACATGCTTTGTGCGCGTGAGGATTGAAGGGGCTAATGGTGGAAAGCTATACCGTCCGTGTCCAGGGGCTGGCAAAAATATATTATTTTGCTGAGCGAATTTTCAAGACAAAACAGTCAAAAATTACCATAGGTTGCAGCTCAATCCTAATTTTTTTACCAAAATTCTGTCAAAATTCATAGGAAAAAACAATATTTTTTGCTTAGCAATTTTTCAATATAGAACACTTTTCAAAATCACTTCTATCAATATATCCTTTACATTTTATACTGATCTGATTATCAGGTCGTGAGTCCTCATGAACACAAATTTCGGGTAAAATTCGGGAAAAATTCGGTTGGTGCTGCCAGCTATGGTAATTTTAATGTCCTAAATTTTGAAAATTCATTCAGGAAAATAAAGCTCTTTGCCCTATAGCTTCCAGTGCGGTTATGGAATCATAACGAAATTCATATGGCAAATTGAACTTATTATAAACAATACTCAGCAGAAATATAATTGGAAAAAGGGATCGTATCAAAATCCCGAATCACAAAATCCCGAATTAACAAAATCCCGTATGTTTCGAAATTCCCGTATTCCAAAATCCCGAAATACAAAATCCTGTACTTAAAAATCCCGAAACTCAAAATCCTGAAATTCAAAAGCCCGAAACTCAAAATCCCAAAACTCAAAATCTCGTGGAATGAATCCTATTCATATAATAAAATAACAAAAACATAGTGATTTAAGTTTTTATTTAGGAATAAATTTCAACATAAAGACATTGTACGCGATTCTTCTCAAATAATCGATTGTTTCAGTTTCATACCTTTTTCTAATAATTTTTTTAATTCTTTGGTACCTTGCCAAATTTTTCTTTTTTGATTCTCCTCCATTCATTTTAGCTATCGTCGCTTTAGCTACAGTAAAAAAAGGAGCTGAAGGAAAAATCCCGTAGTTTTGCATAATAAAGAATCAGGCGCGGCGCCGCGCCTGATTCTATATTATGCAAAACTACGGGATTTTTAAATCGGGATTTTGTATTACGGAATTTTGTAATACGAGATTTTGTAATACGGGATTTTGTAATACGGGATTTTGTAATACTGGATTTTGAAATGCGGGATTTTGTAATCGGGATTTTGTAAACGGGATATTGTAATACGAGATTTTGTACCCAACCCTTGGAAAAATAATCATAGGATTGCCAGCTATGGTTGGTTTGGTTTTTTTTCGGCATATCTGTAGTAAGCGATTTTATCATAAACTGTTCAAATCATAGTGATCTTGTAGTGAATATAAACAAGAAATATTACGATCCAGAAAATTTGTTAGCTTTTACGGGTGGTAGCCCTAAATTTCTTTGTATCCCTATAACTTCCAATACAGTCATCGGATCAATACGAAATTCGCAGAGTAAATTGACTTCAACGTGACGTAACTGTGACATATTTTTGGCTACGGTGCTAGGAAAAAACTGCCAGCACGAGGCATTTTTGTTATTTCCGTATCAATAAACGCTTACATAGACATTTAAAAAGAAGTAAAGAAAATAAATACAGCAGTAAATAAGTACAGCACTAACATTACCATAGCTGGCAGATCCTACCGAACTTTTCAACCAAATTTTCATCAAACGTGGTTTAAAGTAGGATACAGCTGCTGTGTGAAAATCTAGTAACTGAATCAGAATTTTTTATAGGGCCAAGAGCAGTTATTTTTTTTAGTAATTTTTCAAGATGGCACCACTGGCACAGAATTGCTGATATTTCAAAATTTGCTTTTATCAGACCTGGTCCTACTTAAGGCCAATACATTTTGTAAATTTCAACTGTATCTGATTATTGAGTCGTGAGTTCCCGTGAACAGAGGTTTTTAAGGCTAAAAATATAGGTAAATTGGGGAAGGGTTACCGTTCTTGCCCGTTGTAAAATTTCAAACGTTTTACTTTGGCTATGTAGGCAAAGCATAATATTTATATATGAGTTGCTTGTTTTTCCAAAAAATGATAATTTTTCAGGAGAGTCTATGATTTGAAGGTTTTCACTTTCAGCACCTGCCCATAATAACATGCTCATCAAAAGCAATACAAATTTACAAATTAATTATTTCAATATGTTCTGATAGTTTCATAATAATTTGACAGCTCTGTCAAAAGTTATCGCAATTTCAAAATTTAAAAATTTTCCCAAGCTTTTTTTAGGCACCTAGCGCACACATGGGGTTAAAAACTTCCAAAACAGTATCCGATTCACATTTAAAACACGTTCACAATTCATTTCGCTAACTTAATTTTTGCAAAAATTATCTGTGGACAGAATAATAGGTATACTAAAAATATCACTAAAATGGCCGCTGGCACCAAAGGGTTAAAAGTATTTGACATTTTGTGAGACTTAGACCTGTTTTGCATTACAGAAATGTATCCTGAAAGTTTCAGCTCAATCGAATAGCGCGTTCAAGGAAAATAGTCACTGAATTTTTTCGATGATATATATATATATATATATATATATATATATATATATATATATATATATATATATATATATATAGGTATATATATAGGTATATATATATATATATATATATATATATATATATATATATATATATATGTATATATATATATACATATATTTATATGTATATATATCTGGAAATATGAATTTTAGGCCAAATCGATTTTAATACTAATGTTCTTGGAACATTAGTAAAAAATACGGAAATAAAATTGGAGCTGTGAGCTATATAGACAAATTGTTGTCTGTAAAACAAAAAGTAGAAGTCACACTGAGAATTAGAGAATTTCATTGCAAGTTTGTGTCGAATAATCTTCTCAGCTAATTTTCCGAAATGCTTCAGGGAGAACAACTTACGCCTTCAAACAAAGAAATAGTCAATAGTGTCGCAAAAATTAAAGAGAGACTCAAATCACTTCACTACGTCTACGCCAAAACCCGATTCCTCACCCTGCTACGACGGGCGATATCAAAGGGCACCAACAAGGAATCACTATCACACCGTCGGTCGATTTCCACAAAATTTATAATGTAAATTAAGAGTAGTTCACGCGGGAGGACACTACGCAGCAAAACAAAATTCTTCTAGTCTTCTTCGTAGAAAAATAGAGTTGACGCCGTAAAAGTTCACGTCGAAATTGTGTTTCTACAACATGTACAAACCATCAATTTTTGAAATTTGGTATTTGAAAACAGTTTTAGTATGAAAAGTGTTCCCGAAGAAAAGGGAGTACTTTGCAAGTGAAGGTAGTACAGTAGTACGGTAACTAAAAACGGTGTACAAATACTCCTATCGGAGTACAACGACAGCACTGGTGCTGAGTGCGATAGAGAAGGGTGTCTTGAACGGATTTTTTTTAGAGACACCGTTGTGCTTCCATTAAAAAAGGCAAACTCACATATGAGTATACGGATAGCCATTTCGTATCTATTTTCTTTTATATCTGTGGCTGTAAACTAATAAAAAAATCTCTCAAAGTCAAGTATTAAGCACTTCAGCACTAGCCTACAAAAAACCATTTGTTGATACTATTTGATATTAGCTGCCTGTCTTCAGGTTTGATTACATAAAATTTCTGATAGTAATAAAACCAGCAATCAAATTCAACATTCATTCATTTATTAAATTCGACTAATCCAGACTATACACATACAATAAAAATTAATTATTCTAATACAGAATGCTGTAGATAAATGAAAATCAAACTTATAATAAGCTTCGTTAAAGCATCTACTTATTGTAGTGACTGGTTGATTGTAACCATGATTGGTCCAATGTTGAGGGATCGACAAAAAGTAAACCCGCCTGACACGTTTATTATTAGTGTTAAAATTGAGTTGGCTTAATAAGTAGTTTGAGTCAACGGTGCCTTCCAAAATTTTCGCGGCAAATAAGATTTTGGAATTTTGACGTCGAGAGTTCAAGGTATCCATTTGTAAAAGATTTAAGCAGTCTTGATAAGGAGGCAGATGTAAAGGGTCATACCACGGAAGACCGCGGAGGCAGAAACGTAAGAACCTCGTTGGAATGAACTCAATTTGGTCTATGTAGACTTTTTGATATGGTGCCCATACAATACTTGCATATTCGACAATAGGTCTGACTAAGCTGCCAAAGAGGGTCTTAGTTAGAAAAAGGTCGTTGAATTCTCTCGAACGTCTTCTGACAAAACCCAAGGCATTGCTAGCTTTCACAACGATTGAATCGATGTGATCGTCAAATGTGAAGGATTGATTCAGCAATACTCCTAAATCGAGTACTTTCGCTGATCTATTTAAAGATGTACTCAAAAGTGAGTATTCATAAATTATAGGATTATTTTTGCGTGTGCAAGATATAATCGTACACTTGTCAGGATTGATTAGGATATTGTTATCGGAAAAACTTAATAATCGAGCTCAGCTATCGTGTCGAAAAATTTAGTTTGTCGATCGTTGATTCTCTGGATTTCTCTTTTAAATGATTATGGTGTCAGACGCTTCATTTTTTCAAAATCCCGAAATCAATTACCAAAAGTATCTAAATTATGATCTCTGGCGCTATGTTTTTGCTCATCGCATAAATAATAGGGGTGTGGTAGAATAACATCCAAGAATATTATGAAAATCTAGTTTTTCGATGCCGAAAAGTCGATATATACTTATAGATAATGAATGATGTTTATCAAATCCCGCCAACTGACCTATCATGATCCAACTTATAGAACAACAATTTCAAAGCTTTAATTTCTGTATTACTTTTTGTCGTCAAACGGAAACTTACTGATTTTGTTTTTAATCTTCTTTTCTTGGAGTATATCATTGTTTCGTAATTAATTTCGCAAGATAGTAAAGTAAAGATAAAAGTACAAATCATAGTTAGAAATCTTCTTCACTAGTTTTACTAGTATGAAGAATTTAAATAAAAACTTATATGAAATGTTATTTTTTACATCACCTTTTCTCTGCATTTTATATCATTAAAACATCAATCTTGTTAATAATGATAGTAATCATGTTGATTAAACCAAATAAAGTTGAATTGCAGTTGGGAATACATATCGCTTATTTGTTTATAAAGAATAATACGCATTTACAGTGGTTTTCGATTCTTTTGCTTATATTTTGCTCTAGATTTGACCTCCGAATAATAGATACCTAATGAAGAACAACTTCGTCAAAATCTCATCCTTTTACATTTTAATTGCTTGTGTAAATTTACCAGTTCAGCTCTCACAGATGCAACTAAATCAGCTTTGTATGCTTTATTGCTAGTCAGAGCCACATTCCAATATTTTTGCTCGACTCTAGGAATTTACTATGTTCTACTAAATCTACTCATTTGCAATTAGAATCAATCACTTTGATAACATTTCATGCATAGCACTATCTAATTTTCACTCAATTAGAAAAATTGTGTTTACACTTTGTAAATATTTCAGGAGCACCACCACCATGGCACGGTATCAAGCATGCATCACATCTACCACCGGTCTGTCCACAAAACTTGCCTGACCTAAGCAAACAACACCACAATTTATCAAAAGGTCGTTATGACCAGCTGATCAGACTTTTGCCATATCTAAAAACAGAGAACGAAGATTGCCTCTATCTCAATCTCTACGTACCGAAATGGAGTGAGTATTAAGTCAGAACCCTAAATTTCATAAGGCTTTTAGCTAGCTAACCGGACAAACTAACCGAGTTTCATATTTGCAGATGGAAATGGTCCAGCATCGAAGTATCCCGTTATCGTGTACATTCACGGAGAGTCTTACGAGTGGAATAGTGGCAATCCCTATGATGGCTCTGTTTTGGCAAGCTATGGGAAAGTGATCGTCGTAACATTAAACTACCGATTAGGCATATTAGGTAAGTTTTGGGTTTGTGTTCGGTTGTTCTATATAAGCTTCACAGAAGTGACTTTCATCACTCTGTTAAGAATAAGCTGAAAAAGCAAAAGTGATGTTTGTAGACCTTCGACCAAAGCATACAAACGTAATCCATGTTCAATTCCACTGAGTAAATTTTGTAACTTTTCAATACACCTCGAGCAAATCCGTAAGTTTATTTAACAAAGTGGTTAAAAATGAGTACATATCTGAAAGCTCAGGTTATTTAAGAACGACAAAATTCGTTGCGCTTTCCACGAACTCCGGTATATAATTAGATTTATCTGGAAAGAGAGATAAAACACACAATTTCAGCATTTAGAACTTGTACATTGTTATAACGAGAACGCTGACTCTCGTAAAAGCAAAAACAATTATTCACGAAAAAATGACTACATATTTCATCCCAAGGTTTTATGAAGCCCGGCATCAGTGAACACACGGTAAGCAATTTCGGATTACTGGATCAGATAGCAGCCTTGCAGTGGGTGAAGGACAACATCGAATTGTTTGGGGGCGACAACCAACTTGTTACGCTTATGGGTCATGGAACTGGAGCAGCTTGTGTCAATTTGTTGATGGTTTCGCCTGTTGCAAAAGGTTAGTATCGCAAACGAACGAATGCCTCCATCAATACAACGACATTGTTCAAAGATCAAAGCTACGCCCGGATATACGCTTATTCGAACTGAATCCAGTCAATATTTTATTATTTCCAGGCTTATTTCATCGAGCTATCCTGATGTCGGGCTCGGCCATGTCCGACTGGGCAACGACCAATCATTCTCTACAACTAACAATGCAAATAGCTCATGGCCTCAATTGTCCGCTGAATGATGCAAATGACGAGATGCTGGATTGTTTGCGGAAGAAACGGTAATTGGTTTCGATACTATTGATTTCCTTGTTGCGAGTGCTGTTTGTCATTGTAAATCGATTGCTGTCCAAAAACGAATTGCAAGTGATTTGTAGCTGCACCTCGTATCTGAATCTGAATATTTCAATTAACTTGTCTCCTAGTTTGCTGATGAAATGTGTGTCTCCCGAAATTATTTCAATATTGCGTGTTTAATTTTCGTTTTTAATTAACTTTTATTTATTTTTTAATACCGAGACTTTAATTAATGCAGACCGGTGGAAAACCGCGCTATGCCATTCTTTAATTTAAGCATTCTCAAAGGTCAACTGTTTTTAATATGGTGCGGCCTAGCCAAACAAAATCTATCATCAAGCAAATATATATCTACTCTTACAACAGTAAACGTTGTGATAAAAAATATACTCATATGTCTACCTTCGTCAAAAATTTTCCCAGTTTCATCCACAGAAACGAAAAATCTTTTTTGAACATAGGAACTAACAGACTTACCATCAACTTTATTCAGTAAACCTAATTTCCCAACGTCATATTCAACATGAAATCAACTTAAAATGAAAATCGATAAAAATCCTACGGATATGCGAAAGTCAACATCAAATGTCGGATTAAAGGGAATTATTTTGGTTGCAAAGGTGATAAAGAAGTAGGTTGTATTTAACGGGTTGGCTATATTTGTAGATGGGACCACAACGCTGCAACGACACTTCACGTACGAATTTCAATTAAATGAAATGGTATATTTGGTTGTTAATGCGTAGCAGGATTTTCTCTTACCTATATGAAGGTTGGAATGAAATTTACATTTATCCATTTAAATTTTTGATTACATGACCGGCTTCAAGTACGTATACGAGAAAAATTCTCACTGATAATGGCTGTTTACCGTATCTTGTTATGAATATATTCTTTGAAAACTGTATTAATCAGGCTGGAAATTCATCCGTCAGTGGTGTTTATTCGTATTACTATATAATTTTGGTAGCGTAATGAAAGTAACCGTTCATATTACACGTTCACATAATACTACATGTAATTTTAATGATATTGCTTAAAGAATTTGAGGCCACGTTCGTTATTTGCCACCATCGATGGTTCAAAATTCTATAAGTATCCAGAGCAGTTGCCGTAAAAATGTCGCTAGAAAGGTGCGAAAAAATTCCTGCATTCTACTGCACTGCGGTAAATGTTTATGAAAATATTGATCTTCTTCAAATGGCTTTTTTTTTCATAATTCGTTTCTATTTATTCTACACTCGTGAACGTTTTTGGATATTTTTCATGAACACCGACGTCCATCTTTCCATGCATAGCTCGGTCATTTTAGTGGAAACACAATGTTTTCAATGGAATTGTGTGTGCAAAAAAATTATTCAAAGTCAAAGGCCACAAAAATTAATTTTTGTTTGATATCTCGTGAAAGGCATCAAAATTGCGCAACTTAAAAAAAATCCTCCACTCGATATCTGCCAGAAATATGGCGTCGAAATCATGCTGGTTGACTTTAACAGTGAAATGACAGAGCATTTCATGTACATGAAAAATATGGGGCTAAATAGGTTGTCTGATGACACTATTGACCGTAGAGTGTAGATTATGTAGTAAGGAGTGGTTTTAAGCAATGACCGTTTGAAATATCTGCTCTGGACGAAAAGACCTCCAAAAAAAAAAACACTTTTAATCAAAATGACTACATTGCAATAAACTCGGCTGAAAAGGTTTTGGAACATTGGTCAAGGAAAAGTGTAAATGGATATATTATAGACAACCCAATTAAGATCAAAACCAGGTGGCTGCCATACTTAAAGAATTAATCTCAGAAAAGAAAGCGTAGGCGAGATACCGGCAGCAGTGAATCACCTCAGAAAAAATAAGGCTCCGGAAATGGACAGAATACCTGCAAAACTGCTCCATAGAGGAGGCCGTCATCTATATAACCTTCTCACTCGTTGATAAGCAAAATGTGGATAGTTTACAATTGACCAAACATGAGACAGTTTACAATTGACCAAATATGCTAAGTAAAACAGGTTCTCGAAAAGCAATGGAGATATTCCAATCGATGTGCACTAACTATTTGTAAGCTTTCAGGAAGTATACGACAGCTTTGACAGGAATGCTGTGTATAAAATAATGTTTGAACTTGGTGTTCCAACAAACCTGTCCGCAAGATCATGGTCACAATACTGAACACGGAGTCCCATATCAAGGTGAATGGTGATTTAACGGATAGCCTCAAAATGGAATCAGGTTTCAAACAAGAAAATGGACTTGCCTCAATGCTGTTCAATATTGCTTTGGAACAAGTCCTCACGAAAACATCAGGTGACATCAGGGCACTCGAATGCTCAAGTCCACAATCTGGTAGCCTACGTCTACGTTATAGATTTAATCTCAGTTGCCAAAGGAGCAAGTCCGAAGCAAGCAAAATAGGCCTATAAGTCAATGAAACTAAAACTATATGCTGCCTCAAATGAGGCAGTCTTGCAAAACTTAACTTTTGAAGATTATCGAAGGATGCATAAACGTCGCAAAGAAAGCCTATATCTCCGTACTGCCTATCTTATCTGCCTCTGCCTATCAGAGACGTATGCAAAAAATATAAGCTTCGCTTTTACAAATCACTCATTATATGGAACCGAAGCACGAACCATAACAAGCGACTCCAACAAACAATGGACGTATCTGGAGGCAAAGTGCTCAGGAGATTCTACGGCCCATGAAACAAGGAACAGAGTGGAGATTTTGATACAACGATGAGTTGCAAATTTGACGACCAACCTGTATCCGTATGCATAAAGTTACATAAATTGCAATAGACGAGCCACCTAAAAAGATAGCATGAACACCGGCTACCCAGAAGAACGTTAAATGATAATGCATAAAGGCAGCGCTCTGTAAGAAAACCAAAAAGAGAAGACCTGTCGAGGAGACAAGGCCCGACTTCAGCTATCGCGTCATAGACAATGACTAAGTTTCAGGTTTTCAGCCATTAGATGCCACAAGCGGCACGTGTAACGTATATATACTTTGGAAGTTTAGGTAAAACATCTGTCAACAATACACGATTAACCACTGAATAAACATTTTTTTAGCAAAGAAAATGTCGAGTTTTTTGCCAAATAACAAATAGCATTTGTAGGAAGCTTTGCTCTTCTGCTTTACCTTAAAGTCAATGAACCAAAGTATGTTTGCCTGAGGTAGCCTACGACGAATACATACCACAAAAAACTGACTGTAAAAACTCATTTAAACACTTCAGAAGTGGTGATTTTAGCACTGTATATAAGGTGGGCTTCGAAAGACCAAAAATAATTTTGGCCACTGATTTTCAAGCACTTGGATGAAAATAATACGCCACCACAAGGTTAACTTATCTGAGCATTAAACATGATATTTACATGCCATGAAAAAACTCAAGAAAGAAGAGAAGTGAGCACCGCATGAGTTGAATGAAAAACAAATGGAAAATTGAAAAATCACTTCTGAAATTTTGGTTTTGCGTTATGAAAGAAAATATTTTCTGCATTTAATCGCTACTGGCGTGGGATAGAGCACATATTTTGACAGCTTCAAACGCAAAAAAAAATCGTGGCTTTCACCTGGCAAACCAACAACATCAACGGCACGGCCAAATCGCTTCAGAACAAAAGGCGAACCAAACGACTAAGAAGGAGTCGTGTGCTATGAGTTTTTGAACTTAGTTGAAACTTTTTAGGCATCTTTATCGACAGCTATTGATCAATTTGAACAATATATTGCTGGAAAACGGCCAGAATGGAATATGAGACACGAACGAACGATATTACAATACGACGACCCATCGTCCAAGTCACCATCAAAATACTGAGATGGGACTTGCTAACGCAGCCGCCTTATTTGGTAGACCTTACCGCATCTGGCTGTCACTTGCTCTGGTTGATAACATATCGTTTAGCTGGACTTCAATTGGCCAATTTCGAAGAAGTGAAAAATCGGCCAAAGGCTCAAAAACAGCAAATAAGCAGAGGCCAATGATCAATCCTTTAAACTAATGAAATATTGATGCGTCAGACTTTATGATGTGATTAAACAAATAATGTTGAAGGGATACAACATACAAATTTATCTGCTCTATACACAAGAAAGAAGGCGATACAAAAAGTTTGACTTTGCTAAATCTCATATATTAGGTGTTCTTCACTGCTCTTCCATGGCCGAAAAGCCTGATACACCCACAAAAGGCTCATATCAGTCAAGCTTAGCTTCGGATAAGTTAATAACAAAAAAGGTCTTCTTTCTCTGACAGTCAATGGAGAAGAGAAGAGAAAAGCGAGGCAAAACTGTACACGACCATGGGAAAGTTTGATATCTCAATCAAACTGATAAGGTTTTTCTCTATGTATGTGTGGAAACAGATAAATGTAGATATAGCTTTACACAATAAGCTAGATGCTAAGACAAAATGATACCCTTTTGTGTTGGAAAAAGCGATTTGGGGTGCTGAAGTTAGCATGACAACTACCATTTTCATCCGATTCACGCTTTTACTGGCTAGCAAACTATGATTTCTTAGGCGCATTCAAGAAAAAGATCCTCAGAGGGAAATTGGACAAATACGTCACACGTTCAATGACGAAATATATGAACCATATTATGACCTTGAAGTTACTGATGAAATTAGGCTTAGTAGGCTATAGGCTTAGCTTGTCTAAGTAGGAAAAGTCAAGTTTGAACAGATTATTGGAAAGAGACCATCAAACCAAGCCTGGTCTTCGGTATAACGATGGCGTTCGCTAGGATGGGTATTGGCCGGGATGGAAATTTAATAGTGTGGAGTTAGACAACAGTGTTGCTAAGCCTAATCTTCACAGTAATATGCTTCGATTGTATTGGCAGTTGCTGTTTTACTTACTAAAGTAATACCTTCAATTTTAGTTGATGAGCTGCAAGATGCCGTCTATCAATTCTAAATTCAAGCAATAATACCAATAACAATATCTTTACTTTTTAGGCGATTCAGCCTCTATTTTGGCGTCTACAAGATAATTATCTGAGTTGATATTGGTTCCTCGATATGTTTGCATTTTAAACAGGTTAGCATTGGAGACGATCACTTTCGGCACATGGCCTATTGGTTAAAAATGGTGCCGTCTAAAAAATCAAAGAGATTCCATATTCGGTAAACACGAATAAAAACTTAATGGGTCGGTCTTTTTCGGCAACATTGAAAGTGTAACAAAGCCAACTCTGTTGCGCCAATAATAGTGTTGCCTCACCAAGTCTTTAGTCATTCCAGATGCCGCTAAATATATAGATAATAAAGAAAAAAGAAATTACTAAAACACTTCACGGTAACGTAATCATTCAGCAGGACCAACAGATAAGGTTTCAGCGTTACATTTTACTTTTGTATTATCAGTGCAATGAAATCCATATTTTCATATTGATTTGAATCTTTTAAATCCTAAAGCGACAGTTAGTTCATCGCTTTCTAGGTTTGACTTCTAGATTTGCATAAAATGATATTCTTTCCGTTTTAATAGGATTTATGTTAGAGAAACGAAAGTCAAAGTGAATATTCTCTGACCTTCAGATCACGTGAAATAAAACCTAATCAGTTCGGCCATATTCTTTCATCAAAATTTTTAAGAATTCTTAAAATTGATTTCTTATTAAACTACTCAATTAAATAGTTAAATTAATTAACTAATCAGCTCAACCGAAACCAAAATTTATTGATGGTAGTATTTTTTAAGCTTATGATAATATATATGACATTTAAAGTAAAAAGATTTCTTTTTTTACTGCGCAGGCCATTAAAGTCCATAAATTTAACTGAGTCAATCTTATTTCTCTTCTTTCAGATATCAAGAAATATTGAAAATTCCTACATCCTCACCAAAATTTTCCACGTCATTTGGTCCGATCGTCGACGGACTGGTAATCCCGAATCAACCCTACAAGGTCATGGGACAATACACCGACCTATTCAGCAGGTTTGTAGCAGAAGAATGCACTTCTCTCATGAAATTTTTACACTTTTCCGGCTTTCGTTGGCGAAATGCATTTCAACTAGTCACAATGAATCGTCTACATAGTATATAAATCACGCTGACGGCTAGTTCTTGTTCATTCAGCGATGTTCCTATTTCTTTTCATTCTTCAAAGCGCCATTTGACACCATCGCGCTGTCTAGTCGAGAAAATAATATGATAAACGTGTTACCAGACCGAAAACTTTCTCACCACCTAATAATTCATTTTTTCTCGGTACAGATATGATTTATTGTTTGGTGTTACCGAAGTGGAATCTTATCACACATTAAATGCATTAGCACTTGAGGAGGGCTTGCGTGAAAATGAACGCGACAATTTATTGCGATTTTACATGCAGAATCGTTTCGAAATCCGCCCGGATTTGGCCTTGGCTGCGACTCTTAAAAAGTAAGTATTTTCAAATGGCTTTCGAAAATCTTGTTTGAAAAATATGCAAATTAGGAGTGAAAGTATGTAGTCTTTGCCAAGAAATGAAAATTGCTGCCGAGTGTTCAGATCATCCCAGAAGTAGAGTAACGGAACATATTTCATCTATGTACTTGAGAAGCATACTCTAGACTGCTTTCAAAAAACAATAGTTCATCGTCTAAACAAATTCGAATTCAACGTATTAGAGTCATACTTACTAAATAAGTATTTACATATTACATCCGTATCAAACAAAATTTGATTATCGTCGCTTTTATTAAAAGTATGTTTAAAAACAAAATATTCGACAGCCAGAAAATATCTAATTAATGAATTCGTTTTTTTTTTCGTGCAAAGACTGCAAATCCACTCCAAGCTAAGCGTGAAACATTCAAAACATCCTAACTACCAAACATAAACTCCTCGTAATCTTGATAACATAATGAAATGTTTATTTGCACATTTGTTCATTCACGTAGGTACACGGACATTTACAACAATCCAGTAAAAGCATCCAGTCATGAGCATCGAGATGTCGTCCTGGATATTCTTTCGGATGCCCGTGTTGTAGCACCTGTAATTCAAACTGGCATTTTTCATGCTAAAGTTAACCCACGAACGTACATGTATGTGTTTGGGCACAATAGTGAAGCGGGAGCTTATTCAAAGGTTAGTACAGTTTTAAACATGTTTTCCTACCTATAAACGTATATGAGTATTGTAAACAGACGTCCGTGCATAATATGTGGGTGATGTATACGATGCGCAATGAAACTGAAATAAATCAAAGGTTTCAGCACCTCAAGTTGCAGATAAAAGCATGATTAATGTTTGTTCTGTGATTTGGATATGCAGCATAGTTTGCAGTTTCACTTTGATTAAACTATTTTCATTTTGAAAAGTTTCACTTGAATTGCTACAATAGCTATTTAAATTAAGGTTGGTTAGGGACGAAAACGGGTGGAATAGACAAAGGTAAACCTATCATTTTGCTGAAATTCAAAGCATGTGATTAATCGAATTGTACGTAAATTTATGTCCAGTAGAATAGTAAATTATAAGCTTCTATTTATTCTAAAGCCGCAATTTAATTGAGTCTGAAGACTTAATTTCAAAAAAGATGCAGTACTGTTTTAGAGGAGGACAATGTCGATACGTTGATATATTTCTCACGGGTTTGCAGATATGTTAAGCTATTTTCCTAGAGTATTGTTCCAAGCATACAGCTACTGAAGTCAAATTTGTAGATCCAAAGCTGAACATTCAAACAAAGGAGCAAAATTCGTCCAGAACATCCTAGCGAACTAGAATCTGAGTAAGAATTTCCGATAATTACGTGGAATACGAGGGTAGATAAGTTTTCGACTTTAACGTGAAGGTGAAAGCATTTGTCAATAATGCGTATTTTTTCACAGGTTCTTATCAAAACTGCAGTTAAATTTTGGGTAGTTGAATTTAAACGTGACCGTACCAGCTTGGGAGACAATAAGCGCTAAGAACGTCAAAAAACTACACCCACTGAGGATAACATCGCTAAAGCTCACCAAATGGTACAAAACAAAGGTCAAATTAAAGTAAAAGAGATAACAGAGGCTGTGAATAAGTTTTGGAAAAACGTGTTTGTCATTTATTGAATCAAGATTTTGGCATGAGATGGCATTGGGTAAAGCATTTGCTCAGATTAAATCAAAATCATGTTCGAATGAATATTTCCATCGCTCAGTTGACGCAGTTTAGGCGCAATAAATCAGAGTTCAGCCGCTGATTCATTACTGTAAATGAAATTTGAATTCACCATTATATGCCTGAAATAAAAGTACAGATCAAGGCAGTGGACTGCGAAAAGGAGTCAGTTCCAAAAAAAGCAAAAACTGTTTTTTTCGGTGGGGAAAGTGATGGCGACTGTTTTATGAGATAGTCATGGAGATATCGTCGGGTGTACGCCAAAACCATGAATGTGCTTTTTTGATGATTTTCAGTTTTTCATGTCACTGTACGCGGAATTCTTGTATAAACAATTTGCCAAAACCGGAAATGTAAAATTCCATTTTATGCCAACACAAAGTCAAAATTTGAATTTTATGAATCACCTAAAAATTAAGTATTTGCAAAATACGTTACACCAAAATCATGAATGTGCAGATTCATTGTTTTAGTGTAACGGAATAGAATTAGAATAGTATCTTCCTTAATTAAAAAAAATGGTTCTTATATTTTAAAACTGATTTATAATATTATGTCAAATTTTCAAATTGATTTTACTCGAAATAGCATTTTAGCACATTTATGGTTTTGGCATAAACCTGACGATACGTCAACCGATTATCCTTAAAGAGGAAAAAACGATTACAGGAGCATACTACGCATGATTACTTGACAAGCTGCCAGCAGAAATTGTGAAAAAACCGTCACATTTACAGAAAAGAAATTTTGTTTCACCAATACAATGCGCCGTGTCACACCTCATTGGCTCCAATCGCGAAAATCCATGAATTACGGTTCGAACTGCTTGACCACCTCCCTTACTTACCATATCTAGCCCCAAGCGACTTCTTTTTCTTATCTAATCAAAAAATTGCGTTCGGAGGACAGAGACTTTCGTAAAATGAGGGGGCCATCACCTTCGTAAACAATTATTTTGCAGAAAAAGACGCCGAGTACTATTTGGACGGGCTAAAGAGATAGAAGCATCGCTGGGGAAGTATGTAGACTTACAAGGAGACTATGTAGAAAAATCAAAATAAATTTATAGAAAAATGGTCTTGTGTCGTTGTTAGGCCGGAAACTTTTCAGACCACCCCCGTTTTCTAGACAATCTACGAGCGGCTATAAATAGTAACTTGACAAATTGGGGCAATCAATTTGGAAAAGTGATTTAAAATATAAGCATCAAAGGACAAAAAAAACCGTTTACTTTCAAAAACGCAGAGAACTCTACGAACTATGTTTGAGAAAAAACAGAATAGAAAAAAAATTCTGCTTCTTCATCAATTCGGATCCTGAAATCCTCAAACCAAAAAATGTATATAGATCTAGAATAATTTTGAAGTGCACTGGTGAAAGTAAAATAAAAATTTGTTCATTTTACTCAATATTCTTGACAACAAACGTAACATGCTCGCTGAACAGCCAGCGCTCACAAGTAAGAATGCAACAAGCCAACAAACTTCGGCTCTCACCAAAGCAGTCCGTCAAAATTTAACTTGCGATAAATGCACAAGTTTGTTAATGCTAGCTTTATATGGGACATTTGATACCAAGGGCATTTTCTTACGCACATTTCGTACAGGGTCTTTCTGAAAAGTGTTCGGACTGAATTTGAAAAATAATTTGGGAACAATATTTGTGCATTAATAGTTTTCGAAGTATGACTCTTCTGCATCAGCACATCGTTTTCAGCGACTCTTCGAATCACAGAAGGCCCCCTTGAACTCAGAAACCGAAATGACCTTTAACTCCCTCGTCACGGCCTCTTGAATGGACTGAGCAAAGCCGTGGTGTCGTCTTTTCATAGCCCGTCTGAGTTGAAGATTGTGAAAGTAGCTACAGTAGCTACAGTTTAACCAGGCTCTAAAAACTTTTTATGAACCATGAATTTACAGTCAAAACAAACTATTAACATGGATTTAACTTTCAACTTACTCATTGGGACGTTTTTAGATGAGGTGATTTGGAGGTGTGCCATTTAAAGCTTTGGCGCTTTGTCTCCAGGTCATCCTTGAAACGTCACCAGTGATATCATTTTCTAGATAGCTTGAATCATAATGACCACAATGAAAAGAGTTCCTAACACTCCTTCATACATGAGTCTTTCTGCTCATCGAGCAACACTTTCGATACAAAGTTTTGCAAACACTTCTTTCATTCCCACGTTTTGACAGTAGTTTTCGGCAATCGTAAGTGTTCATATGACATTCGTACACTCAATCTAAGGTCAGAGTTTTGAAAAAAATCACTTTCGTCCAGTTCTCGTCAATTTTAGTCGTTGAAGGGCGACCTGAACGTTGATCGTCCACGACTTGCATTTTTCACTCGCCAAAAAACGTAGGACCCTCATAATAAATTTAATCCCCGTAAGCACTTTTGATCATTTCATGGATTTGATGAAGCAAAACTAAAGGAGTTTCGAAATAAAACTTCACCACGTAACGAGTAAATGGTTTATCGCGAAGCCTGACGAGTAACCTTGGCTGGTGTTGACTATTAAATGGGCTTGCACTGCGGGAAGGCTTGGAAGCGACTAGACTTGCTGCATCTGGACGAGAAAAATTCATTCCCCGCAGTGTTGCCAAAAAATTTTCATTCATGGAGCCCAATTTGGCTTTTAAAATAGCCGAAAAGAGCCCGACACTCCCACAAAATAGGTCCTTGCCAAAATTATCGCAAATATTTTTCTTATTAGATGCAAAAAAAAATTTGTATCCATTTTCACATGAGTTTTTATTTTTTGGTTATTTATATACAAATCTCTTAGTCGAAATTTATATTTACAATTTCATTTTCTGATGTAGTAAATGTGTAAATTGAAGAATTCATTATTTGTATCGTATCTGGTGGTATTTTATAGTTGTTGCAACATATTTGGCTGAAATTCAAAAGAATTGGAATTCGAATCAAAGATGTCAAAAAATTTATTTGCATTTCGAATTTTAGTCTTTATGTTATTCATCATACTAAAAGAAAGATCGACTATTGTGTTTTAGCATTTTGGCATGTTGTAGTGTAACTGGACGATTTTCTATTAGATGAAGGAAGATATAGTAATAAAAAGCGATTTCGCATATATCTTTGACAATTTTTTTATGCAGTAGCAGATTTTACTTCATTGGCTTTTGTCCAAAATTTTTCCGTGCTCCCTGTATTTGGATCATTTGCGCATACTTATGAGTTTTACAAGCACAGATTTAAATTTCAATCTTATTGCAGACCACCTTAGGCAGACGGTCAAATAATAGACTAGAAATTAAGTTTAGGTTCAACCGGAATTTAAAGCATGAAATGAATATTTAAAACATGAAGTGAACAGATTTCCGTTCAAGATTCAGGTAATTAATTGTGAATTCAACTTAATATATTTTTAGCAGTTGAAACCTGAGCTCGTCAGTGGAGCCCAAAAAGTCGCCAGTGACCCAAAATTAAATTTCGTCGCCAAATGCAACAGAAAGATAGCCCAATTGGCGAGAAATCGCCCAATCTACCAACAGTGGTCCGACTACGTTCTAGACAGACCCTATCCACATACACACATTGCACACATAATCTTCGCAATCGAATGACTGCGAAAGTTATTGATAGAGATATTTTCACAAGCATCAGTAAATGTTCGAATATTATCTTGGAGATAGTCAAAGCCTAAATAAGATTTTTTTAAATTTGTTTTTAAAAATTGCACTGGGCTGAAAAACGTTTTTATTTGAGAAGATACATCATTCATTGCAATCGATTTCAATCATATTTGGTCGTTTGTTTGGTCATGGTTGTATTTCCTGTAGTTTCCAAAATATGTGTAATATGTTTGTTTTCTTCTTGATTCTCGTTTTTAGCTTCTTACACTCCTTTAGATGATGTTGTGTTCGTATATTCTTCTATTGATCTCTTGATGTTTAACTATGCACACGTGTTAAATCTCTTTTCGCACCTATATGTGAATCCTTTTATGATTTTTTCTTACAACAATACAGGATCTCCGCAGAAATCGTTCCCAATTGTGTTAATTGTGCTAATATAAATCTATTGTTAAAAAATTTCAGGTCTGAAATCAGATTTGACTATTTTGTAGTATTCCTTTTAACGAATCGTGCCATGTAAACGCAATATTTAATAACTTTTAAATAGTTTCTGACAAAGTTAGATACGTGTTGCTTGAAGCTGTGTTTTACTGATTCTCATCCTATATCATATCGTACTTGTAAAGGTATCCTTCTTAGTTATTCTTCCAACCATTTTCATCTCTCTACTAGTGTTTCAACAAACTGCATGCTTCGCCATTTCTATTGCCATCGTCTTTAACTTTTCAATTGTCTTTCTTTTTCTAAAAAAAAAAAAAATATCACCGTCTGTACGCATATATGCTAAAATATTATCTTTTGAATACAATATCTTTCATTTGAAGTATTTAATAGCTGTTCCACGTTCTTTTTTTAACTTAAAAATACTAGATTTCGCAGAATAGTCTTAAATTTTTCATCGAATTAAAATTCTTGCATAAATCGGCTATGACTTATGTGCATACGGAGCTTTTACATTGTCTGATATGCTGTTTTTTTATACGAAAACGACTGAGTAATTTCTTAAAACAATATTTTTCATTTGGTTTGAACTTCTTATTTTATTTGAACTGATTTAATATTTTATAAAATACATTGAAAACTTGCAAGTATAATTTTCTCGTGAAAAAAACGCATGATATTTATTCTTCTCTTTTATTCAACAAACCAGCACTTCGTGCAATGTCTACGAATATTTTTATATTTTCAATTAAGAGCACATCATTACTTGCATTGTTTAATCGAAAAAAATATCTCTATTGCAATAAACACTTACGTATTTTAAGCAAATATATAAAATCATGCGTTAATCCATAAGAACGATATCACCATATCCTACTTATTTAACATTTATCTTCGAAAAATGCTCAGGTCAATATGAAAAAGTCTTGAGTCTAGGAAAAAATTTGAATTCATTGAGGGACGAGCAATAGAATTCAACTGTTTATAGATCACTAAATATGCACATTTTTGGCACACCGTTACAAAAATACGCGTGGCTCGAATATGTTCAAAAATATTTTTCACTTCTTGCATTTTAAATTAATTTAACAGTTCACCACTATACATGAATTAAATTGAATGGTTCTATTTACAAATTAGTAATTTCCGGGACATAAACTTAGTGTTTGCGGACATTATGGATTTGAGCAACACTTACACATTTAAAGGTGAATTTGTTTTCGGTTGGCTGTCCTTGTTTCAAAAATAATTATTTAAAAGGCTAAGCATCAAATTTGCCTGGAATTTTTATTTTTACCACAAACTAAATGGCCCATGGACACGTGAAGTACATAAAACAAAACCATTGTGTAAATGCAGCGAAGAATCACTCATATGTAAATAGGTCCATTAGTGCTTCCAAGCATGCACGTTTGAAATTAAATATCTCACATTCATTGGCAATTTTACAAGAAACCTAAAATATCATATTTTCAATTATTATACTACCACTCATTCTTTCAGTTACCGCACAGTATCGTCGGCGAAGAATTGGCATTTATATTCGGCGCACCTCTTGCTCCGGCTGGACCATTCCATTTGCGCTACAGCACATCAGAAAAATTACTTTCAGAAGCATTAATGCTCTATTGGACCAACTTTGCTAAAACTGGGTAAAACTTTTCATCTTAAATATACACGCTAAGCAGTTTATAATGCTCAACTTTCTTTACACTTTTTTCAGGAACCCAAAAGCACCGTGGCGTGATAACTTTATGAATCTTCATCCATTGGAATGGGAACGATATGACGTCGATTGGTCGGAGTACAATACTCGAAATCAATGCTTTGTTAATATAGGTAAAAATAAATTGTAGTTTTTTATTCACCCTTATATGTCCATCATTGATATTTATCATTATAGGCATTCCTCCATCAATTGGATACAAATATCGTGAGATTTACATGAAATATTGGAACAAGGAACTGCCGGACGAATTGAATCAGATATCAGCAATTCAGCCACCACCATTTGTACACTTCTACCCTCCCAACCCGGCTCAAAATCCACGCCAGGGAACATCGGTAGATCACATCATAACCGGGCATATGAACAAATACCCAGCGAAAAACGTCCACACTACAGAAGATCCTTTACGAACGCTCAAGTTTTTACTTAAAGACCCTCTGGACACTACCGGTATGTACAATGCTCAGCCAACTAATATTGGCTCAGTCGACGAGCCAAAAGTCAACACCTTTCGCAATCATGAAACTCAAGAAGACGATATCATGAAATCGGAAAGTACAATTCATATTCTTGTGGGGTTAGTCGTAGTGTTTCTAGTCGTAAATGCCATAATTTTGTCTATGTATTTGATTAAGAAACGGAAAAAAGGAAACAAAATTACAAGAAAACTGGGAATTTTAACGTATGATGGCACAACAGATGATGATTTGAAGCGAACGAAACGTAACGATGGAGACGACAGCTACGTATTGGATATTGTGAGAAAATCAAACACATATGAGCCTGTGAAAACATCTCACTCGCCGATCAATGGATACAAAATCACTCGACAGCTCAGTTCGAGCACAATCGATACTCATGCTAAAGTAAACGACTGGATATCTCATGAAATTTCCAAGTGCAGTCCGCAGAGTGATAAGCAATCGTCGCCATCATTTTCAGTCAGAGCTCGCAGTTTCCTAATGAAACCAAGAAAAATAAGCATTGGAATCGATGCTACACCACAAGCACGTAGCACAAGCATCCTGCAGCAAGAACCTATCGAAGTAACCAAATTAAAAACAGGGGACAGTCCTGTGAGGAATATCATCGTCTGTCAGGAAGTTGAAGTCGATGCAGAGCTTCTAAACCATGGCGAAAATGATGATTCTCTTGGACACGGAAGACGTGGATCAACCTTCTCTATCCAGGAGTACCCCAGTATTCATAAAATCGACCACAAACACTCACGCTCTGACCCAGTTGAAATGTACTACACCGTGCACAGGCATGATGAAGAGGTTACAAGTTTTGTCGAAGGCAGAGATGTTAATGTAACAAGCCGTGATTCGATTCACGAGAAAGATCCGTTAACACCTGAAGAACAACTTCAAAATATCAAACGCAGAAACTTCCCAAAAGTCTTACCAGACTATCCTGAATCGGAAACAGACTATGCAACGTCGATGGCAGTGAAGAGACGTTCGTTACCACCACAAAATTTCAGTTTTGTAGGAAATCAATCGTACAGAGTACCTCCTACTCCGCCACCAAGAACCATCTCCACTCTAGGAAGGTATCCATCTAAAAGGCGCCAGAGTAATTCAATCACGACTTCGCCTCTTATGCTGGCCGAAGATTATCCTGAAGAAGAGGAACCAGAGATTACCGAAAATACACTCATAGTGGGACCGTTGGTACCCAAGAGCTCCGAGAGTTTATATTGTACGGTGCGGGGCAAAAAACAAGCAAGTACAGAAAAGCTAGAAGACAAAACGACAAAACTATCGGGAATCAAACATCCAACGTCATCGTTTGGAACGCAACGCTCTTTCAGCAAGTCAAATATTCCACGAACACATCACGATAGTCATTCGCGTATCCCTCAGTTGAAAACATTTCCTACACCATCAGTTCCACCCGTTGCAGCGGAAAGGGATAAATCTACGCCTGACTCGATGTCGTCTGCATCAGACACTAATTCGAGCACGGGAACTGTTAAAACCGAGTTGAAGACAAGTGACATGAAAAAAGTGTAGGATTTAGTATTTTAGATTTTAGGTTTAGTTTTGTTCATAGGGTTTTAAATTATTTTCGATTAATGTATTTTTGGAAAGTTAAAAAAATTTATAATCTTAATAATTTCCGCTCTGCAGACTGATTATCACAAGTATACATATTGCGTTTTACACAATTTGCTCCGTTTGAAGTTTGGGAGATATAACAATAATTTTCAATTAAGCATTCACACAATTGTGCATAGATTTAGTATAGACTACTTAGTATGTTTTTATATAACCATGATTCGCAAGCTACTTCCTTAGATTTTTATTTTACAGAAATGTTAAAATTCAAACTAAAGCAACTATAGTTTTCGAAGTCTTTAGGAATTATTTTGAAAAAGAATAATCATTGTGTCTCAAGAAATTTTTAGAATTGGACATTTCTTCGAATTAAAGCTGTGTTGAAAATATTAGTAAACTAGTTCAGAAGCTAGAGTAACATGGTCGATTACTAGCAAATCCTCGTCAATCTTGTAACCAATTACACTCCACCTAAGGCAAAATAGACAAACAGCTCATTGTAGTGTACAAAGAGTGTTCTTCGTAAGAAGCTTATTGCTAGCACTGCTACTGGAACGAGTCGCACTAGCAAATATTCTAAGTAGACAGCTAAAACATGCGTGTGCCAATTGTCGACTTGTCATGACACACCTCATATCGTAAACAACAACAATGCTCTTTCCTTGCGAGAATATCCAGGGGCAAATACGAAAAAGACGATGTGACGATGTGCACTCTATACAGCTTATCATACTTCACCGTTGTGACAACAACTTCACAAACAAGAAAAATGGCATGCATGAAGACTATTTCTCAACCGTAGACACTGAATTTTCATTATTCAGTGTTTCAATTCAGCAGCTGTTTGCATATGCATTGTACTTTTGCAGTTTTTCATCTTAGTGCCACTAAACGTTATTTACACTTTGTTAAAATATTTCAACGTGCATCCATTTCCGCTTTTATCATTGAAAAACCTCTCAGCTGGTAGTGAGCGAGAGAATAAATTAACTTACATTCCAGAACACAAGATGACGAAGATGTATCAAAAAAAGTAATAAAAAGTAGTGGAGAATAACAAGTCTTTTGTACTCATCTGTAAACGTCAGATTTTCATGTTTAGCAGTATATAAGATTGTTTCTTCAAGTACCTTTGTTCCGTATTTTATAGAGATTCATAGAAGAATTTAGACAATGGCTAGAAATAATGTAAGATAAATACAAATGTAAATAAGAAATTAAGTTAACATACAAAGTTCTTATGTATTTCTAAAAAAAAAGTTGATTATAAATACAAAATAAACTACTTCATACTTACTTAGTTATTTTGAAATTCAGTTTCCGGGAGGTCTTGCACGGGATTTCGTTTAAGTTTCCGTCGTCAATATGCGCTAGTACATTAAAAACTTCATGTTCTTAAGGAGAGATATACACCTAGAATGGTCGGCAAAATCGATTTATTTTTTATTGCATTTTCGTGAAGATACAGGTCTCAAAAATATCTGGTGAAAACACCAAGTTAATATTTCTATAAATAAGCTAGTTACAGCCGATATCATTAAACGTGTTTTACGAAGTATGATACGATAGTTAATAACATTCATTAGGCTGCTTCAAGTATTGTTCAATCGGTGTTAAAACAAGCTGTAAAAGAAGTACAACGGGAAATAAAAACAAAATTCGAGTGCTGGTATAACCAAACTAACCGTTTTTGGAGATAGTACGGGGCGAAAACGTGGTTTTACCTCATTGTAGGGAGCTAAGGTCTTCATTGGACAGTTTACAGGAAAAGTTTTTGATATTCTTGTAAAATCTTCTTATTGTGCTAAATGTAACTATTGGAATAAACTCGAAAATACTGAGCAATGTGAGGAATGGAAATCGAATCACGATGGAAATTGCCAGGCCAATCATGATGGATCGGCAGGTAAAATGGAAGTAGACGCCATGAAAGAATTGTTTTCACAATCTGCCGAAAAGTATAGAGTTATATAATTACACCGGGGATGGTGACTCTAAGACGAACACGGGATTAGTGAATGCGAAACCGTATGGTAACGAGATTGAAATTACAAAAAAAGAATGAGTGGGTCACGTTCAAAAGCGATTGTGAACCCTTCTTCGCGAATGAAAGAAAAAAGTCCTGGAATCAGCAGCAAAAACAAATTGAGGGCAAAGTTTATAGATATACTGAAGATTTACTATGGCTTAGTTATTTGCAGAAACTGTGCCTCCAAAGATTAAATGAAAAAAGCGATACGGGCAACATTTTACCATTACGGCTCAACAGACAGCAAGCCTCAACAACCTTTCTGTCCCGAAGGTCCCGAATCGTGGTGCCAGTTGCAATGAGCAAAGGCTAAAGGAGAACTGGAAAATGTTCGTCACAATTTTTGAGCATTGCCAAAAATGGTGTTAGATGTCATCAAACCAGTAAACGAAGACCTCAGCAATGAAAAATTGTTGGAATGCTGTGTTGGTCGATATACCCAAAACTGCAACCAACTTATTTGGACAATAGCCCCAAAAACGATGAACAGCGGGGCCAAAATCGTTAGCATTGCAGTATATCTTGCAACATGTACATTCAACAATGGTTTCACCTCATCGCTGGAAGTCATGAATGTGTTAAGAATATCGTTCGGATCGGGAGCGCACTTGTACGTAGCGCAAGAAGACGAAACTTGCATAGCGAAAGCCGAACTGCAAGCGCAAGAACAGACGAAAGAAGGTTGAATACGGCGACGGCAAGCCAATTAAGAAGCCATGAATATTCCGTAAACAGTAAAAGACTTACACTATGGGCCTGGTGTCGATGATTCCATGTTAGTTGACAAATTTAATGATTTATTCAGTCCTAAATTTTCAAACGCGTTTTTCTTAAAAACACGTTTTTTATATCGGTACCCAAAATTTCTCGAAAACCAATGAACTGATTACCTTAATTCTTCTTGTGATTATTTTATATAACATTATCTAGTACTTGTCATAGAATTTTTTTTTCCGTTACTTAGTTTTTGTTTTATAGCCAAAATAATATCTAATTTTTGGTCAAAAAATCAATATTCATGTTCAAACGTCCGCCATTTTGTCATTAATCGATATTTTCAAAATCGGCTATGACACGAACTAGATTATATTATCTAATTTAATAATCTTTTTCCATTTTTTTCTTCAGATAATTTTTGAACAAATGCCAGTGGGTACCGTTAACGCTGTTTTTTTACAGCGCTCCAAGGATCATACAATATCCTTGTATATTTTATATATTTTTAAATAAAAAAAAATTAAGCATATTTTTGAATGGGTATGCTTTTAGATAATTAAACTCCCAATCCGATATTTCAAATAGTTTTCCTTAAAAAAATGCACAAAAATGACCGTTTTATCCGGCTCCTAGGTGTATATCTCCCCTTAAGCATCTTTCCCTAAGTTCAAGCAATTGAGTTATGAAATCTTCGAAAACACTGCTTCGTGGCAGATCAATAATCTTTTGAAGTATACATTTTTGAAAGTCATCAAATTTAAATCTATTTATGATGATCAATCATCCGTTGTCTTAGTTCTTGCTTTGATATTATTACAGGATTTCGAAAACGGTTTTCAAATGGCGCCGGTGATCTTAATGTTTGATTAGTATGCAATTGAGAAGCAAACAAAAACATTGCTGCTGTTAATAAGTAAGCGAAATGAAAACTGATTGTTGTTTAAGCTAGACTGTCATAAAGCTTTCAAAATTATTCATCTTGTGTGTAGAAAAAAATTGTTTAAAAGATTTCGATTTGTGATACCTTCTGATAGACTCATTAGATAGTTACGAAATTTACAGAAAGTCTTGATGTTTACTTGATGTTTTATGTATGCGCAGTAACAGTAGCTAAAGCTACAATAGAAATGTGAAAAAATTAGACTCGTTGAGTCCTCTGCACATATTTCGCTTTTTGCAAAAAAATGACAACGATTGAAAAATGCAATGTCCCGTACACAATGCCGAAATTTCTATTCACGAGAACGCACGACTTGATCATTAGATCAACATAAATTTACAAGCATAATTTTTTTGGGTGAAAGCAGGCTGTTAAGAAATAATTTAGAAATGTTGTCAATCCTGTGGCTGTGGCGCTATATTAAAATAACTTCAATCAAAATAATAGTTTCTTTCCCTATTACATCCAAGCTCGTCATAAGTTTGAAAGACCTGCCCATGTATCTTGCAAAGAACTCACCAAGAATTCGGTTGGCAGCCGTATTGTGGGTTGTTTCTTACTGACGCTTCCGACTTAACTAATGATTGTCCGTCTTGTTTTCTGACCTGCGGGTGTTCTGGCTAAAGAATTCCAATCTCGTCATCGTGGAAGTTTTCGCAAAACTGTGGCTCGGGTTCTGCCCAATTAAAAAGTTCCTCTCTGCCTAAAAATCATCGTTTTCACCTCTGTTATCAAAATACTCGTAGCCTGAGAGCCGAAATGGTGCAAATCAAATTTTTGTATGTTTAACAGACAGTATGTTTTTACCACACCCCATGCGACTTGCATGTATTGAAATTTACTTACCTCTTAAACTACTGGCAGTTCCATTCTAAAACTTTTATGATAAAATAAGAATACTTTAAGCTTTGTTTTGCCATAAAAAAAACCTCATACAAACCAAAAAATTGTGTACTCACATTCTTACCCTCTAGAAGTACCATTATGCGCAATATGAACGAAATCCAGAGCCTCGACTTTTTCCCGTTGTCCGCTTCACGTGAAATGCCCCATATGTTAACAAAAACTTATCTTGCGACAAGCATCTTTCGATAAAAATAGGCATTAGGGACATTTTTTTTGTAACTGTTCAAGATTTCTGGGCTGTAACCCTCAAATCATTGTCATGCTTAAAATTTTCGATCCAATCATCATATCAAAACAATACGATGTTTCTTTATGGAAAAAATAGTCTTGTTTTTCAATTTGTGTACTCTTAATGCAAAGAAAATTAATCGTCCTAAGTTTAAAAATGTATATCTTACAGATGTAATCTTTTAAAAACAACAGAATATTTCATTTTTCTACGGAAACTTACCCCTGATATTTTTCTGGAGCTTACATTCAAAATTATACATATTTGTTGCACGCATATAAGTTTCATTCATCCAAGAAAAAAATTGTAGTCCTAATACACTCAGTATATTGATCACAAATTTTCTAAACTACAATTTCCGTTAGCAGATGCTTGCCCACGTTGGGCGCAGATAATTGCTTAAAACAATTTATATTTTTCATACTGCAAATGCATTTCGCTCGAAATGGAATGTTTCTAGAACTAACTTGATTCAATCAACTTCATTGTGAGCTATTTCATTCATATAATACTTACCTTGTTCATGGAGAGAGAGTCAATATAATATTGGTATCTTCTTTCATTTGACCAGCACTTGAATACAAATTCTATTCATCTGTCCTATTGGTGAGTACTGTTTGATGATCAAAACCTTTTCACCAGTCTCAGACTAGTTTTCACACATTCACCGACCCTTCAAACAGTTTCCAATAAAAGCAAGTGTTCAATCAACGAGCTTGCAGAGAGACAAGCAATAGTCATCAATATTTTTTTCCATTCGTACAAGCGTTGTCTCTATTGTTGCAATGGTTACATGTGTGCAATTCAACCTACAAATCATGAAGAGGATTGAATATTTTGCTACCCATTCAAATAGCAATATGCTTGTACACATGCATTTTGAGGCGGTGAGAACGGAAATGATTGTAGAAATGATAGATTTTCGTGGTTTTGTTACAACGACATTGCCACTATGTGGTCTAGTACTTATATTTTCATGTATGTTGGTCCATTTAGATTGCAGTATTGTTTAATAGGTAGCAAATTCATAGAAAAGCCGATTTGGCTCAGTTCAAAGAGTACATTTTCAAAACCACCAATCGAAATGCTATGTAGTTCATATAAAATTTTATCAAATGCTCGTGGAACCGTAAAAAGATATAAATTATTCTCCGTGTTTAAGCTGTGATGTTGTACGAATAACGAATACTAAAGGTGCCATTACACGGTTTGTAGCATCTACAAATGTTTGTAGGTTCATCGAGTTTTTTCGCTACAAATTGTCTACAAATCGTGTAATGTCAAAATTTTTTAGCTACAAACATTTGTAGAAAGAGTTTGTTGACGGTTCGTAGATGATTGTCTACAAATGTTTGTAGGTGGAAAATGCGACTCGTGTGATAGGAAAACGAATTTTGAATTTGTAGATTTTAAACATTTGTAGACCAATCTGTAGTTCGTAGATGCATGAATTTTGACATGTACAAACTACCACTGTTTGTAGACATTTAAATTATTTGATTTAAGCGGTTGGACGGTGAGAGCGAACTCGAGGAAATTTTGTGTGTTTTTAACTGTGTGCTATCTTTCGGTGATATAATTATAACTGTTTAGACCGATTAAATGGATCCAAAGGATGCATTGACGTTGGTGGTGGCAATGAATTTGCTGGACAGTAGTGATAGTGATGAAGAAATTGAAATGGTGCCAAGGCGGAAACGGCGCTTTTGGACAAGAGATTGGATTCTTCGACGTAAAACCGAAGGATTCTGTCAAAAATTACTTCAGGAATTGGAAAGTAATGATTTGTCACTTTTTCATAATTTTGTTCGAATGACATTGGACCAGTTCAATTATTTATTGGGAAAAGTGACACCTTTAATAAAAAAGAAAGACACTAATATGCGGGAAAGTATTACAGCGAAGGAACGGCTTGTGTTAACATTACGATACTTGGCCACCGGTGAAAGTTTTGAATCGTTGAAATATTTGTTTCGCATTCCGCAGCCGACGATCTCTAGCATCATTCCGGAAGTTTTGGATGCTATCAATACTGTCCTTGTGGGTGATTATTTACAAGTAAACAATATTTTTACATAAAATTTAAATTTATATTGATAATTTTTTTCTGTACAGGTACCGAAAAATCAAGAGGAATGGGAGTCGGTTGCCCAAAAATTCAACGATCTATGGCAGTTTCCAAACTGCATCGGTGCCGTAGATGGCAAACATGTCACAATGATAGCGGAAGCGAATTCGGGCAGCACGTTCTACAATTACAAAGGCACGTTTAGTATCATTTTGATGGGAATCGCTGACGCCGAATATAAACTTTTATACATTGACGTTGGGCGGAACGGTAGATTTTCTGATGGAGGAGTGTTTAATCGGTGCACGTTTTCGGAAGCATTATATAATGGTTTACTGCGTTTGCCTCCACCAAAGCCATTGCCAGGTAGACAGCTTCCGGTTCCTTATGTACTTTTAGCTGACGACGCATTTGCTTTGCGGCCAAATATTATGAAACCGTTCAGCCAGCGGGGTCTGACAATGGTCCAGCGCGTGTATAATTATCGCCTTAGTCGTGGTCGCCGTATTATCGAAAATGTGTTTGGAATAATGTGGGCTCGTTTTGGAGTGTTGCGAACGCCTATCAGACTAAATGCCGAAAAGGCGAAGAAAGTGGTACTAGCGTGTTGTGTGCTTCATAATTATTTAATGAGCACTAATAAAAGCAGATATGCACCGCCAAGAACATTCGATCGATACAGCGATACTGGCGAAATTATTCCCGGCAATTGGCGCGTGGAGGAAACTTCAGTGGAAACAATGTTTCGACGTCAACAATCACGCACAGAAGCGACATCAAGTGCGCATGAAATACAAAACGAATTTAAAACATACTTCGTTGAAGAAGGTGAATTAGATTGGCAATATAAACACATATGAATGCTTTGTGAGTTTAAGTAGTAATAGTTTAAGTTTAACCAGTAAGTTTAACAGTTAACAGTTTAAGAAGTATGAGCTGCTATTTGTATGTTATTGTATGTCATCGAATAAAAAATATTTCTATTGATCAAATAACAAAGCGTTTTTTATTTTCTTAGCAAAACAATTTACTCGACTTAAAACTCTTCGGTAAAATTCAGATCCTCAGAGGTAGAAAGTTCACTTGGTATCACATGAATTACGGTGTCCTGATGTGAAGGCTGCGAAAGAGAGGAAATGAAAAATAATTATTATGTAAAGATGCATAAAGTGAAGGAGTGTACCATGGATAACGCTTCGTCTATAACATCATTAAAGACGCGGGCTAGCTTTCTTTTGGCAAACTTTGCCTGGTCTGCATTAAGGCTTCTGAGTTCAGAAGCGATGTAATCACCAAACGCGCTAAATTCATCGTTAACCCGAACGTTTGCTGAAATATTTCCTAGTGCACGCACCGTCATCTCCCGCAATTCTGTTTTAAAGTCGCTTGAAGTGGACGGTAAAGTGTCCGGCGACTGATGCGTTGACGATCGTTTTGTGTCGCTGGCGCTTGAATGACGCTTCCTACCTTGTGTGGGTTGAACAATAGCCTCCTGCGTCAACATGTCACTCATTTCTAAGTCTTCAAATATGTTTTCTTCGCTGTGGGTGGTGGTCTGTAAAATAATATTATCAATGATCATTATATTGAAATATTACCAGAAAAAATATTACCATTGGCATAGATATGGTCGACTGAGTTGATTGGCGAAGACTATGCGCCTCCAAGAACATCATGTCCTTAAAAAACTTCCACACAATTGGAATTTTTTCGTCAGTTCCTTGACCAGACTTCCGCGCTCGATATTTCGCAAGGTTGGTCCTGAATCCAGTGCGCAAGTTGTTCCACTTACCCTTGCAATTGTTGACACTCTTGCCATTCAAACTCGCAGCAATTTCCTTCCAGACGTCTTCTTTGGGTAGCTTGTATTCGGCGCACCCATTATCCCAAATTATAGACTGTTGCTGGATTAGCTGGATTAATTTCACAGATTCTTCATCCGTCCAATCCCCTTCAACTTTTTTTGTGTATGATGATTTTCGTTTCCCATGAACACGTGTTTCAGCAGGTTTTGCTGTTGGCGACATGTTCACCTCCAAATCTGCGCCAATGGTGGTATTCAAAGCATCCATTTAGTCTGGAAATGAAAACAAAAACCAAGCTAAACAATTCAATCCACTAAATAAATTTTATACACTACACTTACCAACTTTAACTCTAAACACTCGTAAAAATCTATCACGAGACAGAACAGCACCAAACTAACTTTATCACCGACAACTGAACCCTTGATGGAAAAAAGTTTTTCCTTTTTAAAACCCGACGATACCTGATTTTCAACTGAACATCTTTGTATACTAATATACTAATCGTCTGATGGCTATAATTATTAGCTACAAACATTTGTAGATAAGAATGCCAAAAATCGTTTGTAGAAGGATTTGTAGATGCGCGCACTACCTGAAATCTACAAATCGTCTGATAACGAAATTTCCTACCTGCAAACGTGCTACAAACATCTGCGATGTGAACACAATTTGTAGGTGTTTGTAGATCTACAAACGTTTGTAGATCCTACAAACCGTGTAATGGCACCTTAACTAATGAAATTATGATTGTATGTTGGAATTTAAATTCATTAGTGGTGGACACGTTCGAGTTTTTGACTATTGCTGTATGACTTTCACTAAACTCTGAACACTTTGTTTCAATTCAACCACGTAAATCATGAATTAGTTGAGGTTTGCAACGACTACAATAAAAGGGCTCTCAAAATATTAAGAGGTCCGTGTTATTACTAGCTGGTGACAGTATGCACCTGATGGTCGTTATTAAATTTTGTTAGCGTTATGTCAAGAGTTAATATTTTGTTGCGAACTGTTGATGTTTTGAAGTGAAACGATCACATTATATCGGAAATTGTGAACACTCAGCAAAATACTTCTATTTTTTGAGGAAAAATGAACACATTATCAAAGCAAATTGGTAATGAATTTGCGCCAAAAAAAAATATTTACTCAGTCGAACGAAAGGAATTTATTGATTCCAAAAAACTGATATTAAACTTGAACTGAGTAAAATTTGGTATAATTTCAACGAAATGTTTCCATAAATTAGGCAACAATCGGTTCTCGTACGATCACTGAAGTTAAGCAGTATTGGGTGCGGTTACTATTTCGATGGAATACCGCTTCAGAACATCGCACGCCGGTAGAAAGCAAAAACCCTTCCTCCTTTCATATCAAAAGCACGGCTTACTTTCAAGGGAATGAAAAAAAAATTCTAAGAAGTAAAAAAGTCTAGCGCATCAAAACCGCTAGAAAACTGATTTTCATCAAACCATTTTTCCGTACTCTCATGCAAAGTGACCCATTCTATCAATATCCGAGCAATGATCACCAGTGATGGTCTGGGATGACTTCAGTAATAAGTAGTAAATAACACCTCTGTGGTCACACCATATACACAGCCTGACCTTTGAACCGTTATAATTACACTTTGACACTGATGGAACTGTTTTTGTTTTTGGCTTCGTCCATGCTTTAAACTGTTTAGGTTTGTGGTGAAAAATAAATTTTTGATCTCTAATGACAATATGGTGCCAAAAGTCGTTCTTATTTTGTCGTCTGATCAGATTTTACATTAGAAGTGGAATATGACAAAAAAGTGTGTATCAGGTACAAATTGATACTGTTACTTCTTTGTCACTGATACTTTTTGTCACTGATTCTTTTTTGACTGGTTCTTTTTATGAAAAACTGCACTTTTGAATCTTTTTATTCGAACCGTACACCTATACTCTGTATGTGTACCATACCAAGAGATGGGCTATGGCCATGAATCAAAGAACTACAAGATTACGACACGCGCATGTCTCTCTCAGATCGCTGCTTGTGCGTGACGTCACCGGGAGAGTTCGGTTCATGAATTAATGCATTAAATTGTCGTGGAATACAGATAAATGCATGAAAAATTGTTTGTGGCTTTCTTTTGCAAAATTGTTTTGATATTATAAACCATCAATGAGCTTAATTAGATCTTATTAGATTTTATATATGGGAGTATATTTGTGAAAAATGAAAAAAAAATGCAATTTGACGGGAAAAAAATTCAATGTCGGACTGAAAATCAAAAAAAGAATACTGTGGCGGAAGAAAAATCTATTAACATTTGTAAGTATCCAAAAGGTACAAATTTGTTTAATGTGTAAATGGTGCGCAAAGGTATAGGAGCTTGTATGTTGCATGATTGTTTTTGAACTATGTCCCGAAAAAACATTGAGTTCAGGATTTAAAGCATGAGATGGTTGATTGTCTTTCAGGATAAATTTAAAGGAAAGGTTAGTTTCAGTGGTGATCCTGAATTTAAATTGCAAAGTCTAAAAAGTCAAACAACACAACATGCACTTCTCATCTTTCCCTCTAAAAAAAACAATTCTATTATTAAACGGAAATAAATCAGCTAGCGTAAATTAAGACTATAAACTGAAAGATTATGTGCTAACAAATTTTGCAAATTCTTCAATAACAGCTATTAAAGATGGTGTTAGAAAGTCTAAATACTATGAGGGTTTCTTATTAATAGACATCGGATTATATGCACGAACAAAATGCTGAAATATGCATGCAAATGTGCACAAAAAAAAACATTAAAACCTGCACAGAATATGCTCAATAAATAAGAAACATATTCATTTGGAATACATAAACATTTTATTCAGTATCAAATAAAAACTGCATTTTGTCTCTATATATTCAAAATTGTAATTTAGGTATTTGCGAACCAAAGAAATGGAAAAGTTTCACGTCAAGAACAGATTTTTCTTTGCAAATAAATAGCTACGTGGTATAATTTTTGTGACAGTAGACAATAATGTATTCTTCCAAATTATCTATTTAAAATTTGTGCCGTTTGTCGCTTAATATCATTTTGTACGGAGAAAATGAGCGTTCGACGTCAACTGATGTCAAAGGAAAATTTAAAATTTGGTGTCATGTTCTCCGAAATGCCGTCAGGCAAGGTTTTACCTGCGCTATTGATAAAAGAACTTATTTCCTTGATGGCTTCAAGGCCTCAATTTTTCAAAAAAATAATTCCAAGGTCTGTAGCTAATGATTCTGGAAGCGCATTTGACAAAGCTGTTGCTTCTTCTAATAAATGAATTGATTTGCATAAAAGAAGATTTCTGTTTTCTAGCTTTTTGATAATAAATGGTAATTGGCTGAAGTATGTTTTAATTTTAGCTAGGTTCTCTTTGATCATGGGGTCTGCAAATGATTCTTTGCTGAGTTTAATCGCCTGTGCATCGGACGTAATGAACTGGCTGACCACGTCCTTCACAGCTTCGAAATGATCCGTATAGAATAAAGCTGCCTTCAACCAGGTACCCCAACTGGTTACAATTGGATCGGGAGGTAACTGTATATTCACGACTATTTGTAAAATTACTTTTTTGGTCGCTGAAATTAGTTCGTTTGCATTTCCAAATTCTTTCCTGATTTCTTCTGAATATCGGAGCAGTCCATGGGCTACCTATGTGACATGTATCAAATTTGGATAAAATATTTGAAGCCCTTACCGGCTTTTATCATATAAGGTGCAGCATCCGATACGAACACACAAACTTTTTCATCGATGGAAGAATCAGGAAACAATGCTTTGATCGAATCATTGATGAATCGAGCAATTGTCGAATGATTTGTTTTTTCGAAGACCTTACATGCAACTAAGTGTGGAATAGATGGTTCTATCGTCAATTTCCCAATAATCAAATTTGCTATATAACGTCCACAAGAATCAGTTGTTTCATCAGCTGATATCCATAATAAATTATTCGAAATGTATTTTCGAATTTCATTTAAAAAATCTTCATTCAACGTGACCAAGTATTTTTTGCGAATTGTTGATTCTTCAGGAATGATTTGGTTTGTGCACTACATTTTCATGAACTTCTTAAATATGTCGTTATTGACCTGATTGAATGGTATATTACAGCCTATCAGTAACTCACATATATCTTTGCAAAATTCTGCTTTCTGTGGAGAAGAAGTAGAAGTGGAAGGTGTCATTTGAATGAATAGTTCCTGACGGCTATTGTGATTCAAAGCTTGTTCGGGAACTTCAAGCGACCAAAATACTATGGTTTTCAAGGTAGAACCACAAAGAAGGGACCGCCAATTAAATTAATGCTGTAAAGGCAATCCATACAATCGTTAGTGAATTAAGAGGAGAAAATCCCACAATCCATAAGAAGTAAGAAACATCCTAGTTTTCAAACTTAAAATTAAGGCACTTCAAAAAACGCCATAGATATAAAAATGAATTGCCTTTTATAGAACTGTCCAACAGATTTAGAGCTATGTAAGTCACGTAAAGCACTCCAATAATAAGTTTAGTTATCCATTCCGTCATATTGCACGTGCACCATTTCTCAGCTCATATATTTGATACAAATTTAGAAAAGTATTTCCCTGATATTTCCCCAGAAGATTCTTACATTAGCCATTGGAGTTTTTGTATTGAAAATAAAATCATCGAAATTATTAAAACCTATTTTTTCGAAGTTGAATTCATCAAGTGCATCATTAAATTGTGTTATTTACAATAATATTGTTGCTTAGCCACATCCCGCAAACAATATCCTTACGTTTTTTCCATCGTAGATATGTCATCGTATTACTACTTTTGAACTATATTTTAATTATATTTTGCATAAATTGTACATAAATTTTACATGTAATACTAAGCACATAATTTAATTGAACATCTAATGATTCCTTAAGTGACAATTTTGTATTCAAGAATGTATGCAAACATGTTTTAATCACGAGTTATTTAAACGAGTCATGTAGCGCCCATACATTTTACACCAATGCTTTTGAACATCCGCGCGACGAACGCGCTAGTGTCGCTATCTCTAGTGTTTCTTGTATCATGGGCTATGGCAAGCATTTTCTGTATCAGATGCAATTTTATATTAATACTTTTGCCACTGATATTTTTTGAACCAGTAACGACATGAAGAGTAGATTCATACTACCACAACATCCGAAAAGCGTACAGGCGTCTTTATGAGTCGGCTTCTAAAACAACAAACAAATTTTTGCATTCGATCGCAAGCTGCGAGGCATACGAGCATGGTTGCCAGATTGGGCGATTTATCGCCAATTGGGCTATCTTTTCTATCAGTTTGCGACATTTTATTTGGGCGAGTCGCTTGGTACTTTGGGCTATATTTTACATTGGTTTCATTTCAAAAAAGAAAACAAATATCCATTCCTCAGACTAAAATGTGATCAAACTTTTGTCGATCTGTTTTTTCCCCCACCAAAATTACAACTACAAACGGAACTGTTAAACTGCAATTTTTCTCAGCTCGAGGTCGAAACCGTCAAAAATAATTGTTCCTTATTTTGCCGTTTGACGTTGAAAGAATTAATCAAAAAAATGCCGTCTCATTTATTCATTTTCAGAAAAGCATACATGTTTTCACAAACAATTTTTTTTAGAAAATACTTCACTAAAATTTTTGGAGCTACCTCTGCATTTCATTCTAAGTAATGAGAAAGAGGTCGAATTTCAATTTGAAAAATTAAGACCAACATCTATGACTGAAACATTTTCGAATGAAGTTCTAAATGATCCAACAGTTTCCTGGTTAAAAATTTATGCTCTGAAATTTGCTTCAGGTGTGTTTTTATTTAAAGATTTGTGTCAAATGGTATTATCTATAATGACACATCCTGCATCAAACGCCTTTGTTGAGGGGTGTTTTTCTTGCATGAATATAATCACAAATAAACTTAGAAACATAGTAAATCTAAAAACACTCTCTGCTTTAACGCGTATATGCATGCCAATAATGTTGTAATTGCTTTCCCATATCTGAGAAATTAATAAAGAAGCTTAATTCAAATATCTATAATAATGATATCGATGGTGAAGAAGATAATGATAATGAAATGAACAAATACAGTAATTTACTATTTTCTGATTAATTATAAGTAATATAATTTATTTTTTTAAGCATGGTTTTAGCGAAGAGTGCCTTACGAATTTGAATATATGTGCATATTGTATTGTATCTACTATTACTGTATATGTGCATATTGTAATCAGTGTAATTTATCATGGTTTTAAGTAAAAATTAAACCAACTAATGGTTGGGCTACAAATATGCTCAACTCTGTGATTTTGGGCTACAAATTGCCACAAACTAGGCGACTTTTTGAAAAAAAAACTTCTGGCAACCCTGCATACGAGTTGCACGTACATGAGAACCACAAATATCAGGTAATAGAGTTTGATTTGCCTAAGTGTGAATGATTGTACCTCGTATTGGCTCATAGAATACATTTGGGTTGTCTTACTTCCGTGCAGCAGTGGCATTTGTGCATAAGAGACAAAATATCAGGTTGATACAATACGAAGCATCTCTATTACACACGTTACTAATACAAACGTTCTATAAAACTGTCAAACTGAATAAACTTTCCTTCCCAATAAATTTATAAATTGCTACAGTGCGCGAAATAATATAACATACAAACTATCACTAAGTATTTCTGAGAAAATGAATCGTCTCACACTATTTGTGATGACGTCATATCATTTTCGCAACCGAACGCAATGTAACGGCACTTTAGGCTACTTGTTAATTTTTCGTTGTAGTTAGCTGGTGTTTAATTTTCTTCAGAAGCCCAAATTACTAGTGCGAAATAAATATAGCGGACAGTTGCACGTGAAGTATATTTTCTAGGTGTAAAATTGATAATTCGTCTAGATTTATAAGAGTAGTTAGTTCACCAAGGTATACGCAGCCTACTAATGAAAATTAGCATTTACACGTGCAGTTTTTAATTCGCAATTTTTAAAGTTATAGTTCGAATCAATAAAAATGCCAAAGGGGACCACATTTACTGCTGAAGAGCGGGCTAAAATTTTAGCTTACAGGGATTGCGGGACAAAAATCAGAAGAAAAGCTGAAAAGTTAAACAGGGACAAAAGTACGGTGAATAACTTCTTGAAAAACCCCGAAAATTACGCCAAAATCAAGAGATCAGGTCGTCCGTCCCAAGTCAGTGAGAGGTCTAAAAGAGAGAAAAAATGGCTGGCTGTTCAGAAAAAGCTAAGTCCCTCACAAATAAGGTTTCAATTGAATCTTCCCATCACTACGCGAAGGGTTCAGCAGATTTTGAAGAATATTAAAAAAGATTTTGAAGAATAATGAAAATGTTAAATATGGAAAACGCTTGCAAATACCAAGGCTTCTGCCACGTCATAAATCTGCACGTTTCGAATTTGCTGAATGGTATAAATTTTGGACAAATGAATGGGATTCTGTCATATTTAGTGATGAAAAAAAATTCAATTTAGACGAGCCTGATGGCTGCCATGGATATTGGAGAGATGTCCGTAAAGAACGGGAAACGTGTCATAGAAAGAAATTTTCAAGGAGGTTCCCTCATGATATGGGCTGCATTCGGCTCTCGGGGAAAGTCTGAAATTTGTTTTATTTCACATAAAATGAACTCAGCTAAGTATTTTGAACTCTTTTACGACGTGCTTATCCCTTTTGCAGAGGATTTGTGGAGAGACGACTGGCTGTTTCAGCAAGACAACGCACCTATACACTCTGCGACGTTCACGAAACTTTTTTTTGAGTCCCGGAACATACCGCTATTAAAGTGGCCTGCTTTAAGCCCTGATTTGAACCCCATGGAAAATCTTTGGGGTATCTTATCACAACAAGTCTATTCACAAGGTCGTCAGTTTGACACCATTTTAGAGCTAAAAACGGCCATTATAAAGGAATGGAATCAAATTGGAACATATGTTCTTCAATCCCTTGTTAATTCCATGCCCCGTCGTTTATGCAAAGTGATACAAAATAAGGGAAGCCCTATAGATTGTTAAGATTTCTTTTGGTGTTAATTATTGTTTTTAATTTTTGAAATAAAATACTTATAAACATTTTTATGTGATTTGTCCGTTATAATTATTTCGTTCATGAATTTGAAATATTGTATCTTCCTGGCTACAAAATAATTAAATAGTCTAAAATACAATCCCCTGTTGCTTTGTTATCATTGCATGAAACATAAAACTAAATTTTTATTTTTTGAATCAGTATCTAGCAAATAGTTTTATCGATATTCTCTTTGTCCGATATATTTATTTCGCGCACTGTATTTCAACTATAAGTGCATCAAGTTGCAACAAAGCGCATTAAATTTATTTTTTTATTTCATTATTCCCATACTTTGACCATATATGAAATTGGTAAGCTCCATTACAGGTCGCAAAAGTCAATTTTTTTAGCAAACAAAACTTTCAATGTCTCACCAGAACCACCTAAAATCTTTTTCTTCTATGAATTAAGCGGTATAAAGTATTTTCTAATAAAATAGTTCGAATTGATTACACAGTGAAAATATGACTCTATTCACAGCATCGAAACGATGGAAAAACTAAAACAAGAAATATTTCACGAATTTGAAAGCTATCTTCTCTCTCTTTACTTACTTCAATTGCTTACTTGAATTGTTAGAAACGACCCGTTCATAATTACAGCATCAACTTAGTTATTCTAAAGGACTATGAAATAAATATCAAAGAAATAATGAACTCATATCATTTCTCATTCAATCATGACACTGATTTGAAGTTTATATCAAACGATAATTCGATGGTTATGCAAATGGTTAATGTATCATATTCCAATCTAGCTAAACATTCAAATTAGTTTATCTATGGCAGTCAATTTCAAATTCAAATTATTATCCACTCCTAATCGGCAGTATAATAGTCCGTGTCGAAAATCTCTTGCAATAATTAACCTAGCTATTAATATGTATGTACTTTCCACACCTTAGTGAATTACGTCATTGTCTATGAACGAGATTGCAAATTTGTGGCATCACAGTTTAAAGGACTTGGCAGTATTCGGGGGTAGTTTCTAGTGACTTTAAAGAGGTGATTAGTGCATATTATTTTTGATGTGTGCGACATTAAGTAGTATTCTTGAATAGGTTGCAAATAGTTTTATAGGTAAATTCAATAATACGTTAATACATTTTGTCCTGCTTTTGTCTTATGCATATGGCTCATTAGATACGTGTAAATAAAATATTCTGCTTTAATTTTTCATGCCATTCACTCAGGATTACTATATTTAGCTGTTGATAAGTGAATGTGTTGCTTTAGTACAAATTAGTTGCGAATGTACCAGGAAAATCCTAAAAAATACTGATGCTAGGAAATTGGGTGAGGATTTCAGAAAATGATTATCCGATATTTTGATTGGATTTTTTTTTGTGGTGTGTGTGACCCGCATGAATAATTTTATGAAACAGCCATGTATTTTTTTATCTTCTCCCATCTTCTTGTTAATTATATTTCACAATTAATTCAACAGTAATTTACGTGACAATGTTCAGTATAAATTTTGCTCCACCAATCTAGACCGATTGCTTCATGAACCTTAAAACCTTAGAATAATATTCCATTTCAGAAAGGTCGTTCTACAACTACCAACCTGATAGTACTACATTCTGTAGTGACTGTCAGCTTTCACCTCCCATTGAATATATTTTTGTCCAAAACTCCTTAAATCCTGCTAATTTTTTGATTTTGTCACCGTTTACTTTCTTCCTTTGTGAGCTACTAATGCTAGTAGAATAAACTTCAGTTTGTAAAACTCTCAGTGTTTAATTTTTGTATTCACGCACACACACGCTACATCATTTGCTAGAAATAGCTGCAACCCTGGCGCTCTATTTTTCTGAAAGCAGATCTCCCTGGCCTGACCTCGGAAATAAGTAGCATTAGTTAGCTTTAACTTTTTTACAACAACGATAATGCTGCTGAAAAATTTTATACTTTCCTCTCTGATATGATTCTTCGCTGCACACCGAATTATCGTACTAATAAACCGAGAGTCTTCCTATTGTTCACCTCAAAAATTAGCGCCGCTCTTAAGGTAAAAGATTAAGGTCGCATCAAGTATAAGCGCACGGGCTCAAAAGTCGCTCTAATTGAATTTCAGAGACTATGGTCTGCGGCTAAAAGGATTGCCAATATAGCTATGTGCGGTGATTTCGATAGTGCTGAGTCAATCATCTATTCCAACAAAAAAAACCTTTCTAGCTTTTGGAAACTTTTTGTTAAATATTCCTTCTCTTTTTGCACCCAGTCCTCTACATTTGCCTCGCATAATGTTTCCTTTCCTTGTATCTTGCGTTCACATTGTACCGATTTTCTAAAATTCGAATCATGAATAAAAGCATTCACCCAATGCTCTCACTTTGAACACCGCGAAATGTCACAAAATGTCTTTTACCTGTAAAACTTCATCTTTATTGTTCTCCTATTCTGTTTCTGGTTCTCCTCTTAATGTTGTTGATAGTTTTAGATATCTTGGTGTAATATTTAATTCTAACATTAAATTTGAACTGCCAGGGTCTCTAAGTTATCGGGTTTCATTATTAGATCATCTAAATCCTTCGTTAATATTTCCACCTATGAACGCCTTTTTCTGTACTTTGTACGTAGTGTCCTTGAATATTGCTGTCAAATGTGTAGCCCTCATTATGTCTACTTAAATACTGCGTTGGAGCCCGTTCAACACAGATTTCCTCGCACCATATTCTATAAATTTCAGCTTCTTTGCCGTCCTTATAGTGATCGCCTGTCGTTCCTTCATCTCCCCTCCCTCGAATCACGGAGACTTTTACTGGATGAGTGCACTGCTTAAATTATTTCATAGGATGGTTGAATCTGACATCAGTAGCCATGTTTCTGTCCATGTTGCAGTACATGGCACCCGTTCTTCTTTTGCGTTTAGTGTGCCATTTGCGCGTACTGACACCTATTTTTTTTCTCCGCTGTTGCGTTTACTGAGGCAACACAATGACCTTCAGTTTGGCCCTCTATCGCCGACGTTATATGCCTTCAACACTTTTCTGAAAAACAATGTTTTGCTTTCTTCCAACTCAATGTAGTTTTTTTTTCTCTTATTTTTCTTCATTATGCATTTGTACTTTTTCACCTTCATTTTGTTTACTACTTTTGTTCTTTTTTATAATTATTATTTCATTATTATTTTGTGCTCTCTTTATTACTTACATTATATATTTTATATATTTCTATATTCAGTAATTGGATTTGATCGGTTGCATAATGATAAATAAATAAATAAATAAATCACTTTGCTCCTCTACGTTTGTCCCTCTATTCATGCTGCAAAAGTCTTCCCAGCACACAAGTCTGGTGGCCGTTTTCGCATATCCAACTATCATCCTATTTTACTTCTTCGGTGCTTTAGCAAATTTTTCGAATGCATTGTGTATAACAAGCTATATCGTTTTATGGAGCTCATAGTAGCAACATAGTTTTGTTAAAGAAAAGACTACTCTTACGAACTTTTTGTTTATCTCAAACACTATTGCGTTTGCTTTGGAACAACGAAGATAAGCCGATGTCTTATAAACCACAAATACATTTGCCAATTGGAAAGCTATGGATGCTCCAATTCACTTTTTTTCTTTTTTTTTCCAATTACGTTTATTACCGTTTATGCGAAAAACTACCATATCATGTTTTTCAGCTCCCTTTTATTTTTATCTAGAGTTCCACAACGATCCATTCTTGATCCCTTAATATGTTTGCATATCATAGATGACCATCCTTCGGCGATAAGCACACCTTGCCTTATATGTGCGGTTGACTTCAAAATGTTAAGAGTGATTGAAATTCTCATGATAGTTGCGAATATCTTCAAATTGACATTTGCACCTTTAACAGTCTTCAGTTTGAACATCTCGAAATAACATTAAATATTTTATGCACTTAAGAAAAATTATTTAGTTTTTTATTTTCTTTCTGACTCTTTTCTTAAAACAGTCGATAGCTTAAAGAATCTCGATATTGTCTTTGACTCCAAACTTAAAACAACCAGTAGGTACATAATGCACCTCGTCATTATGATCGTTTGGTTTTATAATTAGGTCTTCAAAATTTTTCTATAAATATTTGAGCTCCTGTTCATCTATTTCTATCGTTCGTTCGTCGTGGTCTTGAATACTGTTGTGAAGTGTGGTGTCCTCATATAAGGTACATTATAACTGCTTTGGAATCCATCCAACATAGGTTTATATGTTGTTTCTTTTTCGAATTCGAAAACATTCCTTTCATTATTTATGGTGAACGTCCAACATTTTCACAAAATCCTTTTCTTGAATCACGCAGACTTGTCGTTGATGAATACTCTGTTTTCAAGCTTAATTGTCAGCTTATACTAGGTCTGTTCCCGTACTACGATTAATTGCGAATAATCGCGATTAATTGCAATGAAGCTGTTCCCGTACTCCGTTTTACTGAAAACTGAAAAATTTCCCCTTTTTCAGTAAATTTCAGTAGGGTCTGAGCTACTGAAAAATACTGAAAAGTGTCAAACGGAGTAAATACTTTCAAATGTGCGCGGCAAGCAACATATTTTTTGCGTAATGTTGCTATGAAGGTCGAATATTTTTGTGGCGATAATTTATTACCGCTTAGGATAACTTTCTAACTTTCAAACTTCAAACTTTCTAAATTTATCACTATTGTTCTCCCAAAAACCGAAAACTGACACTTTCGGTTGTCAATTTTCAGGAAATACAATGAGAGCGTTCCCGTACTTTTCATGAAATTCCCCACCACATGATTCAGGAAAATTCAGTAAAATTCAGTTACTGAAAGAAAGTACGGGAACATACCTACTATCTGATCTCTCTTCGCAAGGTTCCTTTCGTGAATCAGATTGCAACAGATCCACCTATGTGTTTCACGTAACGTTTGTGCGTACCAATGTACACATTTTTTTTAAGTACAAGATCCTGTTTTACGAGGATTAGGTTGGCTTATAACGATTCGCATAAGCCATCGGTTTCGACAACACCCGTTTATGGTGGGTTTGACCTCAATATATCACTTGACAACACAAACACAAAAGCGTCTTAAACAACGTGACGACGCAAACACGCAGTTAAGACACGGTGATCCACGTTTTGTCAATTCCAGAGAAAGACCGTCCTTCGGAGAAAAGCAAATAACTCCGCAGTTCTCCGGCTACTAAATACCACCACAAGAGACAACACGTGAATGATGTATACTTTTACTCACCAGCATTACGAATATTAAGACATCGTAACAATCTTAATTTCAATCCTTTTCACCTAATCAAGGCCGCAATTTAAACCTGTTTTTAAAAAATGCACCAATTTCAAGCTCTGTAAATTATTAATATAACTAAAATATAAACATAAGCTTTGTTGCATTAATTTTATTTTCAATTTTTAAAGCATATTTTCCTTAAGACATGTTTGAAAGTGTTACTTATCATCTTTTTCATTAATTTTTTTTATATTTTATCCAATAATTGAACCATGCCTTTTGTATCATGTTTGAATAAATAAATAAATAACACTTCACAAATTCTGTTTGTAAACACCCACGCTGGGCGCATTTATGAGCTTATCTTAAAGCAATTTTTTCAGCTCACCTAAATGAAAAATAAATTTCAACATCTCTCAATTATGCTTTTGAAACGTTGCCAGAAGTAAAATATAAACAATTTTAACAGCAATGACGACTGATTGGTCTAATCCTATTCAATCTACAAAAAAAAAAACACAAAAAATAGTATTAAATAAAATCTTTATTTTGGTTCGTATCTTCTAATACATCGATTTAAGGCTATCTATTTTGATTTATTTTTATATCCAAGTATGATTTTGCAAAAAAATTATATCAAAAGTTTAATTATAGCGTTTTGACTTCAAATTTAATATTTAATGTGAGCCTTGGAAGCATTGAGTGATCTGTTTTAATGACGGAAACGAAGTTGAGCTTGAATTTAGTTGAAATTTCATTCTTTAATCAATGTGTATGAATGTAAAGTGATTTCTTCCACTATTCGTTTTTCCCTTTCTTGTATCAAGTATTTACACTCTAGTAGGCAAACTCAAAGGATTTGGGTGATTGCTTATGGAAAGATCAATGTCAGAGTAGAACGTAGTTGGTACTCTACTAACTTGGGTACATAAGTTATCTATGCAACTGACAGCATCTGATCGCACTCAAAATGACAACATTGTACATTGCAACATATTTACGAAATATAACATAATTCTATCCATGCAAACAGGACATCTACAGCACGTGGTGAAAATAAAGACATCCTTCTTCTATTTTTCAGCAACGAAACTAACTAAAAAGTGCATGCCATCTTGAAAATTTAAAGAAAATTAGGTATTTACACTGAAAAAAATTCACATAGCGCCCAGAACCATGTAACACAGCGCATTATTTATGGCCCCATACGCCATGTACATAGTACTCTGAGCCATGCAATATGGCTCCCAGCGCCATAATGTCAAAATTTACATAGCGCGTGGTCCCATGTTACATGGCGCAGCATTTATGGTGCTACACGCTATGTACATAGTACCCTGAGCCATGCAGTATAGCTCCCAGCGCCATAATTACATGGCGCAGAAATTATGGCCCCACACGCCATATTACATAGTGCCATGAGCCATGCAATATGGCTCATGGCACTACAATTATAACTCGCAGCCATGCTTTGTGAGGAGATGTATAAATATCAGCAAGCTTCTTGAGTATAGAAGAGGATATGATACGATCTTTGATGCAGTTGATGATAGGTGAATTCCATCACCTATCATCAACTGCTCTATCTTCAGATGCTCAGAAGTTAGAAGGCTCGTGGCCTTTTGTTGGCTAGATCATCTTCATGAAGAAAATACATATTGGCCGAGGCCCAGCGAGCCGAAGTCAGACGAGACCGCCAATATGTGAACGGCATTTGACAGCTCGTCACGAAATCGCGTTGACTCGTGCTCAAAACCCACTCCGATCGGAAGTCGCACGACCGCCGGCGGGACCGTCCCCACAATTGGGCTCGCCAGCTTTCGCCTGGGCTCGGCAAATATGTATGATGCACTGAAAAAACACATAGCGCCAGACGCCATAATTTATAGACTTCTGGCGCCATGTACATGGTCGATTTGTGATAAAATATAGCGCTACACGCCATAGTGCATAGGAGCAGACGCTATGGTTATAGCCCTCCACGCCATGTACTATAGTTCTCCACGGCATGCAGTATAGTCCTCCACGCCATGCACTATAGTCCTCCACGCCATGCACTATAGTTCTCCACGCCATGTGCTATAGTCATGTACATGGCGTGTAGGCCTATGTACTTTTCACCATGTATTATGGCGTGTGGCGCTATATTCTATTACAATCCCTAAATCGACTATGTACATGGCGCCAGAAGTCTATAAATTATGGCGTCTGGCGCCATGTGTTTTCTCTCTTAATTTTTTGTATGATAATAACAATATATTTTATTCATTTTAAATTGAACATACATGACATAACATAAAACATTTTAAATTTTGTGGCTATTACATTTTGGCCTATTGCCTCTTTTTGTATTATAAATTATTTAAGTATACAACCTTTATTAATCAGCCTAAAAAAATGAAAGCCTACAGCTTATCTTTCACACCAACGTTTTCATTCATCACAAAATCATGGAATCAACAAAAAAACCTCGTTTCAATCACCAACTTTCTTATAAATCACAGGCTCAATGAGTTGGGGCAACAGCGTTGAAAGGAAAGTGTAATTATAGAATCGAGAGATTAAATTTAGTTCGTATATTATGCTATTTTGGCTCACATACTCTGAGCCTCATTGTCCCCTATAAATGTCAACTGGATAGCATTAAAATGCACTCATATATTCTACCTGCGTAAAAACTCTATGCTACCGATTCGCTCTCCAGATATATGAACTGACTATAAGAGATTTAAAGAGCCGTCAAAACAGCAACAGCACAACAAACAAAAAGTCAATGAAAAAACAAAATTCGCAACATTATAATACAAATATCTACGATAAGAAATGTCTTACTTGTACAATATTCACCAGCATTATGTTCAAATAACAGTTGGCATATCCTTCAAAATCAAAATCAACAAAGTGGGACATCCCTTGCTATGTGCTTAACATACGTTAACGTCTCGTACACAGCCACCCTCAACTTACCTGTCCATCAAAACCAACGATTAGTAATCTGATTATAATAGTCTATATGTGAATTATTCATGGGATAAATGTATATTTGCTTTTTGCTCGTACATATCAAAAGCTTACGCACCCCTAACTACCCCTGTCGAAGACAAAGCAAGAGATAGTTGAAAATATTTCCATCGCCGGGAGAAAGAGACCTCGTCGAGAAATGGACACGTAATGTCAGGGAAATTTTCCCTTCTGGGGAACATTGAACTTTTCGTCCCTTAAAAGCCTTGGTCCATGAAGAAATCAGACAAGCTTCGCTAGTACTAGCTCAGATGGCTTGCTGTGTACTGCATCGACAGAGTTTGGATGGGGCTTCGCCGTCAGTTGACTTTCTACGAAAGCATCGTAAATTACGCAAGGAAGTCAAGTGCCTACGAAGCTGGTCAAATTGAGCTAATTCTGAATTGGACGTGATGCTACTTAGTATCCACTTTATTGAATGTTATTCGCTTATTGCCTGTTTTATGTGATGTAAAACCACAGTTTCCATGCAAACGCACGGGATGTCGGGGGGTACTTTAAATAGGACTCGTTTAGTCTTTTGATTTTTAAATCAGCGTGTACATATTAATGTTATGTGCTATCCTGCGGTCAGAGGCAGAGAAGAAGTTCACTTGAAATTAATTAGCATTTGACTAGTAATATTCTGTGTCGTAAGGCCGGAAACTAAATGAATATGTTTTGGTTGTTGAATGTGGGGCAAGCAAGTCGACAGGATGAAACACACATACACACCAAAACTGAATGATTTGAATTCACTATTAATTTTGCAGCCATCATTCAGAGATTGATTGACTAGTTAAACTAACTCCAGCTGTTATATTTTCGTTCATCGATGCAGCGAGCAGGTTTGCATATTTGCACATGAATAGATGCACAAACACACAATGGATGTTTGCTGATTGCTTTTTTAAATGCTGATGCTAACGGCTGCCACGCTTCGTGGTTGCTGCAGGCAAATAAATATTTCTACAGCATCACAATGATTACTTGTATGTAGCAACGTTTCATGGTTGGTTATTAACCTTGTTAAAATGTAATCGACCTATACAGTCGGCCGCAACAAGCTACACTTGTTGGGCTTAAGGCCCGGTGAAAATGTTTTCATTCCTTGGAGCTGTTTACATTATAATTGCTGCGAATATTGAAAACACGGATGAATTATTGTTTTGTAAATATGGGAAAGTTTATGACAGGGGTGTTTGAGCGCTTGATAATGATAGTATACGCTAGGTTGATGTATATATATACTGACATCAAGCTTGAGAGTTAAAATTATACTGATACGATATTCAAGATAAACGATTCTTAGGAACGGTGAACTTTTCAAATCGTCTCTCACAAAGATTATAATTCTATCAGTTATCTAGGTTCAAAATGAAGTTTATAACACTATGAGTAGCAAGCCCTTTTAATTTTCTCATCAATATACTGCCCGTGCGTTATCAATTTACTTGCGAAGTTTAAGATGAAAAGAAGCAAACTAAGATTAAGTTTTAGACCCTGCGGCTCATGCTGTGGTAGTTACGAAAAGAAACATTTTATTATCTTAGATTTGAGTTGGTGATGCTGCGGCTTGATTTAATTTGCCTAAGTTTTAAAGCCGTTCTTTTTTCATGCAACAGATTTAACATAAAAAAGTGCATTTATTATTTATCATGCATTTTTTAAATATTTCAAATTATTAGCTGTAGTATTTATTAAGGGCATAAAAGCCTGGGAAGAAGATACTTTTAGATCTGGATTTAACTATGTTAGGTATAAATTAAAGTAATTTTTCAAAAGTAATTTTGCAGAATTTGTTTCTGTTTCATAATTCATTTCGCCTTTAAAGTCTTTTTGAGCACGTACGATGGCTCTTACTAAGGTGCTGACGATACCATAACTAAGAATATTACTAAAGAATTGACGAAGAAAGAAAATCATTGATAAATACCACGAATAACAATTTTGAGGAATTCCAAAAATAGAGCAGAATGGCTAGCTTAGCAACTCACAGATATAGTAGGGTAAACATGACTAATTGACTTAAAAAAAACCTTCATGTAAAGATAAGTTATATATTAATTTAAGTAAATTTGGGTACTATTTTAATTCTAACCTAATCAAATTTAACGTAATCCTTATAAACGTCTGCGAAATAAGAAATTTTAAAGAATTAAAAAAAAAACACCATTTAGGACCATTCATCTGTTATATTCTTAAACCGAACTTTGAGATCCTATCATTGGTTTTCAGTGTCACAAATTGCAATATAAATCTATAATATTTTAATACGAGTATAAAATAAGTCTTAGAAAATCGGCTGATAGTTTTCGACAATTCTTGGTAGTCATCATATTTGTAATATTTTGTTCCTGCGCAAAGTTTATATGCCCATACCTCAAATTTTGAGCGTTTGATCATGCTTTCTTCTAAGTCTTCTTGAAATGATTTACAGAGCCAACTATCAGTTTCGTCATCTTCTGGTTTCTTTTTTTTATTTCTGTTTTGTGATCTTTTAGTAGTTTCATTTTTCCTTGATCAAAGATTCTTTGATACGTTTTTCTTCTTATATTTTTCTATTTGATTTTCGAACTCTTTTTTATAAGGTCTTTCTGTAATAAAAATAGCGCCTGAATCTTTTCTTTTCGGGAAAAATACACATTGGAGATATTATTTCTATTGTCACTGGGACTATATTTTTATTAGCAGTATTAGCTTTGAAATGTAAAGAGCATTCATTCGTTTTCTCGCCTAGACATTGGTTTTGCTCTTTGTCCAAAGAGCCAGTCGTCAGTATATCAGGAAGTTATAAGTAGGCACCGAACTTTTTCAGTTTATTCTTGCTCAGTATTCTATTTGAATTTTAAAACATGCTAATACAAAGAAAAATGAGGCTTACAAAGAGTTAATCCAACGATCAACACGGGCTGAAACCGAAAACTATAACATCCTCCGGCGACAGACAAAAAAATGTGCCAGCAAAAGAAACGCCAACTTATTAACGACAAGATCCAGAAACTGAACGAAATCATGACCTATACCAATCTACGAGGTGCGTATTCCTCAATCAAACAGCTACGCAAGAGATACAAACCGCAAACGAGCTTTTGTAAGGATGAAAGTGGATTCATCATCAGTAGCTCGGTCGAGATTAAGGAAAGATGGGCACGGTATTTTAAACGGCTGCTTAATCCCGCGCCCACAACAAACTCATCAACTCCAAATTTCACAGAAGCAGAGCAGGACATTTGCAGCTCTCCACAAACATTCGAAGAAGTTCAGGCAGCGATACGTAACCTTCGAATAAATAAAGTTCCTGGAATAGATGGAATAACTCCCGAATTACTCAGAAATGGTGGAACTCTTCTTTGCAACATCCTCCACCAATTAATACTAAAAATTTTGGCAGCAGAACAGTTACCAAATGATTGGCGAAAAATTATTATATGCCCTATTTACAAAAAAGGAAACAAATTACGTTGCGAAAACTATAGAGGCATCGCTTTATTATGCTCGTCCTATAAAGTGTTATCCAAAATGATTGAACGCAAAATGAAACCCTTCTATGATAACATCATAGGAGAGTATCATGGTGGCTTCAGGTCCGGATGATCTACGATAGATCAAATATTCTCAGTCAAACAGGTGCTTGAAAAATGCTGGGAGTATAGTATCGTCATGCACCAGGTCTTTGTAGATTTCAAGCAAGCATATGATAGTTCAGATAGAAATACACTTTACCAAATCATGCTCGACTTGGGAATTCCAACAAAACTCGTCCGCATGGCCAAGGTGACAATTATGAACGCCGAATCTCAGGTCAAAGTCAACAGTGACCTAACCAACAGCTTCCACACTAACTCAGGCTTAAAGCAAGGAGATAGACTTGCCCCGATGCTATTCGACCTTGCTCTGGAACACGTCATCAGAAAAATGCCAGCTGACACAATAGGCACACTACTGTTCAAGTCCACGCAAATAGTAGCATTCGCCGATGATGTCAACATTATGCCACGGACCATACCAGAAGCAAAGGAAGCTTTCCTAAGTTTGGAGTCAGAAACTTAGAAAATAAATCGACGGGTCAACGAAGATAAAACCAAACTAATGACCCAAACAAGAAAAATGGCGTCAATCAGACAAAACTTGACCTTAGCAGACTACAACATCGAGAATGTAGATAACTTCATCTACTTAGGAGTCCACCTTGATAATTCAGGCAGCGAAAAGGACAAAATTTTACGGCAAATAAATGCAGCAAACAAGGCGTACTATTCCATACTCCCCATAATCAAGTCTACGAACGTGCACAGGAATAATAAGCTTTGCATATACAAAACACTCATTAAACCTATGCTTCTCTATAGAATTGAAGCCTGGACTTTGACTACAGACACCGAAAAGGCTCTCGACGTATTCGAGCGCAAAGTGCTACGACGAATTTTTGGCCCCAAACAAAAAAAGACAGGGTGGAGAATACGATACAACAATGAGTTGTACCATATATATGACGACCCACCTGTATTCACAGGCATTAAATTACGAAAATTACAAAGGGCCGGCCACGTCGAGAGGATGGAGGCCAATAGACTACCTAAAAGAACGTTGAAAGGTAGAGCACAAGGGAAGCATCCAGTTGGTAAGCCGAGGAAACGTTGGGAAGACAGGATAGACACAGACAGCAGGTCAATACTGGGGCTCAATAATTGGAGAACCAGGTCGCAGGATCGAGACGATTGGAGGCGGACGTTACTGGAGGCCAAGGCCCGACTTGGGCTGTCACGCCATCGATGATAATGATTAAAGTATGAGAGTCGTTCAATAAGTCCTTAGAAAAAAGTAGAAAAAACATTATTTTCAGTAGCTAAATTTTTCCAAATTTTTTAAGCCGTTCAAAAAGTAGGATTTCGGAAGATTTTCAAAATAGGTAGTTGTTTTTTAGATGTAAACCTTTGTCCGCCAAGCCATTTCCTCAAGTTAGGAAATATGAAATATAGTTGTTGTTTATTGTAATAGTTATGTTATGGATAGGAGCATGAAAACAAGCCTAATGTTGCGGCACTTTTTCGGACAGGTGCGAAAATTGCTCTCGAGCAGTGTTTCAAGGACGGCCTTCCTACATGGATTTACAGATTTCAATCGGGTGAAGTGGGTGGTAAATTATTCCATGCAAGGTCAGAAATATATTTTCCGACCAAAACTCCTTTTCGAACATTCGATTGATTTTGACAATTTTTTCACTATCGTTAAATATTTCGTTATATTTTAACTACTCTTACTACCACTTACACTACTTTTTACTATTAATTTACTCGTCAAGAGCTTGGAGAATTAATAAAATGAAAGCCCAATAATTATGGTCTTGGCCTTTCTAATATTGGAGAATCTTTCTAATATTGGATATGAATATTATTATGCTATTGGGGTGAGCAAGAAAGATGTTAAGAAAGGTGTTCAAAATAAGATTTCAGTGACGAATTTAAAAGTTTCATTTACGCCATAAACTTGTCACTCTTTACTTTTGGTTGCGAACGATGCTGCAACTAATTTTAGAGAAATATTAAAATGTTTATCAACAAAAGTTGTCGCGCTATAACCACTCCCCAAAACTGAAAATGCACAGTCTTGAGGAGTGGAGGAAGGGGAAACTCAATTTTCATCATCGTGTTTTTTTCGAGCGTAAAATGATTACTTTGATGCCCCACTTTGCCTTTGATTTTTCGCAAGACCTTACCAGATCTAGGTTGACTAGCACTTCGGTGTGCGGCTTCTGGACTATACATGGGTTCAATCCAGGGACTCCACATTCTGGGAGCTGGTGCTCTACCCACTAGGCTGCACGAGAAAATAGATTTATCAATATCAATTTTTTATCAATAGCTGCTGAGCGATACACATTATTTTCAAGCACACCAGATATGTCGAGTATTTCATTAGAAATATAACAAGCATTCAATGAATATGGAATAAGAATCACTTAAAAAGCGTTTAACAAGAATTGCTAATCATATAGAAAAATGCAAAATCATTGCGATGGGCAACATACTGTGCAGACTGAAAATAAAGCCAAAAAGATTTGATATTATGGGATGATATTTTCCTTCAAATAAACAAAAATTCTTTCTTGATTCAGTCTTCAGAAAATATTAAGGATCTTTTCTAATTTATTAAATGGTTGACGCTGGACTCTGATCTGAACCAACACAGACCAATGTATTTGCAGGAAAAAATAAAGTTCTCGAATAATTGGCCTTTTGACGATTTGATGTTTTTGAAGGATTTTTAACTCGCTGTTTTACTTCAAAAAAACTCGTATTTGTGTGTTTTATTTGTGCATTTCACAGGGAGCAAAGCAAAATGAAACAGTTCGATGAGGTCAATGAGTTGCAACAACGTCTTAAGGCCAATAATTTAAGCACAAAATGCAATCTATTTCGTCCCAATTTAATAAAATATTTTAGCTTGCATTATCATGGAACATATACTTATATACATACATATATGGTTGAGGTATTACTCTCAATGGCGAAACATTATTTCAAAATTCTACAAAACTAAGCCCAGCAGCCTACTCTCTTGTAAAACAGTCTAATTACACTTAAACTGAATATAATGGCCATAAAGCCCGTGAATTACTCGGTGATGTTCAAATTTATGTTGTAAACACAATTCGCGATAGACCGCGGCAAGGATCCGACGGAACTTGCTGGCGTCGGAAAATCAGAATGCACTGGTTTGTTAAGAACATCGAGCGTCGACGGCATTTCAGTACAAGTAAACATGTTGGCGGATCCGGTGCCCCCATTCGTCTCAGTTGTGCTTATATCCTTATATTCAGTTACAACATTTCACATGTAATTAATGCTCATATTCATCAATCGTTTTGTACTTTCACGTGTGGTGAATCACAGGAGATTACACATTTCAACAGTAGATGGAGCATAAACACGCATTACCGAGAACTACACTCATTCGCTCACACATAATGCAGTCACTTTACTTAATAAACCTTCTTAAAAGCCTCTCGTCCTGAAACACATTGCCGTTCACAATATCCACCCATAAAACACGAAGTCATTAAAGCAACGGCGGTTTCGCTGTGATGCCAAGATATTTCACGGATTCCTTCAGTGGCGTGGCGTTTTTTGATAAGCCTAACCTAGACATGGAGCCCATTCAAACAAATTACCTTTCATCCTTGCAAGAATCTTCGAGACTTTCGGTTTAATGGATTGTGAGTCTTTGTTGATAACGGACCATTCTTTTGATGTCCGAATGATTTTCTCTTTTCTACGAAAGCCGTTAAATCGGCGTAATACGCACAATTTCGAAGGCGTTTGTGTGTAGGAAACATTCATTCCGAAAGAAATTTATGAATTTTGGTCCTACAGAACGTTGGGTCGATAATCATTTTGTTTGCGTGGTGGAAAATTTGCATACAGATTTGTGTGATTTCGAAACTCAGAATGAGATCTATTGAGCGGTAGATTCTAAACAGATTTCATTCAAATTTGTTTTGAAAGAAATATACTTTTGTCTATATAAATAGCCAATCCGGGATTCCAAATGTTTATCTTCTTGCTTTTGGGACAAAGTGCCGGTTTGCTTGAAGCTGACTCGTCGAATTTATATTTAGCTGACGTCAACTGAAAAGATCGTAAAAAAATTATCTTCACTTATTTCGTACATTTCGTCTCTTAACTTACCCTAGTACGTCAACAAGCACTTTTTCATTCGGCCTAAATTTACGTTTGTACAAAATCCTACCATAAAATGTAGTATTTAAAGTCTAGGAAATTAATTCAAAGTCTATGGAATTCCAAAGCTCAGTGCTCATCTTGAAGAACCTTTGAAACTTGATCTAGTTACAACACTTCACTTCTTTCACCTTCTACATATTCAACTTGTAGTTTACCCGCCGTGAAATAGATTGAGCCTAGCTGAAAGAGGCAGTGATAAATGAAAGCACTTCAAATCGGCGGTTGCTTGCATAAGCAACAAGTCTAAGACATGGAATTCGGTGCGAACTTGTACTTGGCAGCAATGACAAATAGAACGTTGGGAAACATTTTAACGGTAGCAATTTAAACATTTCATTAGACTATCTTTATGGAACCACCAGGATGCTCGAGAATAATGAATGGCCAGTAAATAAAAACGAAAACATTTTATTGCAGAATAATAGAAAGCAATGTTGAATATTTAATTTAGGAAAATTAATGTTGAAAATTCAACAGTGGTCTCATTGAGCTTGATTTTGTTAGGGATGAAAAGGTTGTTAGCAGAGAATGTTGGGTTTGTTTTCTTCCATGAGAAACCTTCACCTCGAATTTAAAATTTCCATGAGTTGAAATCAATATCAAAGTCAGAGCTTAGAACATTCTAAGTTACCTTACCTTTATTATTATTGGGAGAAAGTTTCCTGGCTTTCTTATATTATTATACATATATTGCATTTCCTTTACACTGCGATGGCTTGAATTGATGTTTTCCGATTTTGATCGCAAATATGATATTTGATTTGGTGAAAAAATATGTATTGGTTGAAATACCTTGACGTGGCTTTAAATGCCTTTAAAAATATTGATTAATGTAAAGAATAAATCTGCGTTAAGCTAAAATTAAGATAACCGTTACCCGTAAGTCGCAATTGAATTTTTGATTTTTCGGGTACCCTTATAGCTACTTGTAGGAGTGAAATTGGGAAAATAAAATACGCGAAATGAAAACCCGAAACTCTTGAAGGAAACTTTAATTCAAGAAACGCTTTGCAAATTTTAACACTATAAGAGTACTAAGTGCAAAGAAGAAGGAAAAATGGTAAAATGTTGAGCAGCGATTGGTTCCGATAGGGTTATGAAATAATAATGGAATCCCCAGTATACGAAAAACGCTAGAGATAGCGGCACTAAAGTGATGTGATAGAGGCTATAGTCGCATATAATCTATTTTTTCATTGCACGTAAACACTGGATTCAAAAACGACTTCTACTCGTTGCAAAACAGCTGCAAAGTATAGACCCTAAATTCTGCATTGTCACCGTTATCTCTAACGCGCACTAAAACCCTTTATCTCTAACTGAGATACAAGGGCGGCAGTTCCCGGGCGGCTTTGCTCGCGAAGGAAAAGGTCGCGGGTGGGCGCCACTCGCTTCTATTTCGGGAAACTGCCTCGCTACCGTCGCCCTGAAGCGAGAAGAGGTAGACGGCTCGTTGCAAACAGCGCACGACACGAAATTCAAAATTACCCCGGCACAATTTATAATTACACACTTTATTGTACTTAACGTGTACTATAAGTTCGACACTATTATTTCTACCGCGTTACCATTCAATGGTAAACTCACTTAGCTTATTTGCATTCCAATTTTTAACTAATTTAGTATAACAATGTTGAACTCTATATACTATCTAACCTGTTTTATCTGGAGATGTCGGTTCTGGATCGCAAAGATGAGATTTTCTCCCTCGATGGGGCCCTTTTCCGCTGTTTGATGCTGCGTCAAAAACAATCGAACTTCCGTATGTCCTCCGCAATTCGTCCACCTCGACCAATTTACTCTTCACAGCTACTTTTTCTTATTCCCCGCAAAAGATCCGCACTCGTCGTCTTTCCGGTACATCGGTTACGATCAGGACAAAATTATATGTTTTTCTCTGATGTTGCCGCCTCGCAGACTTGAAACCACCCGTCGTTGACGCAAATCCGAGTCCAATCCCAATTCAAAGCAGGTAGCCACAATCGGAAACAAAGGAAAAAGTGTGTAAATTTCGTTCCAGCAACTTGATACTTCCGAACACTCACCCAGCTCAATCAGAAAAGAACGATTTTCGGCGATCCCGCTCACAGGAAAATTTTCCTGGCGGTAGCGGGATTTTTGAAATAACGTTCCCGGCGCTCGCCCTCTATCGCTTCCACTCGTCTGAGTGTTGGGTTGTGAATTCACCTCGCGATCCAATTCGGGACGGTCCGATTTTGGAACATCTTATCTGACGTTTCTCCCAGTTGACGTTTCCGAATGTCAACATTCGTAAATATACAAGTTCAACTAGCAATCCGGTGGTGCTCCAGGATTTCGGCCTCCAATTCCAGGTAAGTGGCTAGTTTGCGATTCAAAACTAATTATTCCGCGAGGAAACATGTTCGCGGTCCTCCCGGTAACGTTTTATATGGTCGTTTTAGCTGATATTAGCTTACGACTGTGGATTCCTCCGCCGTGTTTTTCGTGCGATGATTTATGCGCATCGTAGTTTTTGGGTGTGCATGTTTCTTGTTGCGTACGCTAATGTTCTCCGGATCTCGGTTTCCTTTCGTGTGTGTCGATCATCCTCCGCATCTCGGGTCAATCATGTTGATATTTCTACATTAATCCTTGATCGCCTTTCGATCCGTGGCTCTGAATTCGGGACTTGGCAATTCGGCATCCGCTCGGTATTCCTCGTATGTAGGTCACTTGTTGGCCTAGGTCTGGTGTCGTCGACCTTGACGGCTCGACCCATACGTTGCTCTGCCTTGTCGGTTGATTTGTCGTGACTTGATGATGACTGTTTTCATGGTACCTGATCAAGATTGTTTTCATGTTCTAGATTGTTTTCATGTTCTAGATTGTTTTCATGTTCCAGATTGTTTTCATGTGTCTTCAATCGATGTTCATTTGCGTTCGTGTCGCTCGTGTTGTCTGGTTGAAACTTCTTTTATAAAACTAACAACTGACTTAACTATCTAACATCTAAACTAACGTCTAAACTAACAGCGAAACTAACAAACTAAACTAATAACAATCTGAGCTATTACCCTAAACTAACTCATGAATTGTGCTTGATGCCCAATCTCCATCGTTCTCTCATTAGAGGACGATGGAGATTTTTTTTTTTTTTTTTTATGTTTATATTGTGTTCAATGTTCGTTTGAGTTAACAAAAGTTTTACCAATCGTGACAGCATTTTGTTAATTTGGATGTCATCCCGGTGCTGAATAGGGCAAACCAACGTTGAGCTGTATGTTCTGACTCAACATTGTCTCCAAATGCGCTACAGATCTGGCTGGTAGACTTTTCTGCATTCGTCTCGAATTTGGACTCGTAGTACTTTCACAGTTTCACTGATCATCTTTACACTTCAACATGTCCCAAAACACTAAATACATTTGAGTAATACGCAAGTTTTAAATAGCTTCCAACATCTCCTCTAAGAAAGGTACTCGGATTCTGGGAAAATAGCCTAACGTTCTGGAATGCAAAGGAATAAATTGACAACAGATTTATTTATTTTGTAAAGCGAACAAAAGAAAGCTGTGATATGTTGCCATGTAGGCCATTGCAATAACAATCTTAAAATTTTACTGGTGTATCTAAAATCAATCAAACACAAAAACAACTATTAGCTTAATAGTTAGTTTAGCGCCTGATTATAGTTTTTTTTCCTATTTTGATTTAAAGTGCTAGTTTTATTGCTTTAACGAATTTTTTTAGATCTGACTCCATACATTTCATTCAAATCCCTTGAGTAGTTTCATAGATATAAATGGCCGAATAGAGAGCCTATTTAATCAGCAACAAATATAAAATTATGAATATTACTTTTAAAAGTGGCTAAAGACTGTGGAACGTGTGGAAAGACGCACATACCGTCAACCAAATCGACCACGTCCTTATTAGGAAGAGGTTGGCGTCAAGTGTTATGGATGTTCGGTCGTACCGCGGAGCTAACTGTGACTCCGATCATTTCCTGGTAAAAACAACATACCGGTGCAGAATTTCCTCAGTGCACCAATCGAGATTCAGCCCTCCCAAAATTTTCGCGGTTGAGAATTTGCTGAACGATTATACGGCTCAGGCATATACGACCGCGCTTGAGGAAAGAATTTCACATATGCTGCGCGACTCCAGCAAAGTAGGTGTCCACGAGTTCTGGGAAAAGCTCAAAAGTACAATCAAGAATGTGGCAGAAAACGTTGTGGTATACAAAGGCCGACGAGCGCAAAATGAACGGTTTGACGAACATCCTGGCAGTAGAAGCTGAGCTCCATTATGATACCGTTGGTCAACCCCCATCCACACAATCCCCTACAGTAGAAGAAGTTGATCTCGCCTTGCGTTCACTGAAAAGGAACAAAGCGCCGGGCGCTGACGAGATACCAGCTGAGCTACTCAAGTCTGGTGGGGCGGGTTTATTAAGTGCGCTACATCAACTGCTGCTGCGAATATGGGAGACTGAGGTGATCCCACACGATTGGCGCAGAAGCATCATCTGTCCCATACATAAAAAGGGAGATAAACTGCGGTGTGAGAATTACAGAGGCATCCAATTAGTCTGTACGGCCTACAAAATCCTGTCAAAAGTCCTGGAGTATAGGATTAAACCGTTCGCGGAAGAAATCATTGGCGAGTATCAAGGCGGTTTCAGATCTGGTCGCTCCACAATCGACCAGCTCTACACCGTCAAGCTAATTTTGCAAAAGTGCTGGGAATACGACGTCGACGTATACCAAATTTTTGTCGACTTTAAACAAGCATACGACAGCATCAACCGAGGCGCTCTATATAGCATCATGCTGCAATTTGGTATACCGGCGAAATTAGTGAGACTTATAAAGATGACGATGACCAACTCCGTCTCGCAAGTCCGGATCCTGAACAAATTGACGGATCCTTTTAAAACTCTGGGTGGCCTGAAACAGGGCGATGGAATAGTGCCCACGCTCTTCAACCTGGCACTTGAGTTCGCTATTTGGGCAATGAACCTGAAAACCAGCGGGACGCTACTTATTAAGTCGGCTCGATGGCTCGAAAACTGACCGATGCAGAAGAACTTCTGCTTAGATTTGACACCGCACCAAAGAAAGTTGGACTACGAATCAACGAGGACAAAACAAAAGTTATGATGCAATCTAGGACAAGGACGCCAGCGCACACGACCATCAACGTAGGGGACCTTTACATCAAATTCGTGGGCAACTTCGTTTACCTGGGTAGGAATCTATCGAGTGATGCCAACGAAACTGAAGAAATCAAGCGACAGATACAACTAGCAAATAAGACATTCTTCTCGGTCCTCCCCATTATGAAATCGAAATATGTGCACAGAAAAACTAAGCTCCGCGTTTATATAACTATCATACGACCTGTGCTGTGCTATGGTTGCGAAACGTGGACCTTGACCCAAGCCTCCAAAAATAGGAAAGTTCTACGGCGGATTTTTGGTGCTGTTCGCGACCGAGATGGATGGCGCATTTGGTACAACAATGAGTTGCACGAACTTTACGATGAGCTGAACGTCTCCAAGATCGTCAAATTACAACGGTTACAGTGGGCTGGGCACGTGCAATGCATGAATGACGATCGCATGCCAAAACGTGTCAGGAACGCAAGACGAGTCGACGGAGCGAGGCCAAGAGGAAGACCAAGAGCTCGTTGGGAGAGCTCAGTCGATGTGGACACCGGGTAACTATTGGGGCTCCAAGACTGGAGGACGCGGTCACGTGACCAAGACAATTGGAAGAAATCGATCCAGGCGGCCAGAGCCCGACGTCGGGCTGTTATGCCACGTTGATTGATGAAAGACTGTGGAAGAGGATTTATTTGGAGAATGTTATGGATACGTAAAAGGCGTAAGAGCCTAGACAGACGACACAAGTTTATTATCATTTCGAACCCAATGATCATTATCTATAACGTGTGTCATGGTTAATGATCATTTATAGCATCATCAATGAGATTCTGAGAACTATCATTTGGAAGCTAATGCTCATTTCCTCTTATCGATTGTCGCACCATCTAGCGAGAAGATTATAAAATTTATTGGTGAAATTAAGGAAATTCCATGGGAAATAACTGTCAAAAAAAACTGTCAAAAACATAAACAAATACATTATTTCGAATATATTACAACATGGCATGCAAATGTTACATTTTTTGCGCACTCCATCATATTATCTTCTTCAACACCTCATAATTTTTATTTTCTTCCTTATCGCGATTAAATTTTTTTTTCTTTGTGCAAAATTTCCATAATTTTGCACAAAGTTTCATTCGCACTAAAACTTGTACTCATTTTCGATTTTTTGATGTGTTTCGATAAACAATAACTGTCAAAATAATACCATCTAAATTAAAACAACCTACAACTGTCCAGCATGTGTCACCCTCCAAACAAGTTATCATTAGCGTTCAACGATCATTAACTTATGTCGTCTATCTAAACTCTAAAACAGGAGAATTAAAGTATGTATCTGTACGTGAACATAGTACTTCAAAAACAACAGAGGACCTTTCGTTAATCAAAGATATTATGGAAAAAGTTAGATAGCCACGCAGATTTTGAGCAGAAACCAACGAGCAATAAACGTTCATCTTAAAGCATGTAGGGAAGATTAAATTTAAAAAGTAACGTGCAAGTGAATCTTCGCTTGACAGACTCAGCACCATCCGAAAGGTATGTGAAACGAAGAAACTTGGCTCGACTTGACTACAGTATTTGAGTTTGGAGCAAACTAGGGTAATAAATATTGTAATACATGTGGATATGGTAAAAAAAATTGAGGCAAGAACGTATGCAAGGCCAGCAATCCGTGGGGCTCTTTTAGTAACGACACGAATATGGCACGACCCCAAATTCAGTTAAATGTTCCAAAAAGATAAGGATGGTTCGAGATATCAAATAGGGCAAAGCCTAAGTCTGTAACTTCAGAGAAAAGGACATGGTAAAATATTTAGAAACATTTAAGGACAGGTAGTTAGAACTACACCAAGCAGTAAGAGAATTCAAATCTCCCTGAAGAAGCAGATGATCAGCTGCTTTTTCGATTGCCCCAAATATTTTTAAATCATCTGGGTAGAGTAGATCGATGATGAATAAGTTGAATAAGAGCGGTCCTAGTATGGATTCTTGAGCTACATTAGAAGAGGGGAGGGAGAAGCGGAGAGGACGGCACGCCAGAAAAGGAGAGAAACCAGGTGAGGTTGATTAAAAACGAAGATATCCAAGAATGTAAATGCTCACAGATACCATAGTGTTTTAATTTTGGTAGAGTCAGATGCTTAAGATAAATCTGTACACATAATTTCAACTTGACAGCTACGATCTGAAACCGAGGCCAATGTATGAAACAATTCTATAAGATCTGTAGATGTAGACTGACCTTTAACAAGGCCATGTTATTGAAATACAAAACCAAAGCTAAGAGAATCATAAATTTTGTTCAACACGAAAAGCTCAATGATTTTCGAAAAACAGAAAAAGATGGAAATAAGACGATAATTTGAAGCAACGTTGCGTTCAATAGATTTGAAAACATGGAATATATTTACCAGCTTCCAGAACTTTTATTAGTACTACTCTTCGTTTCAGCACTCTCAATCTTCTTATTCTCTTTCTTATATTTGTTGTGTGTTTGAAATGATTGACTGCACTTTAATAAACCGGGCAACACTAATAAGTTATATAGGCTGTAAACACCCTACGATAGCCCTCTTCTTTTTCCGACCGAGGCGCGATCAACATAACTAGTGTGGGTCATATCGCTAATTTTTCTTGTAAAAGCCTTCAATAAATGAAGTAAATAGTCCGCGAATGTTTTCATTCCACAAATATTTTCTTTATTTAACTCATTTCTCCGTAAAGTAATTAATTTTATTTTAATAAAAAAACCGATTTTTCCTTTCGAAGCTAGATATATTGAATTTTGTGACGAATATCGATATTTCGAGGGTGTTCTGGGCTCTTCTTCAGTGTCTGTGTCAGCGTCCACTTAAGAAGAGGGCAGATTACCCTCGAAATATCGATATTTGTAACAAAATTTAATATATCTAGCTTCGAAAGGAAAAATCGGTTTTTTTTATTAAAATATTTTTTTACAAGTAGGAAAAAATTGGTACACATTAAAAACAATTAATTAATTTTATCTGATTTGATGCCTATTTTAATGTATGTGGAAAAAAAATACCAGCTTTATAGTGTAGATCATCGGTCCTTTAGGTTACGTCCGCTTTCGGTTACCCATAGATAAGGCCTTCTGAACATGGCACTTCAATTTCAAGTCATTTTTTGCCATTTAACCCTTTGTAGGCGCAATTTATTAAATAATATTATATTTGATCCACCAATTCTTCGTTTGTTTCTATTAAATTACTCGCACCTCTTAAGTTTTTTACTAATGTTCGAAGAACATTAGTATTAAAATCGATTCGGGCAAAAATTCATATTTCCATATATATATATATATATATATATATATATATATATATATATATATATATATATATATATATATATATATATATATATATATATATATATATATATATATATATATATATATATATATATATATATATATATATATATATTTATATATATATATATATATAAATATATATATATATATATATATATATATATATATATATATATATATATATATATATATATATATATATATATATGTATCATCAAAAAATTTCAGTGAGATAATCTCAGGAACGCGCCATTCGATTGAGCTGAAACTTTCAGGATACATTGGTGTATATGCAGAATAGGTCCACGCCTCACTAAATGTCAATGATTGTTAACCCTTTGGCGCCGGTGGCCATTTTAGTGATATTTTTAATATACCTATTATTCCGTACACAAATAATTTTTGCAAAAATAAAGTTGACGAAATAAATTTCGAACCTGTTTTACATGTGAATCGGATAATGTGTTGGAATTTTTTAACCCCATGTGTGCGCTGAGTGCCTAAAAAGAGAATGGGAAAATTTGAAAATTTTTAAATTGCGATAACTTTTGACAGAGCTATTCAATCATTATAAAACTTTTAGAACATATTGATATTATTTAGTTGTAGATTTGTGTAGCTTTTACTGGGCGTGCTGGCAACTCTGTAGCTAGGGCAGGCACTCAAAGTGAAAACCTTCAAATCATCGTCTCTCTTGAAAAAATGCCGTTTCTTCAAAAAAAAGCCACTCATTTGTAAATTTTGTGCTTTGTTTACATAGACAAAAAATAAAATTTTATATGGTATAACGGGCACGTCTGGTAACCCTTGCCCAAATTACCTATATTTATAGTATCAAAAACTTCTGTTCACGGAAACTCACGATCCGATTAGCAGAATTGATTGAAATTTGCAGAGTGTGTTAGTCTTAAATAGGACCAAGTCTGATAGAAGTGATTTTGCAATGCAGGCAATTCTGTGCCAGTGGTGCCATCTTGAAAAATCACTAAATAAGATAACTGCTTTTAGCCTTATAAATTCTGATTGAATCGTTCGATTTTGACGAAATTCACACAATAGCTGGACTTTACTTCAAGCCACGTTTGATAGAAATTTCGTTGAAAATTTCGGTTGGAGTTGCCAGCTATGATAATTTTGGTGTCTTAAATTTGCAAAAAATAAAAATTTGGAAGTGAAAACATTCAAACCATCGAATATCCTAAAAAAATGTCCGTTTTTTACAATAAAACCAATCTGTATACAAATTTTATGCTTTTTCTATGCGTTTAAAGTAAAACTTCGGAAATTTCATGTCGGACAAGAACGGTAACCCTTTCCCAATTAACCTATATTTTTAGCATCAAAAACTTCTGTTCACGGGAACTCACGAACCAATAATCAGATACAACTGAAATTTACAGAATGCATTGTACCTATATAGGACCAGATCTGATTAAAGAGATTTTGAATTGTGGACAACTCTGTGCCAGTGGTGCCATCTTGAAAAATTACAAAGAAAAAAAATGCTTTTTGCCCTATGAAATGTGAATAAGTTACCAGATTTTCATGAAATTCACACAGTAGCTGAACTTTACTGTAATCTTTGTTTGGCGGAAATTTGGTTGAAAACTTTGATTGGTGCTGCCAGCTATGGTAATTTTTGGGTCTTTGGTTTTGAAAATTCGCTCAGGAAAATACAACTTTTTGCCCTATAACTTCCAGTGCAGTCATGAAATCAATACGAATTTCATACAATTATCGGAACCTTTTATAGACATTATTCAGGCCAAATTTGGTTGTAAAACCACGATAGGGTTGCCAGCTATTGATGGTTTTGTGTTTAATTGTAATATCTTTATTAAGCGATTTTATCGTAGAATTTTCAAATGGTAATGATATTGTAGTGTCAATAAACCGCAAATATTAAGTTTTCGATTATTTGAAAAAACTCGCTGCAGGTAACCCTAAATCTCTTCATACTCCTATAACTTCGAATGTAATAAAACAACGTGAAGTAGATGTGATATATTCTTGGCTTTGATACAGGCAGATGGTTGCCAGCACGAGTCGGTTGTGCTACTTTTGTATCAATAAATGCTTACAGTTAGTATTCATACCGGAAACATTTACAATGAAAATAAATAACCAATGTTTCAAATCCCAAAGTTCTGCAAATTTTTCGGATCGCAGACCCAAACACCAACTTCAGTTACAGTGCTGCAGGCACTGAGCATTTTCTTCATTGATGTTATATGAGATGCTGCTTTCAAAATTTTGTGAAATAAGCAACTGATAACGAATATAATTAGCCCGTGTTTTGCTCTCTAAACGTTGAAATTTTTTGCCAGTGGTAATATCTGAAACCTTCCACCATATGAGCTATAATGCATTCTTGAGACCAAAATAAAATGTGGCATTTGAAACAGTTTGGCCTTAATAAGCAGCTCATGTGGTGGAATATGCACTCAAAACCTGCACAATTCTTCTACTGTTCTTCGAACATTAGTGTTTCTAGCGGTTCAGGTGCGCTAGAGTTTTTTTTTATGATCTTCTATGCAAACTTCTCTAATAATTTCTCAATTTAAGTTGATTCAACGTCTGACGCAAAAACACATTGCTTATTGTTGTGAGTACAAGTGGAGCAAAAAGCAGCTGCTGAATAAATTCTATTTATCTATCGTTCTGGCTTGAACGACAGCCACCCGTAAATTTTTGTGGCACTGAAGTAAATCCATTTTATCCCTAGAGGCCAAATTTCAAGAGATATGAATGAAGTGCCATGATGTAACTTAAATGCTTTTTCCTGTTTAGTGTATATTTTCAAAATGAAGCATATTTATAAGCAGACAAAAGATTATCAAATTTGACTGAAAAATTGTGAAAATTTACCACTTATGTATTGTTTCATCCTCCAAAAATGCAATCATACATGAAGTCGGATGCTTAGTTTAATAGTCCACGCAACAAATCGTGGGGTAGCCCTGCCTTGAAAAAAGTATCTAAGCGGCTGGCAAAGAAAACGATCATGAAAATAAATATATTAGAAAATAGCAAAAAACCCATTAGGATCATGTATTATTTGCATGACAAAATGTGCATACTTTCGGAAATGCTTAGTTAAACTTTAATTTTTGATAGTCCCGTAATCAAAAAACTATTTTTTTTTGATAATGATTTCGGATGCTTTATACGAAAAATTATCTTTATTCCGCTTAGAAAAATTTGGACAAGTGATCGCAACCCAATACTTCTGTGAGACTTCTATAGTTTATAGTTTTAGTTCCATCGGCGAACTTGTATCCCCGCATAAAATTTCAATGCATACTAAGCAGCAAATCGATGATCGGTACTGCTAAGCATGAAATTCCGAACTAATATCTTTTGGTTCGAATATGGAGTTTCTCTGCGATAATATTTGGGGAAATCAAATTGGACACGAGCAAGGAGAAATAATCACAAATAACGGATGATGGATGTTCTGAGATGAATCCTGTAACTTTTTTGCAAATGATTTGCACAAACAAATGAAAAATCCTACCATTTAGGAGTCTCCAGGGCCTGATATGCCCAGAAAGTCTAAATACAGAAGCTTATAGAAAAAAAATCTCTAGCGCACCTGAACTGCTAGAAACACTAATGTTCGAAGAACAGTAGAAGAATCGTGCAGGTTTTGAGTGCATATTCCACCACATGTGCTGCTTATTACGGCCAAACTGTTTCAAATGCCACGTTTTACTTTGGTCTCAAGAATGCATTATAACTCATATGGTGGAATGTTTCAGATATTACCACTGGCATGAATTTCAACGTTTATGAGAGCAAAACACTTGTTAACTATATTCGTTATCAGTTGCTTATTTCACATAATTTTGAAAGCAGCATCTCATATAACATCACTGAAGAAAATGCTCAGTGCCTGCAGCACTGTAACTGAAGTTGGTGTTTGGGGCTGCGATCCGAAAAATTTGCGGAACTTTGGGAATTGAAACATTGGTTATTTATTTTCATTGTAAAAGTTTCCGGTATGAATACTAACTGTAAGCATTTATTGATACAAAAGTAGCACTACTAACTCGTGCTGGAAACCTTCTGCCAGTATCAAAGCCAAGAATATATCACATCTGCTTCACGTTGCTAAATAACATTCGAAGTTATAGGAGTATAAAGAAATTTAGGTTTACCTGCAGAGTTTTTTCAAATAATCGAAAACTTAATATTTGCTGTTTATTGTCACTAGAATGTCATTACCAATTGAAAATTCTACGATAAAACCGCTTAATAAAGATATTGCAAACAAACATAAAACCAACAATAGCTGGCAACCCTATCATGGCTTTTCAACCAAATTTGGCCTGAATAATGTTTATAATAGGTTCCATTAATTGTATGAAATTCGTATTGATTTCATGACTGCACTGGAAGCTATAGGGCAAAAAGTTTTATTTTCCTGAGCGAATTTTCAAAACCAAAGACACAAAAATTACCATAGCTGGCAACACCAATCAAATTTTTCAACCAAATAGAGATTAGAGTAAGGTTCAGCTACTGTGTCAATTTCAACTAATTCACATTTCATAGGGCAAAAAGCAGTTTTTTTTCTTTGTAATTTTTCAAGAGGGCACCACTGGCACAGAGTTGCCCACAGTTCAAAATCGCTTCTATCAGATCTGGTCCTACTTAAGTCCAATGCATTCTGTAAATTTCAGCTGTATGTGATTATTGGTTCGTGAGTTCCCGTGAACAGAAGTTTTTGATGCTAAAAATATAGGTTAACTGGGAGAGGGTTACCGTTCTTGTCCGACATTAAATTTTCAAAGTTTTACTTTGAACATGTAGATAAAACATAAGATTTGTATACAGATTGGTTTTATTGTAAGAAACGGACATTTTTTTGAACATTCGATGGTTTGAATGTTTTCACTTCCAAATTTTTTTTTTCAAATTTAAGACACCAAAATTATCATAGCTGGCAGCTCCAACCGAATTTTTCGACCAAATTTCTATCAAACGTGGTTTGAAGTAAGGTCCAGCTACTGTGTGAATTTCGTCAAAATCGAACGATTCAATCAGAATTTATGGGGCTAAAAGCAGTTATCTTTTTTAGTGATTTTTCAAGATGACACCACTGGCACAGGATCGCTTGCATTTCAAAATCACTTCTATCAAACTTGGTCCTATTTAAGACCAATACATTCTGTAAATTTCAATTAATTCTGCTCATCGGATCGTGAGTTTCCGTGAACAGAAGTTTTTGATGCATATATATATATATATATATATATATATATATATATATATATATATATATATATATATATATATATATATATATATATATATATATATATAACACCCTACCTAGGTGTTAATTCTTCGAACATTAGTAATAAAACCAGAAATAATAACAGATTTTCTGAGCATTACCTACTTACTGCTAAAAAAAATACTTCTGACATAAGCAACCCAGTAAAATATCGTCTTATTATATGCTTGAACCAATACCACAAACTACTGACTGACATATTAGCAGATAGCTACAAAAATTCGGTTCTGAAAATGAATTTATTGCAGAAAAACAAAAATCTATTATAATCTATTAAAATCTATTTATAATCTATTAACATCTATTAAAATCTATTAGATCACGCAGAGAGCACCTCGAAAGAATATGTGCTAAAGCAAATATAATTTAATTCTGTTATATATAATTTAATTCTGTTCTGCAGAAATGAAACGTATTACTATCAACTGAACTTGACTACAGTGCCTCAAACATAATGGATAGATTGGTTGAAGAGAGATAGGTTGTTCTCTGGGATTGTAAGAGTTTTAATGGCCATTCAAGATCATGTAATAAGAACCAAAAATTACAGATAATATGTATTAGAAGTGGCAATTATGGCATGTATGCAGACATTCCAGAGCACCAGAGAAACAATTGACCATATTATAATAGGATATGCTGTGTTTGCCACTTGTGAATAACTATAATGGTATAAAATTATGTCAAAATTATCCATCCGGAGTTAGCCTTAAAATTAAAACACCTCTTAACGTTCGTATCTTGTAATTAAATCTGCGACGGAGCTGGTGTTATTTAAAATAACCGAAAATCTACAATGCCTAGGTGTTAAAAATAAGATTGATGAAATGGTCAAATTAATTATCCTTAACAGAGTAGCCGTAGACTTCCAGTTTTCATTGTTAGTGAAACTTTAAGTAATGTTAAGAATTTCCAATTTACATGAAATAAATAATCTTTTTCATGTCAAATTTACAAAATGTTGACCAAATTCGTTGTACTTTTGGCTGCAAATTTCCATAGGCATGCCAGCTAATTTTCAGACTTTGTTAAGAAAAGGTGCTATAAATAAATTTTCAAATAATAAGGATATTGCAGTGATAATAAGCAATAAATATTTTAGCTTTGAATTTTTGTGGGCGGTGGCGGTAACACTTTAAAACTTTCTACTCCTGTCATTTCAAACGGAGTCTTCGTATCGAAACAAAATTTACAGAGTAAGTTGGTCTCAACGCGAAACATAACCTCAAGTTGTCTGGAAACTGTGGCGTGATTTTGTTCGCGAATCAGAGAATGATAAGCTTTCTTGCAAGAAGTAAAATTTTACTGGTTTGTGGCAAGGATAATCATCAATGCGGCATACCCTCCCTGTTTCATTTTGAATTTCACACATCAAATAGCGGTAAAGTCTGACCAACAGTTCGCGGGGACAGAGAGAATGTGAACAGTTACCTTCGCTACGAATTGACCAGAAGTTTCAATGCATGTCTCGTTGAACTATTCGGCAAATATGTGGATAGAGCATAGCAAAAGTTTTACTTTCCAAAATTTTAGAAGTTTTCGTGTAGTAACCCTGGAAATCTTTCTGCCCCATGTCTACCGTAGTTGTCGTCGGCTCAAAGTGATGTTTGACCTTCTGGTTGGTTTTAATAAGGAGCACGTTTGGTAGAAAAAGTATTCAAAGTTTATATGTATACTTCCTCAACTTTTCTTCGAAAATCAGTTATTCTAGCGATTCCAATGCGCATGCGACAGAGTATTTATTGTTACAAATTCCGATTTCCGGGGTTTACAAAACTGTCCAGATGTGAAGTTGCTAGATAGTTGGGTGCGAAGTCGGTAGTCGCGACCACTTTCTTATTAATTATATTAACAAGATGGTGCAAGTTTTATGTTGATACATTAACAAATAGAATGTGCAGTACAAAACTGTCAGTGATTACATTGATTTAACCTAAAAATGTGATATAAAGTGTAAGTAAATAACTGAAATTGCAGCAACTAAAGTTTTAATAAGTGAAAAAGTAATAGCACTCCAAGAACTCATTCATTAAAACGGACCTGCATTATAATAGACGAAATATAATAAAAACCAAAGTTATAAATAAGTGCTCTTCAGATAAGTGTTCAATGTCCAGAAAAGTTTTCAATCCGAACAGAATTTAGATTTTAATTCATTTTCTTCTTAGTGCGATCACGAGAAAAGCTGCTAAAATGTTCGCTTTCAGTTCGTTTTGACTACAATCCAAGTTGTTATCAGTATAATTATAGAACAAAACTTTATCCTATACTAGAAACCCAATCTTGCCACAAATTTCCCGAATACATAATTAATTAAAACGACGACTTTCGAAAGTTCAAAAGCCAAATCGATGTAAACACGCTTCTCGAAAATTGGTCAGTTTGCATATTATGCTTAACAAGCCACAATTTTCCTATATCGAATCACCGCATTGAACGCAACACAGTCTCATACAAGTTTTAAATACTTATGTCTCTATGGACTAGCCGAAAATTCAATTGGAACTTGATTGTTGCTTGTTGGCGTAGATGCGCACTTTTATACCCACTTCTCCTTATTTCGCTTACGAATGATGTTCCCACGAGAGATTTTATGAAAATTTCATGCAGGAAATCCAATTTCCACTTGAATGCTAAACAAGAATAGTCAAAGTTTGGCGCAGGACAACGGGGGACAATAACTTTGGGAATATTTGAAATTATGTTTTTCGAATGTGTTGAAATGAGTGTAAAAAGTCCTTGTATGTGACAAGACAGGACACAAAAACTCACACTATTCCTTGTTGGAAATGTTTTGAGTTGAAATCAAGGATGTTGGATAGAATGGATTTATACATAAGAAATGATATTGTAGAATGTATTTAAAAAAAAAAAATTTAATTTCACAGGAATATTTCTCAAAATTTAAATGCATATTTATCGAAACAAGAATCCTCCCTGAACAATTTCCAGTATATTTTTTTGAAAAAATATTTGAACCATGTGAAAATTTTTTTTTTTCGTGTTCACAGCCTTATCGTTTTCAAAATCCTAAAATAAAATACATATATAATCATCAGTAACTAGTAACGTAATTATAAAATCTATCAAATCTTAATATTGAAAACTCTTTCAGGCATTTCCATTATTAAATATATTGCTGACCATTTTCCTACTGGTGACAGCCACACTTTCAATTGGAACCTTTCTATGCGAAAATACGAAAATCCAATGACAGCAGGATTTCGAACTAGATAGAAATCAACTGCTACTGCTTTACAAAATGGGCACAAAGCCAGTTCATGGCGAGCGCCTTGCACCGAAAGCAACCAAAATCCGTGCTTCTACACTCAAGCGGCTCCACATTCATTTCTAAGTGGTGATATTTCATCTACATGAGTTCCATGCATAGTATAACTAGATAAATACGCTCTAACACGAATGATGTATTCCCAATCGGTGCAGATTTATACAAATCTTCCCAGACATGGAAACACAATACATATTGTTGGGCCCATCACAAAATATGCGAATGTGTTCTGATTTTTCAATTTTGTCCATTTGACTTATCAGCACTTTAACTTCTGCACTGCCATACAAAATTTGGTTTCTCCTAAATACACGACTCAGACATTTCCTTTTCGGATGATTGCCAATTTTCTTTTCACTGTGTTCATAGTTTTTTTTTTGTGTTGATGCTGTGATTTTTCAAGAACTTTTATCTCTGCGGGTGCGAACAGGAAGGAAATTGGTTTTTGGACTTTTGAACTAAATTATGGTGTGCTGCAAACGTTTTCTTTATTTAAAAAAATGGTTTTATGATGGGTGGTAGTAAGAAACCGGAAATGAGAATTTTTCGGGAAAGCAAGGAATAATGAATTTAATATCAATTTACGTGCTTTAGGAAAAAATTATGGGCAGAGTGAATATCATAAAAATTGAAAAATATTTTCAATTAACTTTCGTGTTCTGCACTTGTTGTAATCAGTATTTAAAAAAAAATTAGTTTTCCCTTAGTTACAAATAATCCACAGCTTAGTATCAACATATTTTGCTCTATATTTTTGATTTTCTAGCTTCAAAAACCAAATATTTTAAGTTAAAGGCAAGTTTTTTTCTTAGATGCTTTTACCTTCTTAACAGGTGTCGATATTTTGATGGCAATTCTCGAATGAAACCTTCTTTTTCATTGTCTATTCAAAACACCGAAGAAGAGGACAAATTACTCTCAAAGTGTCGATTTCTGTTAAGAAGTTAAAATATATCTAGCTTCTAAAGGAAAAATTAGTCTTTTAGTTAGAATAAGCTTGTTTATCTTCTCCACAGAGCTGGATCATGATAATACAGTCGAAATAATGCAGTTGAAAGTACAGTCGAAATATAGTAATAGTGCCTGCGAAATATTTTCTCTCTTCCACACATAATCTCAATAAATATAATAACGCCCAGTGGTTTAACTCAGCAATGAGAAGAAACGTATGTGTTGGGAAGTAGGTCTCATTTAATTCAAGAGATAACGTTCTGAAGTAAACAAATATTTGCGGTTTTTGCCATGCGTTGCCACGGTTCTGAAATTCCCCGGGTACATATTCCACAAAAACGAATAAAATAGAATACGATCGCAATCAATGAGAAGCAGACGCACCAGCACAGCTCAGTTAAGATTCTACTCTGGCATATAGTCAACCTCATTGATGCAATAATCGAACTTCATTAGGACATGAGAGTCACGGTCAATATTATAACGACGACCAACGAACGTTTTTGGATGAGTTCATCGGGGCTGTAATGCACACGTAAATCAAACACGTTTTCTAAAAGCAAAAGAATTACCTTTGTGATGGAAAGACTAATGGCTTTATTTTTTCACCATCGGCGTAACGAAAGAGAGATCACAAGCACGCCAAGTAGTCTTGTAAGTGTACGAAATGCAGCTTCAACCCCACTTATATATTTTACACAGGGCACGGTACGATTGCGATTTATTATTTATTGACCAAACAAGGTATAAACAATATGAAATAAATATGAGTAAACGAAAAAAAAATTAAATAGTATGTGCGCCTGGTTTTACAACAAACCAAATCCCAAAAGGTAAATGGGGTTAGTCACGGCCTAGACTCAGCCTACGAAACGTAAAATTAAAACAAAAATAGGGAGAATTTCCGTAAATTACTTCCGAAAGAGAGGAAAACTGTTGAGGACTCGAGTATTGATAGTCCGATATTAGCAGATGCTCCGTATGAAGCTAAAAATATTACGGATGGTCTGACTCGAGTGAAGAATGTAAGAAATCACGACTTAGATCTATAAACCTGAAGTCAAAGTTTCTTTAGAAACGTCACTCAAATCAGGGCTCCCACTCGTAGTTGGGACGTTGTAGATAGAGATACGTTCAACCGAACAAATTGATTTCAGTTGTGACACTAGGACGCACATGCAAGTCGAAATGAATGCTCCTAATACAATTGCAGCATGAGCCCAAACGACAAAGGATCCAGAAAAATCCCGCAGAAGCGGCAGATAGAGTGTGCAAGGTTTAATGGGAAGCGATCCCATTATAGACTCTTATTTTTTTGATACTTTTCTCGGTGGCGAGGATCTCTCCTAATCAGATATGGGAAATGATGAAGCACTGTGTACGAGCGAGAGACAATAGGCGTGCGGAATCTAACAAGCTGACCCGTCGTTTAGTATGAGCTGAGATCGCGCCGAATCGTCAATTTTTTTGGTTCAGTAGTATTGATAATTTAAGGTAGGTCTTAGAGTGTAACGTAAACAAGATTTTGTAATTTCATTTTGTGTATCACGACGCCGACAAGAGCTAAGAAACTGCATTAAATTAACGATAATACAATCTTGTGTAATAATTCTAGCGCTCCAAAAGGTTTCGACTGGTTTTCTCTCCCAATTTTTTCTGGATTTTTCTTTTTCCATGATTATACCAAGGCTCAAGGGATACCCTATTATGTTATAACACAGCCTTGGCCGAAGAAAATTTAAGGAAAGGGAGAGAAGAAGGGTTGAGTTTACAGGAGATAGCAATGCACGATTCGATTGAACAATTGTGGCTCATAGTCGGCGGGGAAAACAGTAGATGGGAGACTGTTGCATAATTGTATTGGCCTAGATTAGAAAGAATTGTGAAATTTGACGGTACGACTGGCACTGATCGAAAGGGTATGAGAGTGAGCTCGTTGGGAGGCTCGGGTGTTGCGCGTAGGAGGTGCTCTACAAGAAAGCAGACTTGATATTTCATTAGAGCAAATACCATAATAATAGCGATAAAGAAGAGAGAGGCAACCAACATTAAGTCGGTGCTCAAGCGATTTAATACGTGAAGTAATAGTTTCATCGCCAATAAGATTGAAAGCTTTGCGTTGGACTTTGTCCAGTTCCACAAAAGCAGTGCGGCCTGCCCAATCCCATATATGGGAGTTATATTCAAGTCTTGATCTTATGAAAGTCTTATAGATGTGCGCTATGTCTGATGGTGTAAAGTATTTCTTGCCTCTCTGACGGAATCCTAGGCATTTCATGGCATTTTTCGCAATTTGAAAAATATCGCCGGTCCAGCTTAGTTTGCTGGAGATGTTAAATCCTAATAAGTTCATCGAAGGTGATTCGGAAATACTCATACCATTAACGTAAATAGTGAGGCTAGTAGGAGGAGGGTAAGGCCCGAGGGAAAGGCGACAACATTGGATTTTGGACACATTAAACACAACATGGTTCGCTGAGCCCCAAGCGATAATATTTAATAGGTCCCCGTTTAGAGATGCATACATGCAATCTCTACTAACAGAAGTAGCATTTCCACGAGAGTTGGCCACTCTGTCAAAAGAGTATGCGAAGTCAAGGGTGCTGTCTTCGGCAAAACTATGAATCAGATTGAAAGTGGAGGAAAGGAGGTCATTTATAAATAAAAGAAATAGAGTTGGTGAAAGAATAGTACCTAGCTTAACTCTGGCATTGGTGGTGTGAACACAGGATTTGAGTCCATCCAGAACAACTTGAAAGGAACGATCTACGCGGAAATTTTCAATCCACTTGACGAGGACGGGGTGAAGACCAAATGCACGAAACTTGGCTAATAGGGCAGGGTGCTAGACTCTGTCAATTCCAGAAATTATGCACTTTCGTGATATAACTGATTTCAATGTCTGTGAAGTACGTGATTTTTACTAATGTTCGAAGAAGAACATTAGTATTAAAATCACTTTGGCCAAAAATTCATATTTCTATATATATATATATATATATATCATCAAAAAATTTCAGTGAAAAAAATCATCCGATTGAGCTGAAATTTTCAGGACACATTGATGTATATGCAGAATAGTGCCAGGTCTCACAAAAAGTTTATAATCTTTAACCCTTTGGCGCCGGCGGCCATTTTAGTGATTTTTTTAATATACCTATTATTCCGTACACAAATAATTTTTGCAAAAATAAAGTTGACGACATAAATTTCGAACAAGTTTTACATGTGAATCGGATAATGTTTTGGAATTTTTTAGCCCTATGTGTGCGCTGGGTGCCTAAAAAGAGAACGGGAAAATTTGAAAATTTTTAAATTGCGATAACTTTTGACAGAGCTATTCCATGATTACGAAATTCTCAGGACATGTTTGTTTTATTTAGTTGTAGATTAATCTACGTTTTGATGATTGTGCTGGCAACCCTGTAGCTAGGGCAGGCACTGAAAGTGAAAACCTCCAAATCATCGTTTCTCTTGAAAAAATGTCGTTTCTTAAAAAAAAAGCCACTCATATGTAAATTTTGTGCTTTGTTTACATAAACAAAAAAAAAAATTTGATATGGTATAACGGGCACGCCTGGTAACCCTTGCCCAAGTTACCTATGTTTTTAGCATCAAAAACTTCTGTTCACGGAAACTCACGATCCAATGAGCACAATTTATTGAAATTTTCAGAATGTATTGGTTTTAAATAGGACCAGGTCTGATAGAAGTAATTTTGAAATGCGGGCGATTCTGTGCCAGTGGTGCCATCTTGAAAAATCACTAAAAAAGGTAACTGCTTTTAGCCCTATAAATTCTAATTGAATCGTTCGATTTTGACAAAATTCACACAGTAGCTGCACCTTACTTCAAACCACGTTTGATAGAAATTTGGTTGAAAACATCTGTTGGAGCTGCCAGCTATAATAATTTTGGTGTCTTAAATTTGAAAAAATAAAAATTTGGAAGTGAAAACATTCAAACCATCGAATATCCTAAAAAATGTCCATTTCTACAATAAAACCAATCTGTATACAAATCCTATGCTTAATCTACACAGTCAAAGTAAAACTTTGGAAATTTCATGTCGGACAAGAACGGTAACCCTTTCTCAGTTAACCTATATTTTTTGCTTCAAAAACTTCTGTTCACGGTGACTAACGAATCAATAATCAGATAGAATTGAAATTTACAGAATGCATTGGACTTATGTAGGGCCAGGTCTGATAGAAGCGATTTTGAATTGTAGGCAACTCTGTTCCAGTGGTGCCATCTTGAAAAATTACAAAGAAAAAAAACTGCTTTTTGCCCTATGAAATGTGAATAAGTTACCAGATTTTCATGAAATTGACACAGTAGCTGAACCTTACTTTAAACTCTGTTTGGTAGAAATTTGGTTGAAAAATTCGATTGGTGCTGCCAGCTATGGTAATTTTTGTGTCTTTTTGTGAAAATTCGCTCAGGAAAATAAAACTTTTTGCCCTATAACTTCCAGTGCAGTCATGAAATCAATACGAATTTCATACAATTAATGGAACCTATTTTAAACATTATTCAAGCCAAATTTGGTTGAAAAGCCATGATAGGGTTGCCAGCTATTGTTGGTTTTGTGTTTGCTTGCAATATCTTTATTAAGTGGTTTTATCGTAGAATTTTCAATTGGTAATGATATTGTAGTGACAATAAACAGCAAATATGAAGCTTTCGATTATTTGAAAAAACTCGCTGCAGGTAACCCTAAATTTCTTTATACTCCTATAACTTCAAATGTAATATAACAACGTGAAGCAGATTTGATATATTCTTGGCTTTGATACTGGCGAAAGGTTGCCAGCACGAGTCGGTTGTGCTACTTTTGTATCAATAAATGCTTACAGTTAGTATTCATACCGGAAACATTTACAATGAAAATAAATAACCGATGTTTCAATTCCCAAAGTTCTGCAAATTTTTCGGATCGCAGCCCCAAACTCCAACTTCAGTTACAGTGCTGCAAGCACTGAGCATTTTCTTCATTGATATTATATGAGATCCTGCTTTCAAAATTTTGTGAAATAAGCAACTGATAACGAATATAATTAACCCGTGTTTTGCTCTCATAAACGTTGAAATTCATGCCAGTGGTAATATCTGAAACCTTCTACCATATGAGTTATAATGCATTCTTGAGACAAAAGTAAAACATGGCATTTGAAACAATTTGGCCGTAATAAGCAGCGCATGTGGTGGAATATGCACTCAAAACCTGCACGATTCTTCTACTGTTCTTCGAACATTAGTGTTTCTAGCGGTTCAGGTGCGCTAGAGTTTTTTTAGCTTTCTGTGCCCAGTTCACTGCATTTACCTCATAACTTACCTTTTCTTTTAGGTGGAATTTGTTTTCAAACTAAGTATTTTGCTATAACCTACTTCGGGTCTTGAGGTTTAGAGTTGGTAGATCTGCATTTTCATAATAGCATGTTTTGAGTTTGTGAAAAGATTAGTATTACGACCTTTGTTCCTGACAGGTACCTAGTTTTTGACTCAGGTACCTATTTACGAAGCTCGTTAAGTGGTCTCTCGTCTATATCTGAATCCAAACCAGCTGCATCCTCCACCATCACTATTTCCATGCTTTACCACTATTGGCTACAACATGCCAACAGACAATGGTGATCATTTGCAGTGGCCCATGAGCAGCCATTATGTAGAGTTGATATGACAGTTTGCTGCGAACATGCTTTTATGTGCATGTTCGCTTTCATCCTCTAATGTATATGCGTTTTAAGCTATTGCTGATGAAGCTGGAAGGCTATGTATTTCCCACCTTCCTCCTCATCTAGTTGTCTTTTTAATATCAATGACTGTGTGGTTCACAAACTTATGCACCAATGCACCAAATTTTTCTAGATGGAACCACTAAAAAATGTTCCACAACCTATGCACCAATGCACAAAGATCGTATCGTTAAATACAAGATAATGAAGTGTGTAGCGGTATGAAAATATCACTTAGTTGTTATTCATACAAACTTTATTGCAAATAAATTCAGATTAATTCAACCAAATTTTACAACAATAACTTAATTTACAATTTCAATACAATTCACTCAATCACAAATATCAAAATGGTACGGGATTAAAATTACCTTTTGTATATTGTATGTTCTATGAGCTCTATAGCATATCAACATACCATACGAAACGGTACTTTCTGGGTGTACCGTACATAAATATTACACAACCTTTCCTACACGTGTATTTGTTAATGTCTTATTTACTACACTTCTTATGTTTTATCAAAGTTATAAGTGAGTAAGATGGAATTTGAATGTTGTGTAAAGATAGCCTTATCGGCATGTGTTACACCTATTCGAAATTCCTAGTGAAACTGTTAGTAAGAAGAGAGAAAGAAGCAATTAGAATTTTAAAAGCACAATACCTGGAAGAATATGTTGCCTCAATGAGTCTAATCGCAAATAGGACGATTGTCGAGTTGGCTCTGCCTTTTATTGCTTTTTTCTGTTCTACAACTTGAGTGGGGAAATTCTCCACATTTATGATAATCATTAAATTTGACGTTATTATTATTTGAACCTCTGATATTGTTATCTCAGAAATTCGTGAATTTAATTTTCCTTGATTATCAACTGAATAACATAATATTTGAATAATTTTAATTGAATTTGAATAAAATTTCATGGTTCCATAATTTTATTCACACAATAAATGGCGGCCTGGTCTCCACTTTCGCTTTTCTATAAAGTTGGCGGATTCTCGTGTATTTCATTTCCCATATGTTTTTATGGATGATTTTGAGGCGCCAATTTCAGTTTGAAAAAAAAACAAACAAACGATATTTAGTTTATTTTTTAATACAATTTTACTTTTAATGGAGTGTATTTCAGTGGTATGTATAATTAATTGCAACTGTGATGACAAATTGTTTTGTTTTATTTTGAGAAGTTGCTGCAACAATGACCGTAGCTGTATGTTAACTACTTCTACTTCTTAACTCTCTATTTTCTCCACAAGGATCCATTCGACCGAAGGAATTCTGCTTTTTTCTTCATTATAATGACCTTTCTTCTTTAATTAGTTCATCCAACCTTTTGTAATTTCACGACTTTAAGTTTTTGAAGTAATTGGTTCCCAAAAATTCCAACAATTTTAATATGTCCTTTGCATATTACTTAGCTAACTAGACGACAATTTTTTCATTCTTAAAGTTTCTAAATGTCTGCAGATGCCTGATCCTTATAAAAAAAATCATTGGGTATTCTCATATTGTCTCTCTGGCTTTTTTCTTGATGGACCAAAAGGGTAAGAATCTTGGTGCTGTGTTGCATGGGGCACCATTTCATCGGCATTATTACTACCTAGTTTTATACTAAGTCCTTCATAAGAAATTGCAGGGGTTTAACTCCTGTACGTCTTTTCTTATATTTATTTGTAATATCCTTGAATATAGCTGTCAAGTATTTTTATCCCCACTAGGACTAGAATTATCATAAGGTTTCAATGAAGGGTTTTAATTTTTCCTCTCTTGTACTGCTCTACTAAGCATAAACGTTCTATCTACATTTTTTGCATTTTTGAGCTAAAACCGGATTTGAAAACTACGTGCTCAGTACACCATTCTACAAAATATGAAAAAATATGTTAAAATCAATAATGAAAAATCCCCAATCTTCAAAAAACCTTGCACTACAAAGCATAAACGTTCTATCTACTGTCGATAGAACGTTTATGCTTAGTAATGTGGCGTTTTTCGTTTCATGTTACTACATAAAAGTTCTGTCTGTTTAAAACCTATCTTCCACAAATATTAGGTCTGTTCCCGTACCACCATTAATTACAATTAATCGCGATTAATTGCAATGAAGCTGTTCCCGTACTCCGTTTTACTGAAAACTGAAAATTTCCCCTCTCTCAGTAAAATTCAGTAGGGTCTGAGCTACTGAAAAATACTGAAAAGTGTCAAATGGTGTGGTGCGAGTAAATAGTTTCAAATGTGCGCGGCAAGCAACATATTTTTTGCGTAATTTTGCTATGAAGGTCGAATATTTTTGTGGCGATAATTTATCACCGCTCAGGATAACCGTACAATCACTATTGTTCTTCCAAAAACCGAAAACTGACACTTTTGTTTGTCAATTTTCAGGAAATGCAATGAGAGCGTTCCCGTACTTTTCACGAATTTCCCCCACCACATGATTCAGGAAAATTCAGGAAAATTCAGTGACTGAAAGTCCGGGAACAGACCTATTTTCAACGTGAAAGCTTTTACTTCAGATGTATCTCGAGTAAACGTATTTGTATCCATGTTTAAACTTTCGTTCTCTTTGAAGATGTCCGCAGCATTAGAAAAACATAAATCATTGAAAATCTCGAATGTACTAAGATCTAGATAGAACATTTATGCTTAATAGGGTAGTGTAGGATTGCAGATTCTTTTTTTAGAGCTCATGCTTGTGTCGTTTCTAGTGGCGGGACACTGACTCCTGCTACATCTTTGGTGCGGGGCCGCATATCGAGCTTTGAGTTAAACAAGCACTGAATAGATACCTCAGTAAAATCAGTGACAAACTTAACCTCTAATTAAAATCCCCATTTAAATCCAAATCGGCTGTAGGCTAGAGCTTGTGGCGAGAAAGACTTTGCATATTATTGCGGTGGATGGGCGTCTTGAATTGTAAGAAGTTTTGTCACTTTGGTTCATTGATAACGAATCGAATCACTTTGGTAGCTAATAGTTAGTCACTTCTTCGCAAAAAACAAAATTGGTTACAGTTAAATTTTAAATCTTTTAGTCGAAAATAATAAGGTTCGAACGGGCTGTTGTTAATGATGATGGAAAGGTTTCGCAATAAACTGATACTTGTAAGCACAGAAACAAATTTAATTGCTTAGAAATAAATTTTACTTACAGTTATGTAATAACTATGATCGTTAGATTTTTTCTGAAATTTTATATAATTAACATATGTACATAATTGACTAAAATATCATTAGAAGCTTGTAAGTTGCAGCGACAAGAGTTCGGATCATGCACCGAAACAACCTTGCCACCAGATTAAAACTAGACGGAATTTCGATCAGTTTTCGACTTTCTTTTTGCTTACTAAGTTGGCAAGTTACATTTCAATCAAAGTAAGAGCAAAATGAATTATAAACGTAATTGTATCATCCCCGTGGTGCGAATAATGGCTCTTCAAATAATTTCACTTTTGTGTAAACAACAAACACAAGATATAGTTTTTTTTGCGGAATCTCGATGTTTTGAGAGCAATTCTATGTTATTAAAATAATATTTGATAAAAGCTATCAATGGCGTGTGCCACCGCATGTTTGCAGTGAAAATTATGCTATTTTCGATCAGTGAAAGTATTTGGTAATGGTAAGTGTTTGTTGCATTGCATGCTGTACATTGCCTAGTAAACTGGTTTTGTTACTTGCGGAATTCTCGGGAATTCCGAGAAAATAATGTTTTCAACTTTTTAGTTACCATGTAGTCTATGTTTTAGTTATTGTTTAGTCTATAGTTACTTGTTGATTTTTAATCTCTCATATTTATGTTGTAATGTTGGCAATTTTTCATCGCATTCTCCTTTGATCATTTTCATTTTCTAATCTCAGATGCTATTGAAGTATACTTTTCGATAGCACCTTCGATTTTGAAACGAATTTGAACCATTTTTTAAGTACTTGGCAATGACTTGACTATTTTGCCAAGTTTTGTATACATAAAAAAATACGTTCCATTTTTATTCCTTCTAGGTACTTTTATCATTCAACTCATTCTTCTAAGGTAGCTGTTTAAAATGTATTATAATACTCTTAAATATATTTTCTCTCCATACATATTAAGCAAACCATAGTACAATTTACATAATTTCATTCCAAGCTTGGTTGAGAAATATGTTTGAATATTACTAATAACATATAGTTGCGCAGCAAATTTTCAATGGAAGTGCGTATATTTAAAAAAATTACTATGCTTAGAATTTATTATTTTACTCATTTCGGCCGTATTAAATATGTTCGCCAATTTTACGAAAATTCTTCATTTGCAGTCCAAAACTGACGGTCGAAAGAAGATAAGCAATGCGTGGGGTGCGTAGCTATGGTCCAGCGTGCTGAACTGCCACTGAGTATTAAAGCTTTCGATTTGTACATACTTATACACTTCGATGAAGTCTATGGAATAGCCAATCATTGTATTTTATTGAAAGAAAGTATAATTCGAATAGTGAACTGCTTATTGGCTTTCGTTTGCGAAGTAATGAATGCGAAGCCGATTTTTTTTATCAACACAAAAACCAAAACCTATCACTTTATCATTAAAATAGCCGAGATATAGTTGATTTGGATTAGTACTCGTTCCTAATACTGGATCACGATAGTCCCTAATTCTTAGCCGTTAAAACTTAAACGGTATATTATTGGAAAATCGCAATTTTTAAGAATGTACGGCAATTCATTCGTAAATAGTAGTCATTGGGTTGCAGACGTTCAAATCGTACGTACTCCGATCAAGTGAGATGTTCACTGCATTAAGTCAATTTGTTTTAGTTTTTTCCTTATATGTTGGAGGTGAGTGTAACGTTACATATTTGTTTTTAAAAGTCGAAATCGTTGGAAACATTTAGTGTCTGTGTTATCTTAGCACGACCAGGACATGGTCAGAGAGTATTCGGATACTGTCCAGCTGAACAAGTAGCATGGGAGCAAGATTATCCTGATTGCGGTGGATATAGACAGTCACCGATACATATCAAATCATCAAAGGTGCTATGAATAGTAGTGTTCGAGAGTGATAAGTTTTAAGTTAACTGTTTCATTGTTATGCACAGGCAGTTCGTGCAAACTTGGGAAAACTTCATTTTACTGGATACGATCGAATTTTACCACAACTACGACTAAAAAATAATGGTAATTCAGGTACGTACTTGTGAATTAGTTTGACATGAAACTGATTCTACTCACTTATAATTTTAACTCTCACCAAGTTGTAGAAACTGATTCTACTCGCTTATAGTTTTAACCCGCATCAAGTTCTAGACTCACAGCTACTAAATTATTCATTTATCTTAAAAAAGTAAATAATAATCATTTATTTGAATAATGTTAAATTAATAGGAATTTAGGATTGTTGCATGAACTTTTTTATTAAATAAGGTTCTATGTGCCCTTGAAAATTTTAAATGCTTATTTTCGGGTGGTTCCAACTTAGAGTCTTTACGTTGTACCTGATGCTACAAGACCAACGTACAAGATTAAATTGTGTGTTTAGCTTTGCCACTGAGAAACACTATGATAGGCTTATAATTTTGACTTACTCAAATTTAAGAAATTTCCTTTCGATTGTTGAGTTCAAGTCCAAGTTAATAATAAATAAAATATTTTCTTTTACATGATAAGCTAGATCGTCACTTTGGGTTTCTACTACTCTCTTTACATCTATGGTGTATCTAATTTTGTAAAAGGTGTAATATAAAATGTAGAATATTTAAAATTATTTATTTACGCACAAGGAAAAATATTTCGAAAAACCCTGCGCGAAACACCAAATGTAATTGAAATCTATCTCAGCCTAAAGGCTAGCGAACTACCGTGGATGCTTAGCGAAAAATTCTAAAAGATTATTCCCTAATTCGTTTAGAATTGAAAGCTACCTTTTCGATGCGTGAGCTTACGAGGGAGATTTCTGCTTCTTTAAGGTTTAATAGAGTGGGGGGACTGTCTTATTGCGTATAATTTAGAGTGCTTTGTTTTGGATAACTTGTAATTTTATTTTATGAGAGATTGCACAGTTTTGCCAGGCAGGAGCGCCGTAGGTGATGATCGGTTATGTAGTGTCATTTTCCAAATTAATAATCTGCTTAGGTTAAGTTGGCTTTCAATACTTTGAGTGTTTATTTGATGGTCCTTCGAGCTGCTGTACATTCCGTGTCATCCAAATACAAAGGAAGCTCGCAGTGTGCAGCTTTGAAATGTGTGTCACAAATGGCGAACGTTTCTCAAAACATTTGACGAGCACTCAAAGTCTTCACTTAAAACTGTTTACTAAAGCGACAGCCTCTTTCTTTATCTTAGTACACCATAAAACTCTTCCTGTTCGCACTGAGAAGATGTGAAGAGTGTGAAGTTTAAGTGCGCTGATATACATACATATGGTGTAGGTATATAGCACTTTCTCTGTTCAGAAATTAGCTTACAAATATTTGAACAGTGCATCTCGCACTCATGCATCTTGTCCAGTATGATACATTTTGTAAGCATATATCATTCAGCATATATATATATATATATCAGCATATATTTAAATATCAACGGAGCCAGCACCATACCTTGTTACAATACCTAAAACCGACAACATTTCGAGCGGCCTCGTGCTAAGACGAGACTCTCATAAACCCTCAGAAATCGTCATAAAACAGGTAGGCGCCAGGGAAAATACCATTCACACTCTGGTGCTTGCCATGTCTTGGCATGTGTGTGAAAAAAAACGAGGAGAACATTCACACTTTCCTACTCGAAAACATTTGGCATATCTCGAATAGAGTCTAAATGCGCCATGATAGATTTTAAATAATGTCGGACTAATGCAAGAGCCCTGGGGAACTCCAGCAGGAATAAGATGTTTAGAGGAAAATGATGTATTAAATTTAATTAAGAACGGGAGATTAAGAAAGAATGACGCGATTATTTGAATTATGTAAGTAAGGGATCCGAATTGGTTCATCATTTCAATACCAAGCGTGACAAATTCTGTGGACGATTTTCTCAGAAAAGATTGTTTGATATGTTGTTGCGAAAAAACTGTGAACAACCGCCGCCACAACAGAAAATTCCCCAACCTGCTATCCTCGCGTGACATTAGTGCCGGCTAGTCACCGATGTCGTGGGTATATTGAGGGGCAAATCAAGCCCTTGCTTTGTCATGCATTTAGAACGTGGACCAACATAAAAAGCAAATCGGAAAAATACGATAGGACAAAAAAATTCTACTTACTATCGATCCGGACGACGGTACCGTTTCTGAAGCCATCGAAAACCTTTTTAAAAAAACAAGGAAAGCCATGTTTAATTTCGTTTTTACCAATTTTTCAATCAACTTCGAGCACAAATAGGTACCTAAGCTCAAATCATACTTTCAGTCTCAACTGTTTTATTAAAGCTAAATTAATTTTTCATTATCTTCTGTCCGCATTTTATCCTAAAAACATCTTCGATAGTCATATTCATGTGAAAGCTTAACGATAGTCTGTCAGCTTTGTTAAAGATTCGAAAGATCAACAAACGCGATATCAATTTCTTCACGTAAAAAATTCAGGGGCAAAAATCACGAGTTCGAATTTGTTCGCATCAACCACTTTTTCGATGTGGGCAATTAACGCCTGGTTACCCTAAGGCTCGTTTCACACGTATGAGTTTCCATTCGGTTCGATTCGTTTTCGGTCGCTGTCGACAAGTGTGAAACGGTGCTTCGAATTCTAATCGGTACCTAATAGAAACCGTATAGCACCGAACACTCCCTGGGCACGAATAGGTTTCTATAAGGTGCGAATTCGTGTCCAGGGAGCAGAAAGCAATCAAGGCGTTCACACATGCACGGTTTAGTTCTGGTTTCAAACTGATTGGATCATTTGAATTTTTTTAAATTTATAAACTATTAGTTTTGACCTAATAGTTTGAAATATTTAGACGTTTTACCTTCAGTCAGTTTTAGTTAGTTTTATTATTACCTCAAATTTTTTTGAAATTATCAGTCGCAGTTTTTCTGATAAAATGAGCAATTTATAAGATGTTTATGTGGATCGGCTGATTTGTGCTGTGCAATCTAAAGTAGCGCTGTGGGACAAAACTTGTGCAAAATATGAAGATAAATTTGTGGAAAAATGTGGAATAATGACTGTGTGGAAATGTTTGAAGACTTTTATGAATTTGACGTCACTAGGAAAGTTGAGGAAGAAAACACAAAGCCTAATATGAGCCGTGTGAGAACCGTGTATGTGTGAAGGGGTTTCATTCGGTTCGGTTTGCTTTCGACTACAACCGAAAAGGAACCGAACCGAATGGAACCTCGTACGTGTGAAACAAGCCTAACAGATCCACATTTTTCAGTATATTTTTTTTTATGTTAGAACGAATTGTTTAAAACAATCTATTTCACTCACCCAAATTAACCAAAGAACTCCCCGGCTGGATGATCGATCCTCACCAGCTTTTCGAAATGTCCACTACCACTTTCCGCTTCGCAAAAATTTTCCGTTTTCCTTCAATTTTCATAACCAACTCGTTAGTTACCTTTGTCAGAAATTTGCTGAAGAAATGCACATCACTTCGCTAATAGTCACAAAATCAGGAAAATTATTTAGACAAATCAGCTCTGCATTCTTTATGCAATTTTGAGTGAATATTCTTCGGACTACCGTATGATCTATACAAAAGGACGAAGAGTTTAAATGCGAATTGTCGAAGTATGAAATCTCAGGCGAAGTCCAGAGCCTTGACATACTGAATAGAAAATTTTTCAACTGCGCCGACTGGCATTTCCCCAACACATCTCACTCACCTCAGCTGACCTGTCCAGCTCCCATCGCCTCATCATCTGTTTGTTATTTCCCAGTTTTCCCAGAAAATGACTGTCAGTTTTCCAGGAAAATGACTGCCACAACCAACTGCTGTTGACCCAAGAACTGGCCGGCTGCACTTGAATGCGAGATAAATGCGTTTTCACTTGCAAGACCGGTCACTGCCATTCAATCCGGCATGCGATCACTTTGTGTTAAATGGTCTACAATTAGGGCTGCCAACTCTCCCGGAATTCCGGGATTCTCCCGGAAAAATACAGTTCATTTAAAAAATCTCCCGGCTCCCGGGATGCAGTTAATTTCTCCCGGAAATTTAACAAAAATTGCCTTCACGGAATTATTATATTTTATGCTCGCTTTTATATGCTTATAAATAATACAATATTAATGATTAAAATTCGTAAATTGCACTAGATTTGTACAATTGATTAAATAAAAGATCTGAGTTTTTCTTTATATGAGCCAATAAATGAGGATAAATTGTACGACGATTACTGTTTGCTGCGAGAAGTGCTGGACCTTGTCGCAAGAAAAACAAAGAGGGAAGACTTGCGATGGGTTAATTTTTTTGAAAAATGTAAAGAATCGGGCAAAGAAATAGAAAAACTTGTTACATTCGCTCTATCGATCCCTATCTGCAAATGTTGCTGCTGATCGTGTTTTCAGCGTAGTAAACGAACTGTGGTCAGTAGATATATAATTCCAGTTCTGGCGCACTTAAGAGGAGCAAAAGGAGTGCAAATAAGAGGAGCAAAAGGGGTGCAAATAAGAGGAGCAATAAGGACATGGTGCCTTCGATTATCGGCCCGCGCATGACGTAAGTGGTGATATTTGAACTAATAAACAGCTCAACTGGGCTTTTAGCTTATTTAACAGGGTTGTTTCTCAGTTCAACTACCCTATTTATCAGCCCAACAAGGTTCTTTATTAGCTCAACAAGGTTGTTTATCATTTCAGCTAGGCTGTTTATCAGCTCAACTGGGCTATTTATCAGTTCGAGGTCATCGCTTACGTCATGCGTGGGATGCGCGTGCCGACAATGCAGGCACCATGTCCTTATTGCTCCTCTTTGCTCCTCTTATTCACTCTTCTTTTGTTCCTCTTAAGTGCGCCAGAACTGGTATTATATATCTACTGTGGTGAAAAAATCGTAATCGGCTTAATGAAACACATGTAAAATCATAAATTCAGGTATGCACGGATTTCCGATCCATTGAGTTGGCAACCCTATCTACAATTCATCTATGATTCGAGTATGCAACATTGATGCTCGGCAGCAATGTTGCATACTCAAAATGTAGATGGGTCGTTGAGCAGCTTGGGCAAAATTCAGATTGAAATTTGGCATTTAGTTTCAAATTTTTTATGACCTGGCGTAAAAGGGAGAGTATAGCCTTCTTGAATATCTTGTTGAGTATGCACAAAATAGTAAATGGACGATCGTTTTTTGGGGAGCTAGGATCTTTGCCTGCATTGGAAGTGGGGTCAACAATAGCTTTTCTTCTAAACAGAGGGAAAATAAAACAGCTTAAAGCAGCTATTAATAAAGTGAGCAGAATTATCGATCTGTTGAGCGATTATTTTAAAACAATACCGGAAATACTATCGCTGTCAGCAGCTTTTTTTATTTCGCAACGATTGCGGGATTAATTTAATTTTCTTAGTCTTACAGGCTGCTGTCCAGATAAAATCACTTGGTGTGATCCCGAAATGGTGGGTCGCAAAATTACCTAGATAATCAGAAACTGAATGTGCTGCTTGAACGTGATTAGAAATCAATTTTGCTCTTTCTTTGTCATTAAAGGTCATTTTTCCATTAACCAGTTGAAATAGAGCTAGAGTTTTGTTCCGTTAAATACTTTATTTAACCTCCATTATTAGTTTGAATTCTTGCTCCTGAAGGATAGCTTTCTGTTCCAGAAGTAATTCTTTATAACAAACAAACGCTCATTGATTATCAAAGACCATCAAAACCTCTTAGCGTTTCTTTTTCTTGTGTGCTGCCATAAGCGTCGTACTCTGCTCCTTTGGGCGATAAGCGATATCATAAAAATATACCTTTGGGAGAGGGAAATGCATTTTGCCCTTGAGACCTACGATCCCTGCTGCTTCTCCATAATCTAACTTTGAACCATCCGTATATCAAACTTGCGCACCATTTTACGAAGGAAGTGGGCCATCCTTCCATTTGTTCCTTGATGGAATTGTGACCTTGAACTACTTCGAAGCCTACCTTGGTCTTTATTTGATCGCTGAAGCTCAACATTTCCATTATTCCTCCAGGTTTTTGAGGTAATATTTACCCGTAGGACTGTTGTAGGCTAATAGCCTATTTCGGTGCTTCCTCCTAGGTTTAGAAGAACCTTCATATTTTCCGTTGGAGTGGAGCTCATTGCTCCTGTAATCAGCAAGGACTGGCACTTTGAAGTTTGTTGAGCCTATTAACAGCTGTTTTTGTGTGGTTTTCTTCCACCACACTGCATTTATGATGAAGGGTCTCGCCATTTATTTGTATGTCCAAAGTGTCTGCCTTAGATTTTGTCCAAAATTGCGACCACACACTTGTTTTAACGTCCAGAGTGCCTTAGTGGCCTTCAGTGTCGTTTTGTTTCAACTCAATATTCTAAGTGACTTCCAAGATATCTTACCTCTGACAAAAGACTGTGAACCTAATGTTTAGGGCTCATATTATATATATATATATATATATATATATATATATATATATATATATATATATATATATATATATATATATATATATATATATATATATGAGTTTATGTTAAAATAAATTAATATTGGAGGGTGGGTCATTATGTTCGCGGAATGAGTAGGTTGGCCATTATTACGGATAGCTTAATGGAACGTAATAAGTTCAAAGAAGTGGCAAGATTCATTCTAATTGAACCATTAGTCTTTGCGCTACCCTGAATCAAGCAACTTAGTTTGGAAGAATGTGTAAAATATGGAGAAAATTGTGTCCCACGCTGCTATTAAGTTCCTCTGCAAACAAAGAGAGTCGAATCGAATCATAATAGAAGAGACGGCATTCGTATACGGAGTTTCTCGTCCAGTTAAAATCATGATTTAGAAGTGGCATTTTAAACCAGAAAATGTTTCATTTGAAGACGTTCCAAGACCAGGACGGCCAATTGTCTGAAAATTGTTCAAAAACTAGACTAAAGAAGAAACAGATCGCCAAAATTGTTGAAATATCAGATACAACCATTTAAAATATTATTTTACAATCCTCTTAACATGGCCAAGGCCAGCACAAGGTGTGCTCATACTGACCCAAAAACAACACCCCATCCTGTAGTGAAATGAAGATGGAGTATTGAGTTCAATCGCTACTAGAGACAAAATTTGGATTCATCATTATGAGTCTGAGTCCAAAGAAAAATCTATGCAGTGGTACAAAAAATGCACATTACCATCCAAGAAGTTCAAGTTGCCACAGTATGCTATAAAAATCATGACAACCGTTTATACGGGCTCTGAAGTGATCCTGTCAATCGATTTGAAAAACAATGGCATCTTCAAATCGGAGAATACTACGCTTCAATTCGAGATTCGTTGAAATAAGCCATCGAAATAAACCAAACGTTTCCTGGTTCTGGACGACAGCGCCAGTACACAAAAGTCATTTTGCGATGGTTTCCGTGGATAAGATTGGTTTCGACATTTTAAATCACCTAATTTTCAGTCTTGATCTAGCTCCCAACGATTATTATCTTTTCCCAATATTGAAAAAAGAACTTTGTGGAAGAAGTATTCATACGAAAAAGAAGTGAATTTTATTGATCCATTGATCGCCCCTTGTACTTGAAACATCGAGGGGCTCTGGAGGAATTTGCAATGGAGCGTGCCCCGTTTTGGATGTGAAAAAGCTCATTGGTTACATAGCCGCTATTTTGTTGAAGCACCATTTTAATTACAAAGACGTCATTCAAGCGTTTAGCAACTATGTCACCAATAATTCCGTGAAAGAGGTTGCGGCTTCATTATCCACCAGTTCATAATATGTAACTGAGCTTCATTTGAGATTACAAAATAAAAATTTGTCATCTTCATGATATGGTAAAAACGGAGCGGGGAGATGAAGTTGAAGGGAGCAGAATAAGGCTTGGAAACCTCCTTTTGATGGACTACATTCTGATAGTTAAAAAATGAATGCAGTTTTCCGGTCTCATTGTCCACCCTGATGGTCAAAACGTGTCAACGGTCATCAAACCTCCCTCCATCACTTGAAGAGAGGTTGAGTGTGTGCATAGTAGGGGAAAGAGGCTGAAGGTGGTCAAATGACTGCTCTCTGTTGGCTAAAATTGGAGGTGGGGCCCTGGAATTTGCATTTTTAAAATTAAGAAAATTTAAAAAAAATCAATTGTTTACATATGCTCCTCCACCTCTTCACCCCTCACCTAAAAACGCTTTGATTATTTTGGGCTTCGCTTCCCTCTGATTGACGTTACAGGCTTTAGACAGCCTGACTAAAGGCTGTTCAATTAATAACAATTTTGATAGGTGGAAGGGAATGATTTCTCTCTGCCCGAAATTTGTAACTATTTTTTCACACACACTGCTATTTCAGCTGTTTTAACTATCGTCGATAACAACGACCTTAAGAACGTTCCAAAAATATATGGATCAATGCTAGAAGACAGGTACGAATTTGTTGAGCTACATTTTCACTGGGGAAGCACGAATTTTATGGGATCTGAGCATATTATTGATGATGTAATGAGCGCCTTAGAAATGCACATTCTTCATAAAAATGTCCAATACACACCAGCAGAGGCTGCATATGAAAGTAACGCCTACGCTGTTTTGGCAGTACTTTTTACGGTAAATAGATAATGACGATTTCAATTTTTATGCATTACAAATTATCCTCATTAATATGTTCGTTTAACAGGTAAACAAGAGGCACTCAAGTGAACTTTATCCAATTATCAGTTGTTTGGATCAAATCATACAATACAACACAAGTACTGTTATTCATCCAACATTTTCTCTAAATGACCTCTTAGGTAATATTAATCGAAATAATTGGTATCACTATGAAGGTAAATGTTTTAATTGTGTACTTAAATTTTTCCGATGATTATTTTGTTTTAATATTCTAGGATCTCTCACATCACCGCCATGTACTGAATCGGTTCTTTGGTATGTGTTTCATGACTACCTCTCCTGCTCTCCCTGGGAGGTAAATATATAATTTTCCTGAAATATTTTAAGTTAATTATCTTGTTTCATTCAAGCTCAATGAGCTGCGGCAGCTAGAAAGACCTGATAGACGTGGCAAAACCGTAAAAATATATGAGAATAATCGACAAATGCAGAAAAGATATTTTAGAAAAATATACTACAGCTCAAAACATGGCTCATCGAAATTTTAATGATAAGCTAATGGACATTCAATGCAATGTAGAACATAGTATTGATTTAAAATTTTATCTAACTTATTTAACCAATAAACAAATCATAATGATTCATCACCTGCAAAATGCTTGAGTCAACATTTCCATAATTTGAGCTCTAATCTACGTCAACATATAATGTACTAATCCTGTAAAACATCTATTTGATCAGTGTGGCGAGTATCGCTCGGCCTCGTGTAGCATGAATTTGATAGCTAGCCCAACGGGCTTATCCTTTTCAATTATGAAGTGATTAGGTTCAGGTCGATTGCATTATATTTCGTGGACTTGAAACACGTTCAAATGTTGAATTTGATAATATTCCAACGTTGTTTGTACTAACTTACACAGGTCCTAGTACAGAGTTGTTATATTGAATCGACGTCCTCGTATTTTGGACAAGCGGGAAAATAATCTGCTTCCATAATCATTTGTATACATTAGGTAATATATCAAACTGAGTTCCTTCGTTACTTGTAAATGCTTGTCAGGATTAAATACAAACTTCCAAGCCAAGTCAATTAAACTGAAATATTTAATGTACTTTCACTGGAAGCAACTAACCATTTCTCGGAAGATACATACATACACAATATAAGCTGCCTAATGCTCTAATTAAGGCACAAGATAATGTCCGGAAGAAGCTGCCAAGTGAGAGAAAAATTACATTAAATGTATTTTAGTTTACTTTAAATGTCTTTACCAAAAAGTCTACAGGCTCTGGACAAACAGCCCTGTAATTACCCCAAATGACTTCTAAGTGCAAAAGAAAGAAGACAACGCGAGTATTGTCAGGGAAATAATCTCGTTCACCTTGGCCTTAAAAACTACCGTATGTATTACGCCCACGAGACCGCAGCCGAGAGATATATTCTAAGGACAAGCTTTTGGCAAGGAAACCTAATCTGTTTTTTTTTTTCTTAACATTTTCCATGCTTGCTGCGTCTTCTTTTGCTTCTATTCCCTATGATATTTATGAGCTTCCTAGAATAGTAATCAGTTAGGACAAATATATGGCGACACCAGAAAGAGTGCCGGATGGAAGAGAGCGTCAACTTATCCGATGCCCGATGGTGAAATGGAAACGAACGGCTATGGATACTATGTTTGCTTTGCAATCTAATTTCCCGTGTGCTTTGAAAATTAGTTTTCAGTGTGCATATATGAACCCACATGTGTTTAATAAAGATATGCGCAAGTATTAATATTTCAACAGGTCTAGTTTATTAGCCTCGAAGCGGGCCGTACATATTTATCAATGAAAAGATAATATGAGTACTCCATAATAAAGTGCTGGTCGAATGTTAGACCATAAATCTAATCTACCATGTTACCGTTGCTGTCAATTCAGCATACCATAAAAAATACTTAAGTTAAAAGTTAAATCTAAACCGAAAACCATTGAATTTCAAATTTGATGAACCCAGTTTAAAATAAAATAGATAATACATGTACATACGTCTGCAGCTGAGTCCATAAAGTTAACAAACCCATCCCAGTTACACATTTTGTTGGTTTCTAAAGTAAAGTCGACTTACAGCTACCCGTGATACTCGTACAGTTTCAGAAGAGTACGAATAACGATAGTTATACATTTGAAACGGAATACGACCCTTTGTTCTCTGAAGCGTGTTAGTTTAGAATTAATGCAAGTTTTCCGGTAAAGTTAATTTGATCGTATTTTATTATCATAATGGGATAACTTCAGATTTATATTGTGCAAGAATTTAACAAAAGTTGTTTTCTTTTCAGCTTTATTGTATGAAGGGAAGATAGAAAAGAGCTGCCTGAGAAACTACGAAAAAATAGCCGGAAGACATTTGATATAAACTTTAAATGACCTGGATAAACTCTGCAGGAACGCATATCTCGTTGAGTGCAATAAAAAGAAGAATAAAAGCACGCTCATTCCCACACAAACAGTCGTTAAATTTATATATACGTCAGAATAGGAGAGTATTTTCATGAGTTTAAATTTTGATGAATGAGTTGATACTATCGATTCGCGTGCAGCCGAAATCCTAACTTATGGCGTACATTGGTAACAAAGGTTTCTGGCTCTAGTTTCTAATGGCACTTAAAATAATAAGGTTAGAATTATGGTTAAATGCACTCGCCATCTGGAATTGAAACCACGAACGAAGTTTCAAAAAAATTTTAGATTGCTTAAGTACTTGAAAAAAGATTGTTTTTGGATTATATAAAATTTCGACGATTTTTGGATGATATTCCAATATGAAAAATATTTTTTTTTAAATGTTGCCTTCAAATGCTCGATGATTCAAAGAAAGATACAAAGAAAATTTCCGCTCAAGAAAAGGATATATCAACGATACAGGAAGAAAAATAAAATTTGATGAGAAAATACTTGGAAATCTTACTAAAAAAGAGTTAGAATACAGCGATATCAGTTAACAACATTTCTTTGGCAAGAAGGACAAGAAACAGCTTTAAAAATTGCAGTAGTTATTTCGTCAGCTTTTAAAAACTTAACAAATTTTACATGTTCCAGGAACAAAAATTGTTATTGTGGCTACTGATCTCGGATTCCTGATCGATAAAAAGATCAATTGCAGTTTACTTTTGTCTTGTACTTTTTTTTATAGCAAGAAGATTAGGCAAGTCCTTGGAGACTTTTCGATAAAAAAAGCGGCAGGTTAAGAGCAATGAGGAAGAGCAAAATTTCCAGGATCACATGTTTGAAATGTGGAGAAATAATAATTGGTAAACAAGTATCTAGTTGATGCCAATTGACTTGGCATAAGTCGGAAGCAGATTAAGCAAAGGAAAAATTCTACATTAGTATGATTAGCAGTAGTAAATTATTTCCTAGCGCAGGAGCACAATATAACACGTTGGGGTGAGCAAGGGAATACAGCAGCTAAGATAAAAAGGCGAATGCAAGAAATTTAATATTTGGAAAATCCCGATGAACCGATAATTAAACACCGACCAGGTCAACTCTTTATCGCCTTTATTCAAGTTGATTTGAGCATTTATTATTTATCATTTTGTATTCCCGCAGCTGTTTTAGTTGAATATCTGCGATTTGCAATGGAAAATATCAGAATTTTTCGGGTATACCGCCACATATTGCAGCATATATCTTTGCAGCAAAGACCGTTGAACATATTAAAATAACCGACATTTTGTGGAGCGGAATCTTTTCCTTTATTCTGCATGGCTCCAATAACAATAAACCAACCACTACCTTACGGTTAGTTACAAACGTAAAGAAGCCGTTAGCACTTAAAAGCGAAATTCCGAGCCTCTAAATCAGGAGCGGCTAGTCAGTGGACGCAAAGGAAGCAACTAAAGACTCCTTGCACAAAGAGAACATAATATAAAAATATATGCTGAAATTCAAAATAAATAATTTGGTTTCATGCGGCAAATGTTCAAAATCAAATCTTAAAAAAATTCATTCGTGCTATATGCAAAATAGTTTTATTTTCTAACAGCCAAAGTAAATTGCTTTAACGGTAACTTTAATACGGTATAGTCAAAATCTCAAGTAACTTATGTCCTTATAAGCCAGAGCATGCTCATTGCACTGCACTGAAATATGCTACACATCAATGCAACTGTGTATGATTTGTGTATACATCTAATAGCAAGCATTGCACAATTGACGGTCATAGAAACTTTGCAATGAATGCTCCCAAATAGCAGCGTGGACGCTGCTCAGCTCAGTGCGACTATTTTGGTGGCGGGATTCAAAAACCCTCTTGCTTATCCATCGGATAAACGACTCAAAAATCTTTGTGCATTAACGCAACAGTATTTCGAGCGTTTTTCTTTCGCTTTCTGTTTCGCAACAATAGCTGGAGCTGGTTTGCTTTTGTTGCCGTAGCTTATGTAGTTATTTGTATGTATTGTGAATACACAATCGCTTACACATATCTCACCTACATTCCACAACTCACCACACTACATTCCACTATTCGCCGCACTACTTTATACAAATATTTCATTATAAATACAAAGTAACCTTAAGAAATAAAATATATCAAAGAGAAAAAATTTATTTTATTGTGTCAATTATTTGTTGAAAAGAGATGCTCTTGCGTTTGATAGAGCTAATAATAAATAAATAATCGAATAATCGAATATGATAAAAAATTAAATACTTGAAATAAAATTTGATAAAGAATATTATTACTCTTCTAAATCAATTTTCTATTTCACCAAAAAAACGAATTTTCAACTTTCTATTTGACACAAAGAGGTCGAAATATAATAAGGTCTTTGAGTTCCTGGTTAAACAAATAAAAAAAAACTCTTTCGATTCTTTGTGCTACATCTTCTTCATGGAGATACTGCATATAACCAACTTCTTTGCTAATGTTTTCAAAGCCAACTTTTTCTTGCTTTCTCCATCGCTCTAAGTCACCTAGACCTGATAGTATTTTGCCCTTCGTAGTGAAGCACGCCATAAACCTCTGTGCAAATTATTTTATTTGACATATTCGATGGGAGTGTTCTCTTCCGCAAGGAAGCTTGCACAAGTTCATTTTATACTTAAACCAGGAAAGAACTGTGGTCTCTCCATTTATTGACCAATCGCATTCATTGCAATGATCTTGAGTCAAAGCATCTTCATAACAATCGCCAGAACAACTTCTGTTCTGGGCGTTCTACTGCGAACTTTTTTTATATTTCTCAATGACAAATAGAATCGATGTTCCCATAAATTTTTTGAAGCAATGATCGTATCACTAGATGTTTTGTCATTAGATGTTTTCGACAGCGTTTGGCCTCCAGCCTTATTGGTGGATTAAAACCATTGCCAAGTGGACTAAAAATTTCCATGCATATCGGTCTTTTAGATGCAGATCAGACGTCAACAATATCAACGCCGAGGCACCGTTCTGTTTCGTTTCTATTTATAAATAACTCCCTTTTTTGATTTTCAACCCAACTCATAGCTTTGCCGACGCAATATCTTTGCACTCACGTCCTCTTTTGACCCAAAGGCCAACTCTTGTGGAAACGCTACTTGATTTAATTGAGGCCAGCGAAATGGGTTCTTTTTCATTTAAATGTTGCTCTTCTTCTGGTAGCTGTCCAATTTTCGTTAATAGTGTAGGTATATCTGAAACCCTTTTGCTAAGCTTGTTGTATTTTAGCACTTTCAGGAAACTTTACTGGACTGAGCACAAAATGCTAGATTAAATGCCTGTGTTTCCATCAGAGAGGCTAAAATCCATATTGTGCATATAAAACGCTATCACTAGACCTAGGTTTTAGAATGACTCGCACAAATTAGTTGGAGCCAGCCGCACTGCTTTAGCGGAGATAGAGGAAGTTTCTAACAAGTCCAAAGCCTGCGGGCTTATTGGCAATAAAACTATTATATCACGTATGGGAATTATAGAGCATAGACTTGTTACGGGCTTCGTTTCTTTTCTTTTATCTTAATTTCTATGGATGTTCTAAAGAAATATCAAATTATATTCCAAGGAAAGCATTTTTGACGTGCAAAACGTGAACCTCTTATTGCTTTCACTTTCACACTGTTTAGAACAGTACCATTTGAGCCGGTAAGTTTTACGATTCTTTCTTATCTAGAACAATATAAATGAGGAACATATGTTGTTCAAGAGCAACCGGCGCTACCATCTTCTATTAACTCAACTCTTTATCCAGCTCTTACCTTAACTTTGAACTTTGGCATTATAATAGAAGAAAAATTACACTTTTAGACACTAAAGACAATATGTCTGTATAAAAACTTAAATATATCTAGCTTCGAAAGGCAAAAACTCTAGCGCATCAGAACCGCTAGAAAACTTATTTTCGATTAAATTGTCTTTGAGTGACCAAAACAAGTGGAAAAATGTAATATACTTTTTTGTAGTATCATATCAACCATTTCTTACCCAAAGCAACAAAAACCATTTCTCGACTATAACATAAATGATGAAAATGTTCAATGCTGGCAACACTTTTACCACGAAGCAGCAATAAGTCTACCATAGCACAATCATGCAATCAGCCTATACCTTGAATCTCATTTTCATCCGAAGATTTCATCGAAAGTTTCAGCGATTAAACTATACTTGAGGCTGCCAATTGAAAAATTATCAAACTCGGAAAATTGAAACATTGGTTCCTCATTTTAATTGTAAATGCTTTGCTTATGAATACATAAAAGAAGCATCTGTTGGTGTAATATTAACGAAAATGTCTGGTGCTGGAAACCCTGAGTTAGCACCATTACCAAAAATATACCACATCTGCGTCACGTTAAGTTGAACCCACCTAAATTTCGTTTCGAGTGAATTACTACGCTGTAGATTAAAGGGATGAATTAAATTTAAGGGTTACCATCCTCAAAACTTTTCAAATTTTTGAAACGGTAATATTTGATGTTAATTGTCATTGCAGGATAATTCCCATTTGAAAGTTTAATAACGAAATCGCTTAGTAAAGAAATGCCAAAAAATTACAAAAATTGCCATAGCTACCTGCTCTTTCATGTTTGTTTTACGAAATTCCTACGACATTTGGTTTGCAACAAGATCCATTTATAACATGGATTTTGTTTTGATTTCATGACTGTCGGTAGTTTCAAGGAAAACAGTTTTATTTTGCTGAGTAAATTTGCAAGACAAAGGTGACCAAAATTACCATAGCTGGCAATTGTGCTCTAATTTTTCAACCAAATTTCTTCTAAGTTTGGCTTATAGTAAGGTTCAAGTACTGTGAGAATTTCGTGAAAATTTGTCGGCGGAATCGGAAGCTATAGACTAAAAAACATTTTTTTCGTAGTGAATTTTCAAGATTTCACCACTGCCACAGGGTTACTTGTATTTCAAAATCACTTCTATTATATCTGGTCCTAGTTACTACCAACATGTCCCGTAAATTTCATTTTAATCGGATTAATCGGTAGCCAGTTAAGTGTCAAAAGAAATTCGGAGTGCCGAAAATAAAGGTAATTTAGTGATGTATTGCCGTTTTTGTGCAACTCGGAATTTTGAAAATTACAATTTAACATCATTAACAAAAGTTAGAATTTAGCAATAATTTGAATTTTTCGTCAAAAAACAAAAAAACATTTAGGAGGGTCGATGATTTGAACGATATTTTCAGGAGCCTGCCGTAGCTACAGGCTTAGTTGTTGTGATTGTATAGTTCTTGTTAACATCAATACGCTCTGAAAATTTCACGATGATTCAATGTTTTTGTAAAAAGTTACGACAAATCGAAAATTGAAACAAATCCTTGCCTACTTTTAGGCAATCAGCGCCCACCTAGGGTTTATATTTTCTAATTGTTTACCAGAAACAAGCATAAAACATAATTAGTTTTCATTTCTTTTAACAAAAATGTACTCTGCACAGAAATACGGGGGTACCTGAAAGTTCACTAAAATGCCCGCCGCCACCCCAGGGTTAAAAATATCTCAATTTTAACAAATCATGGACCTACTCTCTATATACATCTATGTCCCCCGAAAATTTCAGCTCAATCGGATTGTCAACTCCAGATTATCTCCCTTAAGCTTTTTGCTGATATGTATATATATACATATATATAAATAAATAAATAAATAATATATATATATATATATATATATATATATATATATATATATATATATATATATATATATATATATATATATATATATATATATATATATATATATATATATGGGGCATTTCACGTGAAGCGGACAACGAAAAAAAATCGAGGTTCTCGATTTCGTTCACATTGTGCATAATGGTACTTCTAGAAGATATGAATGTGGATGCAAAAGTTTTTGTTTCTATGAGGTTTAGTTGCCGAGTTATGGGCTGCTGAATAATTGACGAAATTGATAAAAGGTTTTTTTGAAAGCGGATTCTGAGATTCAAAACAAAATTTAAAAAACAGTAAACATATTGATTGGTGTAGAAAATTAGCTGTTCTTTTTAATTTTGAAATTAGATTTAAAAAATATTTTTGTTTTCCTATGTGAAACCGGAAGTAGACACTTCAACTCGTAATTTGGATAACTTGGACCAGGTTAATTTTGTTTATTTTGATAACAAAACAAAGCTTGAAGTATACTTATTTGATCATAAAAGTTTTAGAATGGGATGGCCAGTAGTTTAGGAGGTAGGTAAATTTCAATATATACAAGTCGAATGGGGCGTGGTACCGAGAGCTTCCTTAAGACAACTAGTTGGCTCGAAAACAAAAATTGATTCGAAATGTGATTAATAGCGCCATCTCTTATTTGAAAAAGGTTTTATTTTCTCATAAAAACCTAATTAAAATATATTACGCGTATATTATATATTTGACGCCAAGCCAATTCAAATTTTCCGTTATTTTTCGAGTTACTATTCAACGCTTGCAATGACTATTACTTTCGTTGATAAGTTAAAGAGTCTTAATTATGTTTATTATGTCTCCGTTCGGTTATCGATGTTTAAATCCATTCGATTTAACGTTTGATCGGAAGGCTAAAGACCTAAGAAAAAATCCAAGAATATTAGCAGAAAAGAGATTATGTTGAATCTGCAGGAAAAAACTGATCGTAGAAATACCTCTAGTTATTAAAAAAAAGAACTAGCTTAAGAAACGAGAGTAAAATTGTAAAAATTATGAAATAAATTCATTTATCCATACACAAGTAACTTTTTTTCACTAAGTAAATCAGCCTTAGCAATTTTTAATATTTTATCTTCTATATACAAGTGATACAAGTGATAAATAACAGTTTTACTACAAATATTTTGCTTCCACATTCACTAGCTATCATAATCAAGCTCCCGGTAGCACGTTCCATGCGACTTGCATGTATTGAAATTCACCTACCTCCTAAACTACTGGCCATCCCATTCTAAAACTTTTATGATCAAATAAGTATACTTAAAGCTTTGTTTTGTTACCAAAATAAACAAAATTAACCTGGTCCAAATCATTCAAAAAACGTGTTGAAATTGTTACTTCCGGTTTCACACAAATTTTTACTTCCGGCTTTCAAATCTAATTTCAAAATTAAAAAGAACAGCTAATTTTCTATACTAATCATTATGTTTAATGTTTTTTAGATTTTGTTTTGAATCTCAGAATCCACTTTCAAAAAAACCTTTTATCAATTTCGTCAATTATTCAGCAGCCCATAACTCGGCAACTAAACCTCATAGAAACAAAAACTTTTGCATCCACATTCATATCTTCTAGAAGTACCATTATGCACAATATGAACGAAATCGAGAACCTCGATTTATTTTCGTTGTCCGCTTCACGTGAAATGCCCCATATATAGGCTTCAAGCGTGAGAGGGTTCTAGTTCGAATCCGGGTACAGACGCGGAACCAAGTATCGAGCTATGAGTTACATTAGCTTTAGTTCCTGAGTCAAATCAGGGACAAAGAGAAGCGTGATACTAATAATGTCATACAAAATGGAGTCCTGCGAATTCAAAACCTCATGACCTGAAATGGATTGTGGTGATATACTTTGTTAGTACTAGCCGGGGGAACACAATCTATTTGTCGATCAGCGTAGATTTCATGCATTTAATCATTGTTGTGGATGGTCAGTTGCACCTACTGATTATAGTGTTGAATTAAAGAGTCCTTTATATAGTTCCTGCATTGTGTATGAATTGGAGGAAACTTCTTTGTTAGATTGAATTAATGTATGTCTGTATGGTTTTGGTAATACCGAAGAAACACCTCCAATTTAAACCATAGTGTGAACACGTATATTAACTCACTGATTTGACTCTCCTCCGAGGCATTTTTCCACAAGACACTATGAGGTGGGTTATTTTTGTGTCTCGATCTCGATCAAGAGCCGATTAGGGTAGGTAGCATTGAAAACAGCAACAATCTACCTCAGCTCTTGTCGTTTTCAATGCTGCCTGTCCTAACCTGCACTTAGCGGCTGTAGCTTCAGTCAGAATTAATACACCTGACTCTCTTTCTCCCTCTCTCACGCATTTAATTATTATCTTAAACTTACACAGTCAACATCTGCCACAAATGCACAGTTTACTTGCAAACTGTGAGTAACCTCGTCGACATCATGCTTGACTTAGAAACGTTGCTTGAAAGCTGTACAGTCAACAGTTCTAATTATGCAATAATCACTTTATCACTACACAATCTTATGGTAACTTTCACCTTGATGATGAAAGGTAGTTGTGGCATGACTTCGATGCAAACTATTCAAGTGTAAGCAAATATGTATGTCACGGGTAACTGCATTAGTATCTCAGATGGGAAATGTTGCGATCGATGTGTGCACTTGAATACCAGTGCATAATGTGGAGCCTTGTTTATGAAGGATGCTTTGTTTGCTCACACTTTGTAGCATCCCCCTCCCCTCATCTACTCGTGGTTACCTTTCGAAATAGTCTGATGGCGGCATTTACATAAAGACTATGGGGTAGAGAGATGTGTAGGTACTTTGTCAACAGAGTTAAACCTTCAAAGAATTATTTATAATGAACGTAATGAAATGAAAAAGCTGAAAATAAGGTACTTCTTGAAAATGATGAAGCACATTGAATTGTAAAACGGAGCGTACTAAATAGGTTGCGGTTGAATTACAGATAACGTGTTCGGGCTAAAGAATCTTAATCATATTATGATTCACAGGTTTTTAGAAATAAATTTTCAGTTCTTTTATATCTGCTTGACTGACCCCGAAACGAGTAATGCATCACTGTTGCATACGGAAGACCATCATATGCCCCATTGTATGCATTCACTTAACAAATGCTCCATTACACGTTGCGGGAACTTCAATATTCATTTTATTATTCGCCTCAGTGCATAGTTCTCTTTTTTGTATTCGTCACGAGCAAAAACTCAATTTGCTTGAAGATTTCTTGAAAAGCACTGACTGTTTTGCTTCAACCGACCTTGGCCACCTTCGCTTGTATAGTAGTAAGAAATTTTATAAGCAAGTGCACAATATCGTCGCTCCATGGCCATGAAGCGCCTTCGAGTGAATACATTGACCCTAATTAAACTACTCGTT